>OY728152.1:1899129705-1899647514 GCA_963277665.1 Viscum album
AGGGTGGAAAGGTTTTCCAGGGGAGTGGGGGGCTATCCAGGGGGTGTCCAGGGGTGGGGGGGTCCATGGGGATGGGGGGCAGTCCAGGGGGGTGGGAGAGGAGGCGTCGCCATCCCTTGGGGGGCTGAACGCCGCTGGAAGGTACTCATCACTCCCACATGCGAAGCTTGAGCTCTCAAAATCTTTCACCAATGCTTTCTTCCCCTATAAACATCATTCATTCTGTCACTTTGATGCCAGTATAACCAGAGGAAGAAAGCATTGGTGAAACATTTTGAGAGCTCAAGTTTCGCATGTGGGAGTGATGAGTGCCTTCCAGCGGCGTTCAGCCCCCCGAGGGATGGCGGTGCCTCTTCTCCCAACACCAGATATCTAGGGGTTTTCTAGGGGGTGGGTAAGTGCATGGGTGTGGGGGTGTCCAGGGGTGTGGTGGGGTTATCCAGTGAGGGGGGGGGGGTTCAGGTCTGGTTTTGGTCGAGTTTTGGTCTGTTTTTGGTCTGGGGGTGTCCAGTGAGGTGGGGGTGTCCAGGGGTGTGGTGGGGGCTGGCCAGTGGGGTGGGAGGGTGTCCAGGAGGGTGGGAAGGATGTCTAGGTGAGTGGGGGATGTCTAGGGGGTGTCCAGGGGTGGGGGGCAGTCTCGGGGGTGGGGGCAGTCCAGGGGTGTGGGGGTGTCCAGGAGGGTGGGGGTTGTCCAGTGGTGTGGGGGGATGTCCATGGGGTGGGGTGCAGTCCAGGGGTGTGGGGGTGTCCAGGAGGGTGGGGGTTGTCCAAGGGTGTGGGGGCTGTCCAGGGGGTGGGGGCAGTCCAGGGGTGTGGGGGGGTGTCCAGGGGTGTGGCGGGCGGTCCTGGGGGTGGGGCAGTCCAGGGGTGTGGGGGTGTCTAGGAGGGGGGTTTGTCCAGGGGTGTGGGGGGCTTTTCAGGGTGTGGGGAAGTCCAGGGGTGTGGGGGTGTCCAGGAGGGTGGGGGAAGTCCCGGGGGTGGGGGAAGTCCAGGGGTGTGGGGGTGTCGAGGAGGTTGGGGGTTGTCCAGGGGTGTGGGGGATGTCTAGGGGTGGGGGCAGTCCATGGGTGTGGGGGGTGTCCAGGAGGGTGGGGGTTGTCCAAGGGTGTGGGGGGTTGTCCAGGGTGTGGGGGAAGTCCAGGAGTGTGGGGGTGTCCAGGAGGGTGGGGGGCAGTCCCGGGGCTGGGGTCAGTCCAGCGGTGTAGGGGGTGTCCAGGAGGGTGGGGGGTTGTCCAGGGGTGTGGGGGATGTCCAGGGGTGGGGGTTTCCAGGGGTGTGGGGGTGTCCAGGAGGGTGGGGGGAAGTCCCGGGGTTGGGGGACAATCCAGGGGTGTGGGTGTGTCCAGGAGGGTGGGGGTTTTCCAGGGGTGTGGGGGGCTATCCAGGGGGTGGGGGCAGTCTGGGGTGTGGGGGTGTCCTGGAGGGTGGGGAAAAGTCCCAGGGGTGGGGGCAGTCCAGGGGTGTGGGGGTGTCCAGAAGGGTGGGGGCTGTCCAGGGGTGTGGGGGTTGTCTAGGGGGTGGGGGTAGTCCAGGGGTGTGGGGGTGTCCAGGGGTGTGGTGGGGGTTGTCCATTAGGGTGGGATGGGGGGTTCTGGTCTATTTTGGTCTGTTTTTTGTAACTTTTTGGTCTGTTTCAGGGGTGTGGGAGGGCTTTCCAGGGGTGTGGGAGTGTTGTCCAGGGTTTGGGGGTATATAGGAGGGTGGGGGTTGTCCAGGGGGGTGGGGGTTGTCCAGGGGGTGGGGGCAGTCCAGGGGTGTGGGGGGGTCCAGGAGGGTGCGGGTTGTCCAGGGGTGTGGGGGGTTATCCAGGGGGTGGGGCAGTCCAGGGGTGTGGGGATGTTCAGGAGGGTGGGGGTTTTCCAGGGGTGTGGGGGCTGTCCAGGGGGTGAGGGGGGCTGTCCAGGGGTGTGATGGGGGTTGTCCCATAGGGTGAGAGGGGGGGTTCTGGTCTGTTTTGGTCTGTTTTTGGTAACTTTTTGGTCTGTTTCAGGGGTGTGGGAGGGTTTTCAAGGGGTGTTGGAGTGTTGTCCAGGGGGTGGGGGTATACAGGGGGGTGGGGGTTGTCCAGGGGTGTGGGGGCTGTCCAGGGGTTGGTGGGGTAGTCCAGGGGTGTGGGGGGTGTCCAGGAGGGTAGGGGGTTGTCCAGGGGTGGGGGCTATCCAGGGGTGTGGGAGTGTTGTCCAGGGGTTGGGGGTATAAAGGAGGGTGGGGGGTTTTCCAGGGGTGTGGGGGGCTGTCCAGGGGGTGGTGGGGTTGTCCAAGGGTGTGGGGGTGTCCAGGAGGGTGAGGGGTGTCCAGGGGTATTGGGGGCTGTCCAGGGGGTGGGTGCAGTCCAGGGGTGTGGGGGTGTCCAGGGGTGTGGTGGGGGTTTTCCGGTGGGGTGAGGGGGTTATGGTCTTTTTTTGGTAAATTTTGGTCTGTTTTAGGGGTGTGGGAGGGCTGTCCAGGGGTGTTGGAGTGATGTCCAGGGGGTGGGGGTATACAGGAGGGTGGGGGTTGTCCAAGGGTGTGGGGTGATGTCCAGGGGGTGGTGGGGTTATCTGGGGGTGTGGGGGGCTATCCAAGGGGTGGGGGCAGTCCAGGGGTGGGGGGTTGTCCAGGGGTGGGGGGGGTCTAGTCTATTTTGGTATGTTTTTGGTAACCTTTTCCTCTGTTTCAGGTAATTTGGCTGGGCATAGCAGTGGTTCGGTTTTATTTAAAAAAAATTGCTTTTTACGTCGGTTATTTCATAACCGACGTAAAAAATGCATTGGTATTTGTTTTAAGGTCGGTTATTTGGAAACCGACGTAATAAACTCATTGGGAATGGTTTTTACGTCGGTTATGAAAGAACCGACGTAATAAATTTAAATGGATAGGTTTTTATGTCGGTTATAAAATAACTGACATTGTAGATATGTTTTTACGTCAGTTATTATATAACCGACGTTGAAAACTGCTTGGCATACAGGTTTATCACGTCGGTTATAAAAATAACCGACGTGATAAATGCTTCGGAAGAGTTCTTTATGACGTCGGTTATTATATAACCGACGTGAAATCGTATATACCACGTCGGCTATTAAATAACCGGAGTAATAAAGCACACCTCCAAATCATTTTCCACGTCGGGTTTTTATCAACCGGCGTGAAAAACACTTCGGATTTGTGTTTTTTACGTCAGTTGTAAAATAACTAATGTAAAAAACTATGTTTATAATGTCTCCTGTAATAACGTCGGCCAAAATCCGAAGTTAAAAATAAAAAATAACCGTTGTAAAAAACATTTTCTGCACTAGTGAATGTTTAAAACTTCATTCATATTGGTCTTATAGTTTATATTTTATAAGCTAACAAAGTCACGTACTTGAAAAAAATTTAAGTTTTAGGTAGGTGGATTAGAAAGATTATAAATTATTTTTCATAAATATATTTTAAGAAATTCCTTTTATTTTCAACTACTAGTTATATTTTTAATAAATTTTTAAATTTTCATTCATATTGCTCTTATAGTTTATATTTTATAGGCTAGCAAAGTCACGTGCTCGAAACAATTTTAAGTTTCAAGTAGGTGGATTAGAAAGCTTAAAAATTATTTTTCATCAACATTTTTTAAAAAAATATTTTTTATTTTCGAATACTTATTATATGTTTAATCAATTTTTAAAATCTCATTCAGATTTTTCTTATAGTTTATATTTTATAGGCTAGCAAAGTCGCGTACTTGAAAAAATTTTAAGTTTCATGTAGGTGGATTAGAAAGATTAAAAATTATTTTTCATCAATATTTTTTAAGAAATTATTTTTATTTTTGACTACTTTTTATATTTTTAATCCATGTTTAAAATTTCATTTACATTGGTCTTATGGTTTATATTTTATAGGCTTCCAAAGTCACGTAGTTGAAACATTTTTAAGTTTCAAGCAGGTGGATTAGAAAGCCTATAAATTATTTTTCATCAACATTTTTTAAGAAATTATTTTTATTTTTGACTACTTGTTATATTTTTAATTCATTTTTAAAATTTAATTCATATTGGTCTTATAGTTTATATTTTATAGGCTAGTAAAGTCACATACTTGAAACATTTTTAAGTTTCAAGTAGGTGGATTAGAAAGCTTAAAATTTATTTTTCATCAACATTTTTTAAAAAATTATTTTTATTTTTGACTACTTTTTATATGATTAATAAATGTTTAAAATTACATTCATATTGGTCTTATATTTTATATTTTATAGGCTAGTAAAGTCACGTACTTGAAACATTTTTAAGTTTCAAGTAGGTGGATTAGGAAGCTTAAAAATTATTTTTCATCAACATTTTTAAAAAAAAACTTTTTATTTTCGACTACTTGTTATATGTTTAATCATTGTTTAAAATTTCATTCATATTTTTCTTATAGTTTATATTTTATAATCTAGTAAAGTCACATACTTGAAACATTTTTAAGTTTCAAGTAGGTGGATTTGAAAATTTATAAATTATTTTTCATCAACTTTTTTTAAGAAATTATTTTTATTTTTGACTACTTGTTATATGTTTGATCAATTTTTAAAATTTCACTCATATTGGTCTTATATTTTATATTTTATAGGCTAGAAAAGTCACGTACTTGAAACATTTTTAAGTTTCAAGTAGGTGGATTAGAAAGATTATAAATTATTTTTCATCAACATTTTTTAAAAAATTATTTTTATTTTCAACTACTTGTTATATGTTTAATCAATTTTTAAAATTTCATTCATATTGGTCTTATAGTTTATATTTTATATGCTAGCAAGGTCACGCACTTGAAACATTTTTAAGTTTCAAGTAGGTGGATTAGAAAGCTTAAAATTATTTTTTATCAACATTTTTTAAGAAATTATTTTTATTTTTGACTACTTGTTATATGTTTAATCCATGTTTAAAATTTAATTTATATTGGTCTTATGTTTTATATTTTATAGGCTAGAAAAGTCACGTACTTGAATAAGAGATAAATTATGCTGACACATTTTGTTATATATATATATATATAAACATAAAAAAATAATAATAAAACATCAAAATTTTAAATATATAAATAATAATAATTAAAATATAAAAAAAACTTTTAGGGAAAAAGCGGCATCGGCAATGCCGCCTTTAAGGCATATTTTTAAAAATATTTTAAACCTAGCTTGTTTTTTAAAAAAAATAAAAAAACATATTAAAAAACTCTAAATACGCATAGCACAAAAGCAACACAACATCATTCAATTTTAATCAAAGACTGATATAAATTGTATTATGATTCTCCAAAACAGAGGGTATGAAAGAAGATATTTAAAGTACATCTCAACATGTGCTTGAATCAACTTCAAAGTTAGAGAACATCAAGCCTTCCGCCTCACAACAAGAAATTCCAAGGAACACTACTTTGGATTCAACCATCAAAGAAGATCCGGGGCCAAAGTGAGTCATGAAGCCCAACACTAAATTCTCAAGTTGAATGCAAACCAATCCTTCACCTGTCACCATACTGTTCTAATAAAACCACTAGTGTAAAAAACATTTTTTACGTCAGTTATTTTTCATTTTTTACATCGGTTTTTCGCCAACATTATTGTAGGGGATGTTATAAATATTGTTTTTTATGTCGGTTATTTTAAAACCGACGTAAAAAACAGAAATCTGAAGCCATTTTCACGTCAGTTCTTAAAAAACCGATGTGGAAAACGGTTCTTAGTCATGATTTATTACATTGGTTTTTAAATAATTGTCATAATATGTTGTTTATTTCGTCGGTTATTAAATAACAAATGTAATAAACAACCCATCTGAAGCATTTTTCACATCGGTTATTAGAAAAACGATGTGAAAAACAAGGTTATCACATTAGTTATTTTCATAATTGATGTAATAAACCAGTCTGCGAATCGGTTTTTCACATAGGTTAAAAAATAACTGACGTGAAAACATATATACTATGTCAGTTATTAAATAACCAATGTAAAAAACCATCCAATGCATTTATTACATTGGTTATAAAATAACTGACGTAAAAATCAATTTTTTTTTAATAATACAGTTCAACCATTACAATACGCTGCCAAAGAGGACCTGAAACAAGTAGAAAACATACCAAAATCACTGGACAAACCCCCCACCTCCCGGACACCCCCTACCCCTTTGGACACCCCCCCCCCCGGACACCCCCTACCCCTAGGACACCCTCCCACCCCCCTGAACCCCCCCCCCCACTGGACAGCCCCCCCACCCCCCCTGGACACCCCCTACCCCATTGGACAGCCCACCCCTTGGACACCCCCCACCCCCTGGACACCCACCCACCCTCTGAACACCCCCCCCCCGAACACCCCCCACCCCTGGAAACCCCGCCCCCACCCCCTGGACACCCTCCCACCCACTGGACACCCCCCCCAGGCACTCCATACCCCCTTGGACAGCCCACCCCCTATACACCACCCCACCCTACTGGAAAGCCCCCCCCCCCCGGACACCCTCCCACCCCCTGGACACCCCCCCCCCCCACCACCACCCACTGGACCCCACCCCACCCCACTGGATAGCCCCACCCCCACCCCCCCTAGACACCCCTGACCCCCCTGGACAGCCCCCCACCCCCTGGACAACCCCTCCCACCCCCCCCCCCCTGGACACCCCCCACCCCTTGGAAACCCCCCCCCCCCCACCCCACCCCCCTAGACACCCTCCCACCCAGTGGACACCACCCCACCCCACTGGACACCCCCCCCCCCACCTGGAAACCCCCATCCCCCTTGGATATCCCCCCACCCCCCACCTCAGACACCCCCCCCCCGAACAGCCCCTCCCACCCCTCCTAGACACCCCCTACCCCCTTGGATAGCCCCCCATCCCCCCTGGACACCCCCCACCCCCTGGAAAACCCCTCCCACCCCCCTGAACACCCCCCACCCCCACCCCCTGAACCCCCCCACCCACCCACCCACCCACCCCCTGGACACCCCCCCCCCCCCTGGAAACCCCCACCCCCCAGAACACCCTCCCACCCACTGGACACCCCCCACCCCCACCCCCTGGACACCCCCGACCCCCTTGGTCAGCCCCCCCCCCTGGATAGCCCCTCCCCCCTAGACACCCCCCACCCCTGGAACCCCCCCCCCCCCGGACACCCTCCCACCCACTGGACACCCCCCCCCTTCTTGGACACCCCCACCCCCTGGACAGCCCCCCCACCCCCCCTGGACACCCCCCCCCACCCCCCACCCCTGGACACCCCCTACCCCTTGGATAGCCCCCCACCCCCCCCCCCCCCATACACCCCCCACCCCCCATGAAACCATTACTATGCTCTGCCAAAATATGAAACAAGCAGAAAACTGACCAAAAGTATACCAAAACCAGACCAGAATCCAAACCAGAAAAACATCAGAACTAGACCAAAACAAGAAGAACCAGAGCAAAATTAAACACTCACATATATAACATTAAAAACTTACAGTGTCAACTAAAAAAACCTAAATCCAACCAAAACAACTACCAAATACAAAATTATAATTACAATATTCAAAATTACATTTTACACTACAAACAAACTAAAATCCAATCAAACCTCTAAAATAATTTGACCATTCCACTTGTAAGTGTTTGACCTCTTAAGCACTATAAGGTTGAGGGTCATCAAATAGATAAAAATTAAAAGGATAGTAGTTAACATGTATAATGAATAAATCAAATTAAATATTATGGTAAAGTTTATAAGGAAGTCTTACCAGGTCAAACTTCACAAGTGTTCCAGTTGTAATTATTTCATACATAAATCTTAACATACAATATCTGCATTAGACAACGCCTTGTTGTTCATGAAAATTATGTTTAAATGAGTGTTAATTCAAAATATCATTTTTATATAATACATCGAAAAGTACAAATTATAAATGGATATTTACCTTTACTTTTACATATTTGATCTTGGCACTCTTTTTCTTTTTTTTCGAAAGTAGACCCATCCCCTGTTATAAAATAATACGAATGGGATAAAATTAAAATTCATTATAATATAAACAATTATTAAGAAATTGAAACTTACTTTTCCAACATATTCGGAAAAATTTCCCGCACATCACCATGGACAGAGCATATCCAATAAAGTTTTTTCTCCCTTGGAAAAAAAACACCTAACATCCAATGATCACTAATATAAAATAAAATTTAAGGTTAGTGGTTTTTTATATTAAAAGATAATGAACACTTTTCCAGATATATGTTTCATACCCCTCACAAAAAGACATCATCCAACACTGCATGATTATATTCTGTTCAAATCTTTCAGCAATATAAATTGTTCTTTGTTTCTCATCCAATGCATGTCCTTCAGGGGAAATCAATTGCGGGTCCATGAATCCATATACATCTGTCTGTTCATTCTTCTCACACATGTTATAAATATACATAATACAAAACAGACATAAGTATACATTTTTAATAAATATAACGTAGAGAAAGGTGTTAAGACTTACATGGAAAAAATCGGCACCATGTTGATGCCCAACTTATCTCCAATAACAAGATCCATGATATCATTTTTCACAATCCCCACATTGATTGCATGTTCACAAACATGAGTTTCAATTGAAAACTCGTAATGATCCACCAACAAATTTGAATATCTTAACAATATGTCAAGGCTACTAGAATCTGTATCTGATGTCATAGTCATTTGTCTTTGTTGTTGTCTATACAGTATTTCATTACCTTTGAAGTATTCCTGTAAAAATAATTAGAAAAATATAATAGTTTTCAAATGTTAAAATTTTAATAAAAAATAAAATAAAAGATATAACATATATACCTCTATGGTAATGAGTCGCAGAAGTCTGGATGGCCAAACTAAAAAGAGGCTGATATTATGTCCAACTTTCATCACCTCATCTGTAGGTAATGTTAGTCGAGCTGATCTATCTATAATATCCTGTATAGTGGCCCTATGATGCTCTACCACTAACTGTTGATGATGAACTGTATCTCCTATACAATATATCAGCCCATATGAAACTATATAATGGTGAGGATCATCAACATACAACTCACAATAAGTAGGAAGTTGTGGTGGAGGAGTATGATAAAAAAATGGGGTCTGCAGGCTGAGGTGGGGGATTGGGAGCTACTGACGGAGGTGGAGGATAAATAATGGAGTCTGTAGGGGGTGGAGTGGGAGCTGTAGTCTGAAATTGTCTTTGCATGTCTGCAAACATAGACTGTACTGGCACTCTAATTTTTTCCTCCATCGTCGCATTAATATTATGAACTTCAGCCTCCAAGGATTCTTTTTTTTTATAAACACCCTCAATGGAAGAAGTTGAAGAATGTGGCAACACTTATCTTAGCGATACACCTGTTGGATATCCTCGTACATGACCGGGGTTTTCAGGCTTTCCCAATGCTGCAAATAAAATATCTTGCCTCCCAGTAGCTGTAAATACCCCCTATGAGCTCTGCTCTTCAAGAGAATCCTGTATTAATTAATTGAACATTTTTTTAATGATTCAAATTATATAAAGAATATAATTAACTTAAATAAATAAAATAAATATCTTACAATCCTCTCAACTACGATTCTTGATTCATCTGAAAGATATTGTCTCTTTTTGCTCATTTGATCTCTCTTCCATTTTTCATGTCTAGATGGAGGGGGTGGAGGGGCAACCTCTCCAGAGCTTGAAGACTCAGCTCTCATTTTTTGTAATTTTTTCGTCATCATTTGTTCTTCCAATAATGTATACCCTCCCCGAGATAAACTATGAGGGTATACATCTTTAGATTGGATCTCCTGATGAGATGCCCTTGTTTTTTGTAAATTAAGAATAAGAAATCATTAAAAAAACATTAATAAGATCATTTATATAAGAAATATTATAAAAGTTTACATTTCCCTTACCAAAAATGAATCTTTTCTTCTACTTTAAACAAATTGCCTCCATGTGTCTTCATCTATGAAAGGATATATATGACATGGATTGTCATTATTCCTATGACCAAAAATGAAATCAGATGTGAGGGTTGATTTGAAATCCCTCCATCTCTTGGCAGCCATTGATAAACATTTCTTCCTAACTCTTCCAGTGTCAGGAATATCAAATGTCATCTGATAAAGAAGAGGTAAAACATATTATACTAGAAACATTTAAAGATTAGTCAAAGAATAGCAAAATATCTTACCAAAATCAACTCCCACAATTGAGATATTATCGCTTTGTCCTCACTTCTCTAATCATCATACAAAATGCTTAATTTGCTTTTACCCTGAGTTGATACAAAACTCCTAAAATCTTTTGCATTTGGATCTCTAGGAATATCATTCTCATCAAACTCAACCAGTATCCTCTGGTCCTAGCTACGGGAAAGTGATAATTTTGGTAAACGTGTGCAGCCATGTTTACCAACTCTTGAACTCTTCTTTTTCGTTATGGGAGCACATGAGGAAGATTGGGGAACATCAAGAGGAGCATGTGAATGTTCCTCCCCAAAGGTATGATCATGATGCTCATCTCCAAAATCGTGTGGTTGATCAACTGATTGATCTATCATTATCCTTCAAATCAAAAAAGCAAACATTAGTTCACAAATATACAAATTCAAATATTACAATACTAATGTAAAAAAAAAATGGAAAACTGAACTAAGTTACGTAATAGTAAACATGGTAAATTTGGTAAGCATGTTAAACAATGGTAAAGATGGTAAACATGGTAAACATGGTAGTGTAATTATCATTCAACAAAATCAATAAATATTTAAGTTACGTAAAGGCAAACTATGGTAAACTATGGTAAACATGGTAAAGTAATTGTCATTCAACAAAATCAATAGATATATAAGTTACATAATGGTAAACATGATAAACTAAACTAAACAAAATTAAAATAAAAAAAAATTTCTACTTATTTGTTTTAATACGCATTTTAATAAAGAAAAAAATTACAATATCTAACATTTTATGAAAATAATAAGTGTAAACAAGAAATAAACATATGTTACCTATAAAATTAGGAATGTACAAATGGATTGTTTTCCCAAATTCTTTCGTTATGATTTTTCCTTATGGCACAAATCATGTCTTCAACATGCTCATCATTATTTTCTGCTAATCTTTCCATGGAAGTAGGGATCTCGCATAAATCAGCATCTTCATCAAGTTGATCATCACAAACATATTGTTTTTCCCTTGTAAATCAACAAATCACTGCATATCCAATTGATCAACTACATAGAAAATATGTTTTTCATGTGCTGCCATTATAAAAGAATCTATTGTGTCTTCCAATCTATTCAGATTAACAACTTTCATTCCAAATTCATCATGTCTGACACTATTGTTACTGATAAACCATTTGCAGTTAAAAACAGAAACTTTAATTTTAAAGTAATCAACCTCCCATATTTTTTCAATGACTCCATAATATGCACTTGATGTAGAAATTAGGTTTTTGTCTTTAAAACTCAAAAAATGCATTGCTTATGCAAACACCAATACACCACTATTCTGAACTGCACTTTTGTTGTCTTGAACTTTCGTATGAAATGTATAGTCATTAATGTCATACCTGGACCATGTTATCACATTTAAACTTGAACCACCCACTAACCATCTTAATGTCTCTGATACATCTAATCTATCGAGCAAGGTCTTTTTAAACCATGGAAAAAATGTTTTGTTGTGCTCATTCAAAATCCACATTTTTTTCTTCTTTGGATGACATTGTTTCAACTCATTAATATGCAATTTGATATATAGTTGAGCATCATCTATGTTATTCAAGATGTATAATTCTTCCTTCTTCATCTGTTCAACTGACAACGATTCGACTTTCAAGCCACGAATCCCCCTACCCTCATTATTAACTCATTCATGGTGAGATGGAGGCAAACCTATGTGCTCTTCTGCAGCTAAGTAGCTCGTACAAAACTCCGCAACCTCCTCAGAAATATATTTTTCAACAATGGAGGCTTCAGGTTGATATGGATTCTTAATATACCCCTTCAATATTTTCATATACCTTTCAAAAGGACACATCCAACGAAGATAAACTAGTCCATAGAGCTTTATTTCTCGAACCAAATAAACCATTAAATGCACCATTATATCAAAAAAAGATCGAGGAAAATACATTTCCAGTTGAGAAAACCGTAAAATCCGTACAACCAGGATATAATGGTTTTTCAGCATCACTATATAGACGAGCAACTGTCAGTTCTATCTCAATTTTTTCTAATGAAATATCATGAATCATTTCTTCAATTCCATTAGAGTTACCATCTTGCAAATCATCATCATCAGTAGATCTGACATTGTGTCCAGTTTCACCATGCCAAATCTAAGGGCTGTAACTCGGATTAAAACCATGACAAATCAGATGATCTTTGATGTCTCTACTTTTCAACTTCTTTATATTCAAATATTTCAGGCATGGACAGAAAAACATGTCACTGCTTTGAACATTTTGTTTAGAAAATTCCAAAAAGGCATCAACACCTTCCTCATATTCATTACTCATTTGATGTGTCGTAATCCAACTTAGACTCATTATTACCTATAACAAATATCAAAATTATACATCTTGTTAAGATAAGTCAATTTTATATTTATATGAAAAATATCATAATTTGAAAGTAAAACAATTTTGAAATATAAAACAAATCTATGTGTATTTGAAAAATATATGCATGAAAATGATTTTAAAAAGAAAATATAATTAGATATAACAGTTTTAAATTCATCTTGGATCATTTCTTCTTAAGGTACACAAAGAATACATCCTGGTGCAACTGGATACCAAATTCACCCTTCTGTAAACAATAAATATGAAGTATAAATATTAAAATATATATACATTCACTACTGAAAATTACACCTATCCCAACGATTTGAACCCATTAGGATAGCCCCTGAAACTGTTGGGATAGAATATCTCAAAGTTTTCACACACCGTTGGCATGATGGTCATTACAATAGCCCTATACCAACGGTTCTACATGAACCGTTGGTATAGACTGCCTGAAGTTAATATATGCCAATGGTTTCAATGAAACTGTTGGGATATATATATATACCAAGGGGGTGTCCAAGGGGGTGGGGGGGATGTCTAGGGGTGGGGGTTGTCCAAGGGGGTAGGGGTTGTCCAGGGTGTCTAAGGGGGTAGGGGTGTCTAGGGGGTGGGGGTTGTCCAGGGAGTGGGGGTGTCCATAGGGGTGGGGTGTCCAGGGGGTGGAGGAGTGGTGTTCAGGGGGTGAGGGGGTTGTCCAACCCCTACCCCATTGGACACCACACCCCCCCCCCCCCTTGGACACCCCCTGGACACCACCACCCCCTTGAACAGCACCCCCCCACCCCCTGGATACCCCCTACCCCCTTGGACAGCCCACTCACCCCCTTGGACACCACCCCCCACCCCCTGGACACCCCCACCCCCACCCCCCTGGACACCCCCACCCCCACCCCCTTGGACACCCCCCACTCCCTAGACACCCCCCATCCCCCTGGACACCACCCCCCACCCCCTGGACACCCCACCCCCTTGGAAAACCCCCTCACCCCCCTCCCCACCCACCCCCCCACCCCCCCCCCCCCCCGGACACCACCCCCCACCCCCTTGGACAACCCCTGGACACCACCACCCCCTTGGACCCCCTCCCCCCACCCCCTAGACACCCCCCCCCCTCTGGACAGCCCCCACACCCCCACCCCCACCCCCTGGACACCCCCGGCCCCCTTGGACAGCCCACTCACCCCCTGGACACCACCCCCCACCCCCCCTGGACACCCCTACACCCTTGGACACCCCCCCCCCCAAACACCCCCCACCCCACCCCACCCCTCAGGACACCTGTCACGACCCGTCCTCGGGACCCATGCCGTGACTACCCCAAGCCCGCCTCCTATAGGCCAGGGGCTGGCGACTAGCACCAATGCGTAAATCCCGACAAAAGGGGAAGGCATTGCCTTTATAAAGTAAACAAACACCACAGAGTAAGCAAGTAGAAGTAAACACTAAGTAAAACTGGGTACAAAAGTAGTACGGAAAAGTAAGTGGGCCAGTATACAAACCCAAACTGAAAGTACAGTACAACTGGAAAGAAAGTACAGAAACTAAAATTAAAGCAGCAACGTCGAGTCGTCCTCTGGAAGTCCCACCTGAAGGGTGGGTACAGATAGCCTCCTCAGCTCCTCGGGTCCAACCGTCCGCTCCGAGTACGTCCCGCCCAGTGGTCCACCTCCAGGTACCGACTTGCTCCACAAGCCTCAACCACGATCAGCGATGTCCATCGTCTGCAACCAACACAACATAGTGCGGGCATAGCCCGTGTAGGGGTGAGTATACGCTACTCAGTAGGGACCCCAAGACCCCTGAAGGTATCCCAAAATCCACAAAGGATAATCCACAAAGGAAAGATACAATCATGAAGTAACATCCAACACTACTTAGGTATATGCCCATACATATACCTAAGTCATCAATTCCCGTTCGGCTCCAGCATCCATGCCCAAGTTCGATCACGTCCACAAAGGAGTACAACTCAATCCACACACGATAACACAACTCAATCCACATAGGAAAGCAAGTCAATCATATCGAAGATATTGATTAAAGTCAAGACTCAGCTCACACAGGTATACTTCTTCGGTAATAGAGATGATCAGATATAGCCACTGATTCATCTAAGCTGGGACCCACGTAGGATACTAAATCATCTAAGTTGTCGGACCCACATAGGATACAGACCAACTACTCTGTCAGACCCACGTAGGATACAAGAACAGTAGTCATTGTCGTCGAACCCACGGAGGATTTCAGTACGGTCTTCATCGCTGTCGAACCCACGTAGGATTTCAGTGCAGTCTTCATCGTTGTCGAACCCACGTAGGATTTCAGTGCGGTCTTCATCGCCGTCGAACCCACAGAGGATTTCAGTACGATCTTCATCACTATCGAACCCACATAGGATTTCAGTGCAATCTTCATCGTCGTCGAACCCACAGAGGATTTTAGTACGGTCTTCATCACTACCGAACCCACATGGGATTTCAGTGCAGTCTTCATTGTCGTCGAACCCACAGAGGATTTCAGTACGGTCTTCATCACTGTCGAACCCACATAGTATTTCAGTGCAGTCTTCATCGTCGTCGAACCCACAGAGGATTTCAGTACGGTCTTCATCGTCGCAGCCAGCTCTAGGGTTCCCGCACACAGCATGCTCGATTCCGGGAGGGTCCGCTCCACGAGTCAAGGGGGCCGATACATCAACTGACACATAGTCCGGAGTTGATGTATCTCAAAGTTCCGTCTCGACAAGAGGAACTCAACATGACAGATGGCGCGTCAATTGGACTCCCGGTCTGAGAGTTATTGGCTTTTTCATTCCAGGGGACCGGTTGGTTTTTAAGTCAAAACCAACCCAAACACACACCAACTGCATCCAAACCTTGAGCAGAGTAATCCAAAAGGTCTGTATCACTAAGAGGAATCCAACAAAGTCGACGGCACGTCAATCGGACATCCGGAGCTCAAGTTATAAGTGTTTCCGCTCCGAGGGCCCGGTTGGTTTCGTGTTCGAACCAACCCAGCTGTACCCAAAGTTCTTCGAAACCTTGAGTGTAATATACCGAAACGAACATCTCGATCCAAGGATCGCATCGCAGTTGACGGTGCATCGATCGGAGCTTCGTAGCCCAAGATATGGGCAAAAGAACGTACCTGTCCGTTTTTAGGGGGTTTTGGGCCCGGACCGACCCGGCCCGAGACCCCCTGGGTCGGCCCGAACCGGGTCGACCCAAACCGGGTCCGGGTCCAGCCCATTAGGGCGCGGCCCGGCCTGGCGCGCTCGCGCGGCCTGCGTGGCCAGCTCGGCCAGTGTCGAGCTGAGCGGAAGGGGGGGGCGCGCAGCCCCCTTGTTTGAGTAACTGCGGCCCCCATGTGGGGGGCGGGGGGACGCTCCTTTGGCCAGCCGGGGGTTACGACCCCCGGCCCTCCTCGATCGGCCGGCCCGGCTGGCCGGCCGTGCTACCGTTGCGGGACCCCGCGGTCCCGCCCCTCCAACGCGCCGGCGGTCGGTGGTTCCGGCCGCCGCTCCCTGCTCCGCCGCGGCCAAAGGCCGCGGCCTTGGTCCGACCGGCGCGACGGCGCCGTGACCCCGCTCCCGGCCGCGGTGTCTTCGTGGTTCTCCGGCGAGGCGCGACGGCACCGCGCCCCTTCGCTGCGGCCCGACTCCGGTCGCGGGTTCGTTCGGCCTCAACGGCGCGGCGTGACGGCGTCGCGCATCTTTGCCGCATTTCTCCATGATTCTGCACGGTTCCGTTGTACCGCGCCGCCTTCTTTCGAACCGCAACAACACAACAACAAAAGGGGGAGGAGAGTCGGCCGTGTTCGTGCGGTCCGACCTCCTCCCAATAACTTGATATCAAGCGGCCCAAAAATAAAGACGAAGAAAGGCAAAGGATATTTCACGAACAAAAAGTATTTAACCCCTACCTTGATAACGAGATGATGTTCGAAGAGCGTCGCGGAAAGCGGCGTCGCAGAGTGAGGTTCCGTACACGTTGACGGAGATTGTCTGAGGTGGAACGGTGTCTCCCTTCCTTTGACATGGGAAGAAGAACGAAGGATGGCGCGTCGTCGTTCTTCGGAAAAAGGCATGACGGCATTCTTCGTTGAGGTAGAAAAGTTCTTCGCCGGGAAGATGAAGTTCTTCCAAAATGTGAAGAACGCTCCCCCCTTCAACACAACCAAGTAACCACAAAAAAATAAGGCTTTAGCCTTATTTTATTTCCTTTTCCAACACTTTTAAATTTTGAACATTCAAAATTAAGTTCACTCATTTAATTAAACATAACTTGTCAAAATTAAATGAGGTGATAAGTTGGCAATATTAAATGGGGGGGTTTTGAGGAGTTAGGAATGTGAGGGGTTGGGCTCGTGTGGGCCCCACCCCACCTTTATCCTCTCAAGGTTGGTTAACAACATGTGGGTGCCACCCCCAACTCCCTTACTTAGGATAAAACTACCTAGTGGAAAATAAATAAAATTGTAATATAATTTTATTTATTCCACACTAAAACCACAAATTTAACAACTCATCCCGAGAAAACGCACCTTCGGAAAAGGTGCTCCTATGCAATTACCGGCACTACGGTTTCATCGGTGCTCTCGGATTTCAATTCCGAGCACCGGTTTAAAAGTTAGGAAAAACCCGCTCGTTCGTTCACTGAACGTACCCGAGCTAAACTTCGGAAATTGATTCCGGGCACACCGGGCCTCGGAATCAGGTGCCGTCAGAAACTGCGATCTTGTAAAATTCCAAAGAAAATTAAGAAAAAATTTACCTTGAATTTTACGGGTCTTTACAACACCCCCCCCCCCCCCACCCCCCTGGACAACCCCCCCCCCCCACCCCCTAGACACCCCCCCCCCCCACCCCACCCCCTGGATACCCCCTACCCCCTTGGACAGCCCACTCACCCCCTGGACACCCACTCACCCCCTGGACACCCCCCCACCCCCCGGGACACCCCCCCCCCCCCACCCCCCGGGACACCACCCCCCCACCCCCCGGGACACCCCCCCCCCCCCCCGGACACCACCCCCCACCCCCTACCCCCTTGGACACCCCCTGGACACCCCCACACCCCCCCTGGACACCCCCCACCCCCCTGGACAGCCCTCCACCCCCCTGGACACCCCCCACCCCCACCCCCACCCTACCCCCTGGACACCCCTACCCCCTTGGAAAGCCCCCTCACCCCCTGGACACCACCCCCTTGGACACCCCCTGGACACCACCACCCCCTTGGACATCCCCCCACCCTCTGGACAGCCCCCCACCCCTGGACAGCCCCCCCCCCCACCCCCCACCCCATTGGACACCCCCAACCCCCTTGGACAGCCCCTGCACCCCCTGGACACCACCCCCCACCCCCTTGGACACCCCCTGGACACCCCCACCCCCTTGGACAGCCCCCCCACCCCCCCCCCCCCCACCCCCTGGACACCCCCCATCCACTTGGACAACCCCCCACCCCCTTGGACACCCCCTGTACACGCACGCACACATGATAGAACACACAAAAAATGTAAACTTGCATGATATCACTTCTATGGTTTATTTTACCAAAAAAGAATTTAGCATGGTATAAAAGAACACTATGAAACTTACCATGATAGCAAGAACAAAGATAGAAAAATAACATCTCAAAAAAATAGTTTAGGGCATCGCGAAAAATAAAAAATGAAACCGAGTCGTGTGAGGCTTACTTGAGTGTTGTGAGTCGACCAGATAGATCTTGTGATAATAAAGATGATGAATGATGTTGACAAAACGAGGCTGGAGGGCACGACTTCGAAGAATCCTTTCTAGGTTTTCCGTGCAAGAGAGACGGGTCGTAGGTCGCCCGATCGAAGAAAACAAAATGACTGAATACGGGGCGCAATAAATCATTTAAAAGCTTTATCACGTCGGTTATTTAATAACTGGCATGATAAATGTCACGACCCAACCCTACCCGGGCTCGAGCCGCAACTACCTCAAGCCCGCCTCCATAGGCCAGGGGCTGGCGACTAGCGCCGAAGGCACAACAACTCGGGGAGGCCTTTGCCTAAGTACCTGTACACACACACGCAGCACACTCAATGCAAAAGTGCAGAGTAAAAGAAAAGACAAGTAAAGAAAAAGGAAACTGCTATATATATGTGCCACAAATATGCATCGGCCTCTAAACAGTACAAGGTAAAAGCTGAAAAGAAAAGGGGCAAAACACACGCCCAACCAGAAAAGTGTCACAACCCGGCATCAGGTAAACAAAAGAAAACAGCTGGAAGGGTCCCCCACCTGGAACCCGACTCCGACCACCGCACGCGGTCCAAGCTCCCAAACTCCTAAGCTCCTCTGACGTCACGACCAACCTGTCCGTCGTCTGCAAGGGCACACCAAGTGCGGGAAAAGCCCAAGCAGGGGTGAGTATAAAAATACTCAGTAGGATACCCCGAAGGCTCGAGGGAGAAACAAAGGAGGTACCGAAGGGTGAGCAGTAGAGCGAACAGGAAAAGTAAAGGAGTACAACCAAGAGTGCAGTAAAGAGTAACAGTAAGAGTCCAGCTCAACCCAACAAGAGGTAGGAAGGTAGACTCGTCCAGACACAAGGAGCTGGAAACGGTGAGAAGATGAACTTCCCGTCGAGTCTTCGCTACCTATAGCAGGAGAGTAGACTCGTCCAACCACGAGAATCTAGACACGGAAAGCACGTGGCATACCCCGCGCGTCTTCGCCTCACCTGGAAGGAGAGTAACCAAACCCAAGAAGTGGGTACCAGAACAAGGTATATACATATCCATATGCTCAACAAGAAGCTCGAACAACGTCGTAAGGGGATCTCCGTCCCGTAGCTCAACCCAAGAAAAGAGTCCCCAACAGTCCCAGAAGAAAACACCATCGATGCCCAGCATCCCGCACGTCTGCCCCGAACCGCAAGCCAAGGGGCTCAATCACCGCACCTCAACACTATCCGCTTTGGGCGGCACTGACTCGCCCGCACGGTTTTAGATCGCGTCACAAGAACGCATCTCGGTGGGGAATGTGCCCCTTGTACTTGTGAGTTCTAGGGAAAGTCAAACCACACCTCGTCACTGCCCTGCAGTCGAGAGGTATTCTCAAAGTCAAAGTCGTCACAACACTGACCCGAATAACCAAGGGTCCCGCTCCGGTGATCACGGAGGAAAGCCACAGACTAGCCTGATAGAAAGGACTGAGTCTAGAATGCCAACAGGTGTCCCACTGCCCAGCCCTGCTGGAGGGTAATTCATAATAGGATATCAGGTGACCCACTGTCCAGCTCTGCTGGAGGGTAAACCATAATACATCATCCGGCGACCCACTGCCCAGCCCCGCTGGAGGGTAGACCTTAACACATCATCAGGCGACCCACTGCCCAGCCCCGCTGGAGGGTAGACCTGAAATAAGTCGACAGGCGACCCACTGTCTAGCCCTGCTGGAGGGTAGACCTGGAATAAGTCGTCAGGCGACCCACTGCCCAGCCGTACTGGAGGGTAGACCTGGAACTAGACGACGGGTGACCCACTGCCCAGCCCTGCTGGAGGGTAGACCCTAAGAGGTCGCCGGGTGACCCACTGCCCAGTCTCTGCTGGAGGGTAGACCCTAAGTGCGTCGGGTGACCCACTGCCCAGTCTCTGCTGGAGGGTAGACCCTAAGAGGTCGTCGGGTGACCCACTGCCCAGTCTCTGCTGGAGGGTAGACCCTAAAAGTCAGTGAGCAACCCACTGTCCAGCCCTGCTGGAGGGTAAACCCGAAGAATTTGATGAGTAACCCACTGCCCAGCCCCGCTGGAGGGTAAAACTCAGAACTGCTCTGGCCATCTCTACTGGAGAGTACATCACTGGTAAACCGAACACGGAGTGGGTATCGTGCAACCACCCAACTCCAGAACAACACGTCCAAAGGGGTTCAGTGTCTGTTCCATCACTGGGTGTCACTAGCACCGCTACCGACCAATCCATCGAGAACAAAAACAGGGGGAGACCACTCAACCCTGCTGGTCAAATAAACGAGCACAGAGCCAGGGGAAAAACTCCACCCTGCTGGTCGAACAAACAAGCACAGAGGGACCCTCTACGCCGCGAGAGGTCCAAGTACGCAAAGCAGAACACGGCACGCACATGGGGTCCACACGACATGTGGGCCCAAGTCAACCCCAACCAAGCGCACGAATGTCTCAGGTACCAACCACACGTACCTCCAAGCGCTCTCGTATACTCCCAGAGTATACCACGTCTCCAGCCCAAGGGCTAACCTGCACACAGCCCCCAACGTCAACGCGAAGGCGTAACGTAACAACTCCAACCTGCCACCTCAACGGCTGAGGCACAGCCATCCACACGCCTTCACTCACACAGGAGTGCACGCGATCACACGCCAAGGGTTCTCTGCAAACACGGCGAGAAGAACCGTCATCAGAGTGTCTTCCACATTTCCACATTTAACAAGATCGCGCAGGAGGCTTCGTACAACCAAACGGATCGCACCGTTGTAATCCTCGTGAAAAAACACGCGAGATAGACTACTCACTCGCCTCAAACGGATATCCGACGGAAAAGTCACCAACACCGCCTCACGCCCGAACGGCGCCCCGTGATCCCGATCCTCAACCCTGAAAACAGTCGGGCGCATCGCACCATTGCGATCCCCTCGGGAAAACACATCAAAAGCACTACTCACACGAGTGCAACGGATATCCGGAGAAAAAGGTGCATTCCGGCGCACCGCACACGAGCGGTGCTTCGTGGGACCCGCAACCCGGTCCCGAAACCCAACAAACGAACCACGTCGTTGTGATCCTCTCGAAAAAGCACACAAGATGGACTACTCACTCGTCCAAAACGGTCGCCCGGTGATAAAGATGGAAAATCATCGTCGACGCGCAAACGGCCCTCGTGGGCCCCGCACCATCATGCCGAATTAGGGCGGGCGGATTGCACCATTGCAATCCCCTCGGAAAAACATCCAGAGTCGACTGCTCGCACGCCCCGAACGGACATCCGACGAAAAAGTCATGAAACGCTACACGCAGCTCGAAAGGCGGCCCGTGGGGCCCACGCCTCAAATCCAATCTCAACGCCTGAAACTGCCCTGGAAACCTCTGCCTCAGTGCCAGGGTCTCAACGCCACTGACGGCGCTTAAATCGGACGTCAGACGCGTCTGCGCCGTCCGAAACAAGAATCTCGGGAAAAAACGCACGTCCACTTTAAGACGTGTCACGCCTCCGAGGCCCCTCGTTTTGGGAATTAAAAATTCCTGAAACCATCTCAAAAAGTCCACCTCGATGCGAGGTCCGCGTTGTCGCTGACGGCACGCAAAACAGACGCCCGTAGCGAAAGTTACGACCGTCAGAAATTCCAAGGGAAAAGAAAAGAAAAAAAAACACTGGGCCGGACCGACCCGGTCCTGCCGGCTCGCTCCACAGCGCCGCCCCGCAGCCTAGTCGCGCGGTGTAGCCCGCCTCCATCGACCGGCCGACAAGGCCGGTCCCCCTTTTTCCACGGAGATCCGCAGGACGCGGGTCTCGGTCCACCGTCGGGGTCGCGCCGCGACCCCGCTCACCGCGTCGTGCCGGCGCCCTCGGCCTGCCGCCGCCGAGCCAAAGGCCGGTGCCACCTACCGTCCCAAAGCCGCCGCTGTCCAGAGTTGCCGCCGCTGCCTGGAGCTGCCGGAAACCGTCGGACGCCGAAGAAAAAAAAAACCAAAATCCCGCAGGACTTCGACGGACGATTGCGAACACCTCAGAGCTCGGAATTCAATTCTGAAAGAAGCATCGGAAAGCTCAGAACATACTCTACGCGACTATGGTCTTGGATCGAATATCGGGCAGCAATTAGACACTAAAATTAGGATTCAAAGAGGGGTTCGGGATTTAAAATGCAGACGAACACCGCCTACCTCTTGGGCGATGCCCGGAGCTTCACGGGGAGTCCGCCGCCGCACCGCTGCCTTGCCGGAGTTGCCTCGCCGGAGGTGCCTCGCCGGAGTGGAGGAGGACAGGGAAGGAGCTGCCGCCTGCCGCTGTCCAGACGAAGAAGAAGGAGAAGAAGAGGTGGGGGTGCGTTTAAGTAGAAAACACTTAAACCCCCCGGCCCGACTACGCTGCCGATGCAGACAAAAAATGAGGGTGGCCCTGGGGTAAACACGACGTTCCGAGCGCAATCGTGGTCTCGGAATTTTAGTCCGAGGCTCCGTTCGAAATTTATTAAACTCAACGCCCGAGGCCACTAAATTACGAAAACGCCCTTGGGGCCATTTTTCACAGACGGCCCGCGCCCGCAAAACTTACACCCCTCCTAGGGTAAACGGCACGTTCCAAACTCAACGGTGCCCTCGGTTTCCCAATCCGAGCCACCGTTTAATAGATACCTGTGTTTCAACATTAAACGAATTAATTTATTTATTTAATCCGGTTAACGTTCCAGAAGCGGGCGAGGGGTCCAAACATCCCGCGCCGACATACTTTATGTCGTTCCTAGGGTGAACACCCCATTCCGGACTCATCTGTACACTCAGATCTCTGATCTGAAACACCGTTTAGGAGTTGACTCATTTATTTGGCGTTTCCAGCGTGAACGCACTGAAAATTTAATTCTGGCCACTCCGGAGCTCAGAATCGCACGCCGTCTGAAGGAGCTGCTCTGAAATAACATCAAGAATATTCCAAAGTCCTTTGTAGCCAAAAATAGGGTTCTTACAATAAACTATTTTTTATGTTTATAATGTCGGTTATTTAATAACCGACATAGAAAACTATTTATCACGTCGGTGATTTTATAACCGACGTTATAAATGGCGTTTTATCACGTCGGTTATTTTATAACTGGTGTGATAAAGGGCCCAGATTCGATATTTCACGTCGGTTATAAAATAACCGATGTGATAAAGCAAATCTCAGTATTTTTTACGTCAGTTATTTTATAACTGACATAAAAAATTGATTCTCATCGATTTATCACGTCGGTTATTGTATATCCGACGTGATAAATCGATTTTTACAGCTTTGCACATCGGTTATATAGAACCGACGTGAAAAATACCGACGTGTTAAACGTTTTTCCACTAGTGGACCCATCAGAGTTGAGCTTTAAACCATGATTAGGAGGGATCCATCTAGTCCAAATCCCCTTATGAATATATGTCCTTGGCATGGGGATTCCTTGCTCATTCCATGTCAACTGATCCATGAAAAACTTTCGCTCATTAGTAATCAGGAGAGTCGTTATCTCTTTGTAGCTACCAATGACATGTGCCATCAGCATATAAAGGGACAGGGGATGATTTCCATGCATGACATTATTTCTTCCCTGCCAAATATGTTAACAGATTTTCGTGAGAGTACTCAATCGTGTCAAGGAACCATGTTAACATGAAAATTATCAGCCATCATACTTCCAAAACAATTTACCAATTTCATGACTTATATAACATTATCCATGGATTTCAAAATTCAAAAAATTACTTTCTGAACAAGCATGCTTTCAGTTCCCACATTTTCAATAATAACACCATATTAAAACCATTCAATTCTCTTCATCGATATTTAGAATCATCCTCCCACTTAAACAAAACACGCTTTAAAATATTCATTTAAAATTAACCTAGAATTGTGTCTTGTCATAGTATCAATTTAAGTACTAACCTCTTTCTCACTCAATATACTTCTTCATTAAACGACCAATTCATGTCACAAGCAAAGTATCTCGAACATTTCTATGATACATGTGACTCATCAATACACTCACTCATCATGGTTCAATAAATAAATCATCTGGAAAGCCTAATCGAAATAATCGAAGCTTGTTTAAAACTACTCACTCTTTCTCGGACTCCCCTAGTAACTTGGGTCTTGTTATGAAGATATTGATCATGAATTTTTATATTTTAACTCTTGTGTTTCAGCACGCCTATCTCCAGTTATACCACTGTCTCAATCCCCAAAACATAAAATGGGTTCCGATACAATTTTGTTATGACCCGATCTAAGCAAAACTATACCGCTCAAGTCGAACTACCACACGAGCTTGAGTGCATCCTCTAATTGTCAGAGGTTGGTGATTAGCATCGAAGGTATCCAAGTAATTGTTCAGTATGGTTTACCATCTAGATAAATATTTTATAATTTAAACCATTAATAAAGAATAAAAATAAGAAAAAAATAATTAAACGCCCTTGGAATTACCATGTAAATGCATACAATGTTACGCAATATGTAGAAAAAAAACTCAAAAAAATGAACAGTTGGTTGATGGCCAAACATTCTATGATGCAAAGGAATACTAAACAAATAAATAATTAAAATTAAGAATGGTGTCATATTCTAGTTTTCTCTTATCGTCCAAGCCTCTACCAAAGTACCCTTGAACTTGCATGACAATCATATTTGCATATGTCAAAGTACACATACAAGGTGTGGGTAAGAAAGACACAATAAGATATCACTATATAACTTTAAACACCTACCTTGATTTCATCATGTATTGTGACATAATGAAAGATAAAGTCTGTCCTCAATACACACGCATGTCGTGCCAAAATATAAAGATAACAAAGCATCAATGAAGATTAATTATTGAAGGCCAATAGTTATTTATATTCAATTTCGAGGTTTCTTGTGATTTCTAGGCCGAGGAGCCTGAATTTACGAGTTTTGAATTATACTGGGGATGGATAGATAAATTGCAACACTATCTATCATATAGGTAACTCATAATGTCTACAGGAAATTGAACTTGCCACAATCATACAGGCAACCCCCCTCCTGCATGGAGGGAATATAACTCATTTTAAATTGGCAACCTCCTCACTTCGGAGGAAAATGGTGTCATTTCATCGTAACGTCCTTCGTTTGGTGAGAAAAATTCTCATTTCATAGGTAACCTCTCTTTTAACAGGAAACAATGTCATTTTATATAGGTAGCATTCTCCCTTTGGAGGGAAATGATTTCATTTCGTATGCCGATAACAAGGACTTACCACCCTTTATCTCATACCATGATTAAAACTAAATACTCAAATCATGACACAACCAGGTTGGCCATAATGCACCGGCCAAAAACCTTTTTATTTGCTCACTCAAATCCTAATCATTCCACAAATATCGTGAAAAAGATAAGACAGCTTTTAAGTAGCTTTGCACGCATAATGTATCAAGATTACATAAAGCCAAGCACGGGGCACTCCCTGTAAACCGCTCGAGCCATCCACCAACTAAAAACCGAAGAAGCCAAGCTCCGTGGCCCGCTCCTTCTCGAAGGTTTCAAAATACTGATAAATAATTGTCACCGCAAGGAGGATCCCCGTCCCGGAGCCAATTGCACCCATGAAATCCGCCACCACGGTCAATGCACCGATGCACATACCGCCAAAGGCTGCAGCCGTGGGGATGTAGCGGTTCAGCTCTTTCTGCAAATTGGCCTCGCGGTGGCCCGGCATCACCATTTGTTGCTCCTGCACCAACAACGCTGAGCTTTTCAACAATGGAGCAGCAAGATCTATAGGCATCGATTTAAGACAGATGAAAGCAGAAAACCATGGAGAACTTCAAATTACAATAACCTTCAACTGTTTTGCAACGTCTCTTGCAGAGGATCCAGAAACCTCAATCCAAGTCTTTGAGAAAAGTGCACAGGCTGACAGCATGAAGACCAAGTAGAACAGTGCATGGAATGGATTGGCCGCCATCTCTGCCAAACTGCAAAATAATACTTCACTGATTATGGCTCCATTTGATGCCGCTTATTAAAAACTGCTTATAACACACTTAACAGAAGTGTTCCCAGGCGGGTGTGAACGTTTTCATTTTTGAGCTCATTAGTGAAGGCACCAAGCGAGGTTTGTTATGGGTCATCATTTGGCAACGAGTGTGGGGGGGTTAGCAATTGAAGGGCGATTTTTCAACATCTTGGTTCTGTGTTCAAGTTCATGGTCTACCCCCCAGGCTTTTGTTTCTAAAGGCAACGCAGGGCTGATTGTGAGGAAATTTTCAAAACTGTTGGAGACTGTCTGGTCATGGTTTATTTATGAGGTTAAAGGTTGAATTCGGGATTGGAGAACCTTTGTGCACGGACCTCTAGCAGGATAGTGGACATGGTCAGTCTGTAGGGGTGTTATTAGTACAAACTGTTGTCTGATTTTTATTATCACTGTAGAAGACCACTCATCGAGAGATTGTTCAACTTTCAGCTGGTAATGTTTCCGGACAGTGGCTGCAAGCAGAATTGACAGGAAGATAGGAAAATTATCACAGAAGGTGGGTGGGAGAGGGCTGAGCTGTTCTTCCGGTCCATCTCCATTATAGGCCAAGGGCTGAGGGGGCTATGACAGTGTTAAAGGAGAAAGGCTCGAAGGGGAATTCTAAGGCCAGAGGAGAATTTTAGCAGATCTGGAAGTCTGTTGGGGCCCATGACCGAATGGCTCAATGGAGCAATTCCTGAACCAAGATAAGAACGGAAGGTAAGGTATATTATATAAGGTCGCGTGGATAACATGTGGTTGGCCGTTCTATTAACGGAAATCAGAAGAGAGAATAAGGGCAGCAGGTGGGAAGGGGAGGAGGAGAAACGAAAGGATTCTCAGCTGAGATTGGGACTACTAATTCGGGGAATTAAGAGGTACTTTCCTATTCTCTATCCTCTACATTTGCTCTTGGTTTGCTGATGTGTTTGGCTGGTATTCTGGGAATTGATTGCTGTGGGGAAGATAATTCTGGGCTGGGGGGTGCTAAGCAATATTGAGACACGCAGTGGATCACAACCCAGGATAGAACAAGACGCTAAAATAGAGAGAGAAAATTAAAGTTAACAGTGGTTGCTAGTATTGAGAAGGGGCGGACAGATTTCACAGCTATGCTCTCTCATTATACTGTTCATCAGGAAGAGAGACCGATAGAGGACGAAGTGCACCCAAATTCTGGTGTAACAAGAGGATCACGCTCTAAAATCAATGACCATTTTACCTTGAAAGGTGGAGGAGGATCTGGTTCATTGCTGATCTTGCATCCATGGCCAAACCACTGGAGCTCCATTTAGACAACCCACACAAATGGCTTTTCCAAGCTGAACAATTCTTCTCTCTACAAAACACACTTTCGAAATTGCAATTCCTCATACCACATATCTGCATGGAGGGCAATAATCTTCACTGGAACAAGGTATTGCTGCAAATCTGACATTGACATGGGATCGGTTGCACACTTCATCAGGGAGTCTGAAGCTCACTCTGTGGCTTGGACAACGACCAGTTTTGGTACATCCTTACCGCTTTTATTCTAGCCCGGTCATCTTAGTAAAGACAAAGGATTCATCATGGAAAATGTGTGAGGATTATAGAGCATCGAGCAAGGTGACCGTTTCGTTTAAGTTCCCAACACTGGTAGTGAAGGTATTATTAAAATGAATTGCATAAGTTCCTTGTAATCTTGTTTGGGCTCACCAATGCCCTGTCCACATTTCAAGCAGCCATGACTGAAATTTTAAAACCATACAACAATCACAAACAATCCTTAAACACAATTAATGGGGTCGGCCACATGGATCAAATGTCGCCAATTAGCTCTATTGAAGACAATATTTTCATTGAAATCATTTAAAATAATATCATCATGAATGATTTGTTTAAGAGTCCTTTTAGGTCTACCACCGCCGCTTTTAATAAGTGAATTAGTCATTAAGTTTACCCTATTAATAGGTGCATCCTTTAGGTCTTCTTCTAACATGTCCAAACCATCTTAATCTAATCTCAGTTATCTTCTCGTCAATCGGAGCCTAAATTTTAGGACCATACCTCAAAAGAATTATCTTAGTTTTTTCAATGATTTACTAATTTTCAGCCCATCATGGAAGCAACGCTTAAAAGGATATTACAGTGGCTTTGACAATCTTGCAGCACGATAATTTTTCTGCCAATCACAGTGTCTATTTGAGGAAAATTCGATCGAGTATTTGGGTCATGTGATTTCAAGAAAAGGAGTTTTTATGGATCCCATGAAAATCAAAGTTGTACTTGACTGACCTAGGACTCTAAACAGAGTGCAATGATTTCATGGATTAACTAGATATTACCGAAAGTTCATCCAAAATAATGGCAAGATAACACAGGCTTTAACAGAATTGACCAAAAAATAGGGATCATTGTGGGGGGAGCTGCTCAAACAACTTTTGATTCTCACAAACAGAAAATTACGACACCCCTTGTATCGTTGGCTTTACCAAATTTCGCTCAAATTTTCAACGTGGAATGTGAAGCTTAGGGTTCAGAAATTGGTGTCATGCTGATGCAAGAACATCAACCTATAGAATATGTGAAGCAATGTCCAGTGGGTTTTCACAAAAATCTGCTTATGAAAGGGAGATGATGGCCTTGGTTTTATTTATTCAACATTGGCATCCTTGTTAGGGAGGATCATCAGGGTTTTTACAGACCATTAAACTCTGAAATTTCTTCTCCAGTTGCAAATCACCACTGGAGAGAAGCAAAACTGGATCCCTAAACTGTTGGGCTATCAGTTCGAAATTTTTTACAAGCCCAATGGAGACAGCGCAGCAGCTGATGCGCCTTCCAGAATACATGAGGAAGCAGAATTACATTTAATTAATGCTTTCCCTACATTGCTCGAAGGTCAGGCTTTAACAGAGGGTCTTCTTCATGGCAACCAATGAGCAAAAATTGTTGCAGATTTGCAGGACACATCTCATCTGGGGTACTCCTGGTCTTAGGGAGTTTTGTCTTTCAAAGGTAGGTCGCTTCTCCATGGATACTCACGTTATTAACAAAATTTCATGCCACAAACACCTGTTCAGTAATATTTATTGGATAGGCATGAAAAGAAGGACTCAAAAAATTTGTTACAGGAATGTGATATTTTGTCACAAAAAAAAACATTCTGCACTAACCACTGGCAGCTTACTGCAACCTTTGGAGCATGGCAGAATTATTCATCAAGTGGTACATTTGCATGGCATACCCTCTTCTATTGTAAGTGATCAGGATCCTTTGCTCATGAACAAACTTTGGCAAGAGTTATTCAGAATGTAAGGAACTACTGTAACACCCCAAGGTTTTCTAAAAATAAATTGAAATGCATGAAACTTTGTTTTAAATATATATTTATAACTAGCCTTTAAACATAATTTTGTCACTTCTATGTTTTGAATTTCAAGAAACGGTCATCTACAATTGTGATCAGTAAGTTATTTCGAGTCTGAAAGAACCAACTTTTTTTTGTGAATAGTAACATACCCTTATGAATAGTAATATGACCCATATGAATGGTAAATCATATTATTATTTTATTTTCTTAAGGATATAAGATAATGAGATGTCGATTAATTTTTCAAGGTGTTAAAAAAGTGTTATAGATTTAAAATTGTTATTTTTGAATAAATTATGATTTTATTTAAAAATTAAATTAATAATATTTAGGAAATTATTTTCAAAAAATGGAGTTAATTTTTGAATTTTAAGCGTCGAAAAATGGTTAGAGTGAATTTTTTAGAATTTTTCTAAAACAGTTGAATTTTCGATGAATGGTAAAAATACAGTTTGAGTTTCGGTGTGTTTAATGACATCATTAATGATGTAATAATTCTGGTCGACTTGTGTACAGTAAAAAATGTTATGAGGTGTCCCAAGTGGCAAATACCATGGGCTCATGGTTTCGCAAATACCACTAATGAAGTGTCCCTTGGAAAATTAATAAAATATTCTCTCACTTTTGCTATAAATACCAACTCATTCCTTCATTTCATTCATTTCAAATTCCTCTTCAACGAAGTTCTGATCTTCTTACCTCCCTGGTAGTCCTTCCAAGGTGTCCTCAAGCCCCCAAGGTCTCAACCTTCAAATTTTAGGAGTTACTCTACAAGGTGAGGAAATTCACCACCCTTCTCTTTTTCAAGCTTTCATTTTATGTTATTCTTTTTAATTTACATTGGCTTATGTTGGGATATGTCATTCCATATCCCCCTTACTGCCCATATTATGTAATAATGCTGAGATATCTTTTTTCTCTCATCAAAATATTTTATGAAATTTTAAGCGACGTCGTTAGGCTGCCAAATTTTTGTAAGAGATTTCTCGACTTTTCTTTTATTTCGAGATTTCTTTCTTCTCTTTTTCTTTTCTCACCTCCCCTTATCCAAGAGGCATGAATGATCCAGTATCTTACATATTCTGGATTTCATCATGTTTATAGAAGACTCACCATTATACTTCTTCTCCTCTCACTTATTCAAGAAATTAGAACACTGTCCGTGATGTGTCGATTTACCGACATCGTGGACGATGTGATTTCAATTTCTTTTACTTCCTTTAAGACTGGTCATTAAACCATTTTTATGGTTGAACCAGATTATAATTTATGTATTATAGTTTTATAAGGTTCTAGAATCATTTTGTACACATGTTATTAATTTATAAAACAAAATGAAAATTATGATCGAAGAGTCCCCAAAATGACTTAAACAAGTATCAATAATGCTTTAACTTATGAATCATCCTCATGTCAGAATTCAAAATGATAAAAGGTATAATTTATGGTTCTGAAAACATGTAAATACCACTTCATTCCAATTCTGAAGTTTCACTTCCGATCGACAAGAATATCCATCATGAACCGATCATGGAAATCATGTAAAGAGCATCCAAAACAATAGAAAGAACAAAATACTAACAATTAAAGGGAAAAATTATATAATGAAATGATCATATAAGGTATTATAAACATGAATATGTTTCTATAAGTTATAAATAACACTCTTTTAACCATTATACAGGAGGTTTAAAACAAGTTTGAAGTAAGACAAACCCGAGATAAGGGAATTCTTAACCCAGTTTTCATTCTTTGGGTAAACTTCTACCTCATTATTTATGTGGTATTAAAATTGTTTGTGTGATGGGTTTTGTTTATATTATGTTAAATTATGTGTATTTACAGTGTATATACATATTTTATCCATTTTATTAAGTCTCACTTGAATTATATGATATTTGTAAGGGCATTTTATTTTAAAATCCTTTTTTAAAATTCTGTTTTACAAAATTCAAAAGCAGTGTTTTTATGAAATTATTCATGTTGTATGATTATGTTCTGGTTCTTAGGCATTGTTTATGATGAAGGGTAGGACCTATATCTCCCTCCAATGCATTGGGTATGTGTAAGTTGGAGGTCAGCCGTATAGTTACTCCAAGTGTAACTGCGATGGTTACACAAATTGTAAGGTAGCCGTGAGGGTTACAAATTATAAGGTAGCCAAGAGGGTTACAAGATTATGTAAGTAATGCCCAAAGATACATTTATGGTTCTATTTGTGTTCTTTATGTTTTGTGGGAATTTTGTGGAAATCTCAAGTTTCACAAAGTAATTATGGGCGACAAGTATGTCTTTTTTAAAATAATTTCATATGTTACAAGTATTCATATAGACTATTGTGTTTTTTCTTTCTTTTTATATCTCTTACTAAGCTTTTTGTACTCATCCCAAGTTTTTAAATGATTTTCACAGGTTATAAGGATGAGTAAGACAAAGAAGGAAGCCAAGTTAAATGTTTGAAGAATTGTCAATGAAATCATGCTTTATTTGAAAAGTTTTATATTTTGGAAAAAATGAGTACTGTTTTTATAGTATTCACTCTGTATTAATGTGTAATGTCATGAATGTGTTATGTTCCTTTTCTCTAAAGCTCTAAATTTGAAAAGATATCCAATGTGAAAGGAAGTGATTTCTTGACTAAATTCAAGATTATGTAATGCAATAAGGTCGGATCCGTATAACTACAGAGGTGATTAATCGCTGTCTTAAGGTTTATTTAAGAAGTTTTGCAGCAGAAACCAAAAACATGGTCCACTTGGGTACCCTGGGCTGAGTTATGCCTCTTCACCGTTCCACTAATACTAACCCATTTGAATCATTATACAGGCAGAAACCACCTTCTATCTTGCATTTTATTCCAAGTGAAGCATAGGCAGTCAGTTGAGAATTAATGGAGAGAGATTAAGCCACATGTCAGTTAAAGTTTCACCTCCTTGAGGCACACCATCAAATGCGCCATCAAGCCAATAAACATCGCCGGAATGTAGTTTTTGAAGCAAGTGAAGTTTTTTTGAAACTGAGACCTCATGGACAGCACAAAGTAGTCGATCCGATTAATGAAAAGCTGGCTCCATTAAAAAGGTTGTCAGCACGATGACTGTTCTCCCAAGCTTAAGGCTCGGACTTCCATAATACTGTTTACCCATCCAAAATTTTAGGTTCTCAGACTGCTTTCGAACACGGTGACAAGGTGCCACAACAGCTTATAAAGTGGCACAGCAAGTTGGTGGCTTGGGAAGATGATTTTATCATCAAAAGCCAATTTTCATAATGCAACCTAGAGGACAAGACTGAAATTGATGCGGGGGGGGGGGGGTAAGAATGGGAGGGAAGCACCAGCCTGACAGGTACATTCTAAAAGGCCACATGGACAGCAGGTGGTTTGCCACTCTGTTAATGGAAATCAGAATGGAGGGGATAAGAGGAGCCAACAGGAAACGAACCGGGGGGGGGGTATTCTCAGCTGAGCTTGGAACTTCAAAATTCTGGGAGCGGGAGGAACTTTCCTATTCCCAATCCTCTACATTTGCTCCTGGTTTACTGCTATGTTTTGCTTAAGAATTGGTTGTTGTGGGGAAGAGCTCCAACCCAGAATTCTCTTATACTCTCTTCTGATTACCATTAACAGAAAGGCTAACCACCTGCTATACATGAGGCCTTCTAGAATATATCTGTCAGGCTGGTGCTTCCCTCTAATACCTATTTTGGCCCACTAATTGCTCCATTGAGCCATTCTGGTCATGGGTCCCATCAATGTGCTTCACAGAAACAGAAAGAGGGGCACTTATTGTTAGGAATATAGGGGGCTGTCCAGGTGTGGGTTTGCTGGAGGGGCTGTCCGGGCTGTCCAGAGCAAGGCATGGAAGTAATAACTACTAGGGGTATATTTGTATTTTCACTTTTATTAGTTTGTTGTGTTGTCAGCTGTTGACAGTTGTAGTTGTTAGGGTGTTTGTTGGCCATCCTGGTAGAGTATTAAAAGAGGGACCAGCTAGAAGGGAGTAGAAGGGAGGGGGTACGAATCATTTTAGCATTTGCTTGGCAGCAGATTTGGCCAGTGGTCTCGGCTGGGCTCTTGGGAGAGTGGTCTTCTCCGGAAGCTCCTCTTACTCTTCTCCCTTCTACTTCCTCTTCGCCCTTCTGCTGTATCTCCATTTCATTCTTCTACATCTTCATCTGTATTTTCTGTTCCTGCTATTGAAATAAAAGATCCCAATGTGCTAATGTTTAGTTCTTCCTCTTAATTCATGCTAAGCGACCACTATTAGGTAAAAGTCCAAACAATTTCGCGACTCCGCTGGGGAGTGTCGTGCGAGAAGGAATGATCGCAACGAGTAACGGTCGCCAGGGAGACGTGCGCTGTTTAGACTAATCTGAGCAAGACGATCGGAGAGGGGAAGGAGTCGCGAGCTGATTGAATTTGAGCTGGAATCTGGTCAGCATGTGGAGGACGACTGGAGTGAACAGTCATGGCAGAATAGTTTTTGCAAGGCGCGCGATTCACTTTTATCCTGGCACGAAGGAAGATCGAGGACCGAGACGCGTTTACAGAGATACAAACGTTGTCCGGCAGGAATTCGCATACTGCTGGGAATTCGTGTTCGCTGGAGAGAGACGCCAGCACAGGCGAAGTACTCAAGGAGAGGAGTTGTTGGAGTTTGGGAACGTGAGCACGAGACGACGATCCGAGCTCGAGAACGATTGGAAACTACCGAAAACCGAGTGTGTGGGGAGGAACGATCGCAGTGGTGTGAAACGCAAACGCAGGTGGACTGCCCACGACGTAAGGCTCGGAACTGGTCAGACTTGGAAAGGAAATCGGGACATACAGAGCCAGCCAAACACTGCGCTGCCGTGAGACGCGATTGCTGGAGAAAGCATAATCAATGTCGGAGGCACGGTCACCGCTTAAGAAGTCGCGAACGGGCCAATTATTTTCAACACAACAATGAGGCGTGTTTTGAAGAGACGGACACGGGAGACTACGAACGTTAAATAGTTGCTATAGAGGAAGTCCAACGCAATTTAAAAAAAAAAAACATGATCATACAGTTTCTTGTGCATGGAAGGACAATCGGCCGAGGCGCATAGGCAAACATCATTTTTAGAAGAGTTTACTGAGACAAGAAAAGATCGAAAAGCTGTTTAGTAATGTTAAACCCTATTTTTATTATTTTGGGTATTTCTGAGTCCCACATCGGAATACTCCTGTACGTATTCCTCTTTCTCAATCTATAAAAGAAGGCATCCGCCTCACCTTGAGGTAAAGCGGTTTCTCATTCTACATGGTACCAAAGGGAACCTATTCCCGAGTCCTCCCTCCTTTAGATATTTTTTTTCCCTCCCGACTTTGCCCTAAGTGGCACCCCTCCTCTCGGATCTGCCCTATGCGGCCACCCCCTCCCTCCTGGGTCTTCCCTACGCGGCCCCCTCCCATCCCGGCGGCCCCCATCTCGGCTGCTCCCATCCCTCTGACGGCTCCCTCCCGTCACGGTTCCCACCCACCTCCCCTCCCTCCAGCCGCTGCGGATCCCACCCCGCCTCCCATCCCTCCAGCCGCTGCGGATCCCTCCCGACGGTCCTCCACCCAGCGCGCGCCGCTCCAGGCGGACTCCCCCGCCCCTCCGGTCGTGTTTCCCTCAGGCGGACTCCCCCGCCCCTACACCTCCCGCCCGCGGCCCTCCGCCCCTCTGCAGTCGTCCCGCACCCTCCTAGCGGATCCCCTCCCGACGGATCTCCCTCCCTGTCGGCCTCCTGTCACGGCTCCCGACCTGCAGTCGCTCTCTCCTACGGCGGCCCTCACCCGACGGAACGGCGTCTCCCGATCTGACGCCACCGCCCAACCAGTCGCCTTTCCCGGCGCTTCCCAATCCGGACTTCATCCGGCCCCGGCCTCCAACAGCTTCTCGACAACACCCGACTCCTACTCGATGCGTCTCCCAACTCTCGCAGCCCCGCTGCCCGACGCGCCTCTTGTCGCCCTCCCGTGCTCAGCCCCGCCTCCCGTGGCTGTCCACCCACGCAACCGCAGCACCGCGCGCGCGCCTCCTGTCGCCGGCCTGTACACCAGTTCGGCGCTACCCGGCATGCCTCCTGCGCTCCCAGCAGCGCTCCCGACTCGCGACAACCTTTGTCGGTCTCCCACTTCAGTCGTCGTCACCCACATTCCCCTTCATCCAACACCCGTTACAGAACGGCACTCTCGGTAGAAAAAATTGCTTGGATACAATCTTATCGGGCGAGTGTGCCATTATCCCCTTCTCCAGCACTCATTGCTCAGACTGACAGCTCTACCGCATGTGTATCTCCACAACCCACAGCATGGATGCTAGACTTTGGTGCATCGAAACATCTCATAGGGGACTCTAGTATGTTCACTACCTATCATCCATACACCGGTGCCTCTACAATTACTATTGCAAATGGATCAATAATCTCTGTAGGCGGGTGAATTCCCCTTACCTCAATGTGAGGTGAGGATATTCTTTTATAGATTAGGAAACCAATATACAAGACGGGTAAGTCCGATGTGGGACTCACCCATTTACACTTAAATGGGTTCCAACACTCCCCCTCAAGTTGGACATGCCCAGATTGGAAAGAGTCCCACACAAAAAGAATAACAAGACAATCGCAAACTCCCCCTCAAGCTGGGCCAGGGAGGCTGTGAATACCCAGCCTGGAAGTGAGAGACTCAAGACGAGCTCCGGGAAGACCTTTGGTGAAGAGATCGGCAAGCTGATCGGCCGTCGGGATATGGCCGAAACTGATATGGTGCTGCTCCAGATGGTGGCGGAGAAAGTGACAATCCACCTCGATATGCTTCATCCGTTCATGAAAGACAGGATTCGAGGCAATCTTCGTGGCGGCCTGATTGTCACACTAGATATGAGCAGGAGTCGATGCCGGGAAACCGAGTTCCTGGAGAAGATGACGAAGCCAGAGGATCTCAGTAGTGACAGTGGCCATGACTCGATACTCTGCCTCGGCACTAGAACGGGAGACCACAGTCTACTTCTTGCTGCGCCAAGAGATGAGATTACCGGCGAAGAATACGGCGAATCCCGAAGTAGACTTGCGGGTAGCGAGACAACTGGCATAGTCCGCATCACAAAAAGCTTCAACATTCATGTGAGCATGATGGGAGTACCGAAGGCCGCGTGCAGGGTCTTTCTTGATGTACTTGGCAATGCGGAGGACAGCATCCCACTGAGAGCAGGCGGGATGCTCCATGAACTGGCTGACTTTGCCAACGGCACAAGCAATGTCGGGACGCGTCATGGTGAGGTAGTTGAGTTTACCGACCAAGCGCCGATAGTTCTCAGGATGAGGAAAGAGTTCTGAGTCGGAATGAAGGGAGCGTTCCCCAGGCTCCAGGGGAGTGTCAACTGTGGTGGCGGTGCTCAACCCGGCATCCTGCAATAGATCAAGAGCATACTTGCGCTGGCAGAGAGAGATAGTGTCCGCAGTTCGGGAGACCTCGATGCCAAGAAAGTACGTGAGGGGTCCAAGATCCTTGGTGTGAAAGTGATGGTGAAGATGCGTCTTGAGGCTGGCGATGCCTCTGGAGTCGCTCCCGGTGATGATGATGTCATCAACATAAACTACAAGCAAGATACAGCCGTGTGCCGTCGTACGGAAAAAGACGGTGTGATCTTTCATACTCCGAGAGAGGCCAAAGGCGGTGACGACAGTGCTGAAGCGGCCAAACCAGGCGCGAGGAGACTGTTTGAGGCCGTAGAGGGAGCGACGGAGACGGCAGACATGGGAGGCGGCACCAGAGGCAGAGAAACCAGGGGGCTGCTGCAGGTAGACCTCCTCATCAAGAAAGCCATGGAGAAAAGCATTCTTAACGTCGAGTTGATGAAGTGGCCAGTGATGATGAGCAGCCAGAGAGATGAAGAGGCGGACCGAGGCCATCTTGGCTACTGGAGAGAAGGTCTCAAAGTAGTCGACGCCATATGTCTGAGCAAATCCCTTGGCGACAAGCCGGGCTTTGAGGCGGCAGAGAGAGCCATCGGGATTGAGACGGATCGTGAAGATCCATTTACAGCCGACCGCCTGTTTGTTTGCCGGAAGGGGAACAAGATCCCAAGTATGGTTGGCATCCAGAACCTGCAATTCATCTCTCATTGCGGCTAGCCACCCGGGGTGAGATTTGGCTTCACCGACCGTTCGAGGAAGCGACACGATCTCCAGAGCTGACAATCCCCTGTAAGAAGATACAAAGAGAGGAGTATTCTGACACGAGCGAGTACCTTTCCGGAGCGCAATCGGCACATCCTCGGGAGTTGTGTCAGGAACATCAGGCAAAGCGGGAACAATGGTTTCCTTGGCCGGGACGGGAGGTACAGCGGAAGGACGACGAGAGTAGGTCTGTCCAAAGAGATGACCGGTCGGAGGAGACACCAGAGGCGGGTGAACCATGAGCGGAAAGCAGTCATCGATGGTAGTGTCAGGAGAAGGAGAGGGGAGAGTGAAAGGAGAGCTCTCGACAAATGAAACGTCGGCAGAGGTGATATACCGGCGGAGGTCTGGAGAGAAGCATCAGTACCCGCGCTGAGTGCGGGAATAACCGAGAAAAATACAGCGAAGGGATTTGGGTGATAGTTTGGAGAGATTTGGGCGATAGTTTGGAGAGATTTGGGCGAGTGTCCCGGACATAACAGAGACATCCGAAGATACGGAGTGGAAGGGAGTGAGGAGGGAGAGAGGGAAACAGGGTATGAAAAGGAGTCTCCCCCTGAAGGATGGAGGAGGGAAGACGATTGAGAAGGTAAGTAGCAGTGAGGATGGCATCCCCCCAGAAAAGAAGAGGGACCTGGCGGTGGAAGAGGAGGGCACGAGCGGTCTCCAAGATATGTCGGTGTTTCCGCTCGGTCACCCCATTTTGCTGAGGGGTATCAGGACAGGAGGTCTGATGGATGATGCCGTGGGCCCGCATAAACTGCTGAAAATGAGTGGATAAGTATTCTCGCCCATTGTCAGATCGGAGACATTTCACAGGGAGAGAAAACTGTGTCTGGATTTCCTGAAAAAATGTCTAAAAAGTTGAGAGAACCTCCGTTCGATCTCGAAGAAGATAAAGCCAGGTCATGCGGGAGTAATCATCAATAAAGGTGATATAATAACGGTACCCTGACTGGCTAGGAACCCGGCAAGGACCCCATACATCGGAATGAACAAGAGCGAAAGGAGCCGCTGCACGTGGGTCCGGGCGAGGAGCATACGTCGTCCGATGATGTTTGGCAAACTTGCAGGATTCACAATGGAAGGAGAGGTGAGAACCGAATTGGGGGCAAAGTTTATAGAGGGTGGAAGGCGGTGGATGGCCAAGGCGGTAATGGAGGTCAAGGGCTCGGGCTGTGGTGGATGAGCAAGCAAGGGATGATGGGGTATCAAACAGGTAAACCCCATCCCGAAGATAACCTCGACCAATTTCCCGATTCGTCTTCCGCTCCTGAAAAACAACACCAGATGAGCTAAAAATAGCAACACAATTCAATTCGGTGGTGAGTTTGCTGACAGAGATAAGATTAAAGGGACTTTGAGGAACATGAGCGACCGACGTCAGGGGAAGAGACGGGGTCAAGGAACATGTGTCATATCCGGTAATAGGGATTGTTGAGCCATTAGCAACAGTAATGGAAGAGGCACCGGTGTATGGATGATAGGTAGTGAACATACCAGAGTCTCCTGTGAGATGTTCTGACGCACCGGAGTCAAACATCCAAGCTGTCTGGCGATGAGAAACACAGGCGGTGGAGTTGCCAGTCTGAGCAAGTGGGGCTAGAGAAGAAGATGGTGGCGCAGTCGCGCGATAAGATTTTACCAAAGCAAGCTCCTCCGGCGAGAGTGTTGTCCTGTAACGGGTACTGGATGAAGGAGGACCGCTGCGCGGTAGAGCCGATGATGGAGGATGGGAGAGCCGCTCGGCTGAGTGCATAGGTGCTCGGGAAGGCCGACAATGGAAGTGAGGGTGCGGCCCTGCCGGAATGCTGTCGGCCAGAGGTGATGTCGGAGGGCCGCAGGCGGACACGCCCGCCATTAACGCAGGGAGCGGGGCCGACGGCGCAGGAAGGCCGCAGGGTAGCTGCAGGGAAGCCGCTGGGAGACGGGCTGGGGAGCGCCGGATCGGGCGGGAGCCGCTGCTGGGAAGGGAGCCGCTGCGGAGGGCGGTTGCAGGAGGAGGGCCGCCGGAGGAGGAGTCGGGGCGGGAGGGAGGCGCGACGGGAGCCGCGTCAGACCGGAGGGCCGGGAGCCGCGCTGGAGTCGCGCGAGAGGAGGGAGGTGCGACGGGAGGGCCGGGAGCCGCGGGCGTCGGGCCGAGGGCGTTCCGTCGGGGCGAGGCGGGGCTGGCCGGCGGGAGGGAGCGTCGCAGGGAGGGAGCGCCGCTGGGAGGAGATCCGTCGAAAGGGTCGGCGCGCGGAGTGGAGGCCCGGCGACGGGATGTGTCGCGACGGGCGGGGCCGGCCGGGAGGGAGCGTCGCAGGGAGGGAGTGCCGGGACGGGGGGCCACGCGGGTGATGGCGTCGGGAGCCGCGGGGAGCCGCAGGGAGGGAGCGCCGTCGGGGAGGAAGTCCGCAGGGAGGAGCCGGCACGGGCCGCGTCGGGGAGAGAGAGGGCCGTCGGGCGAGGGCGAGGGAGCCGCGTGGGCGAGGGCACGGGGGCGGACGGGGCGAGAGAGCCGCGAGGGCTAGGGCGCACCGCGGGAAGACGGGGGACGCTGGGGCCGGGAGTCGCGCCGCCGTGGAAGGGCGCCGGGAGGGGTGCCGCGTCTGGAAGGAGGCCCGCCGGGAGGTGGAGGCGCACCGAGAGGGAGGACCGCCGGAGGAGAGGGGCGCCGGGAGGTGGAGGCGCACCAGGAGGGAGGACCGCCGTGAGCAGAGGGGCGCCGGGAGGGAGGGTCTGCCGGGAGGAGGAGCTTCGCCGGGAGGGAGAGCCTGTCGGGAGGAGAGGTGGCCGCCGGGAAGGGCAAGGCCAGAGGGGGAAGAAAGGCGGGGCCGGACAGAACCGGGAAGCCGCTGGGAGGGAGGGTCGGGATTAAAATCCCTCTGATACCATGTAGGCGGGTGAATTCCCCTTACCTCAATGTGAGGTGAGGATATTCTTTTATAGATTAGGAAACCAATATACAAGACGGGTAAGTCCGATGTGGGACTCACCCATTTACACTTAAATGGGTTCCAACAATCTCCATCATCGGATTTGGCACATGCCACTTGACCCCGTCTATTCGCCTGGATTCGGTTGCTCATATTCCTCACAGTCCCTTTAATCTTCTCTCAATCAGAAAACTCACCAAAGATTTAAATTGTATCGCTACTTTTACTTCTTCTGGTGTTGCTTTCCAGGAGCAGACGACGAATCGGGAGTTTGGTCGAGGTCATCTTCATAATGGGGTGTACATGTTCGATACCCCGCCATATCTCGCTTGCTCATCTACCTCGGCCCGTGTTCTTGACCTACATTCTCGTCTTGGTCATCCACCGCCTTCCATCCTCTATAAAACCTGCCCCCAATTTAGTTCTCACCTATCATTTCATTGTGAATCCTGCAAGTTTGCTAAACATCATCGGGTAACATATTCTCCTCGACAGGAACCACGTGTAGTGAATCCTTTCGATCTTGTTCATACCAATGTATGGGGTCCTTGCAAGGTTTCGAGCCAGTCCGGATACAGCTATTATATCACATTTATTGATGACTACTCCCGCATGACATGGCTTTATATGCTTCGTGATCAGTCTGAAGTATTTCCTACCTTTCAGACCTTTTACAATGAAATTCAAACTCAATTCTCCACCTCCATCAAATGTCTCCGCTCCGACAATGGACGGGAATATTTATCTACTTCCTTTCAGCGGTTTCTCGAGGATCACGGCATCATTCATCAGACATCATGTCCTGATACACCTCAACAGAATGGAGTGGCGGACTGGAAACATCGTCATATTCTGGAAACTGCTCGTGCCCTCCTATTCCACATGCAGGTGTCACTCCGCTTTTGGACCGATGTCATCCTGACTGCAACCTACCTCCTAAACTGACTCTCTTCTTCTATCCTTCAGGGGGAGACTCCTTTTCAAACTTCGTTCTCCTTACTCCCTCCTCACTCACTTCTACTCCGTGTATTTGGATGTCTCTGTTATGTCCGTGACACTCGTCCCGACCTCTCCAAACTCTCTCTCAAATCTCCCCACTGCATCTTCCTCGGATATTCACGCACTCAGCGCGGATACCGATACTTCTCTCCAAACCTACAGCGTTATATCACCTCTGTTGACGACTCATTTGTTGAGAGTTCTTCATTCTCTCTTTCCTCTCCCCATCCAGATACTGACATCGATGATTGTCTTTCACTCATCATCCATCCTCCTCAGGTGCAGCCTCCTGCTGCTCATCAATTTGGTATAGTCTACTCCCGTCGCCCATCGACCGTGCCCCCCATCCAGGCCGAGGAGACCATTGTCCCAGATTCGTCCAATGCTTCTGCCCCAGCACCAGACGACTTGCCCATTGCCCTCCGGAAAGGTACTCGCTCTTGCCAGAGTACTCTATTTGTATCTTCATACAGGGGTCTGTCAGCTCTGGAGACGATATCTATTCCTCGCACAGTTGGTGATGCAAAATCTCACCCGAGGTGGCTAGCAGCAATGCGGGATGGGTTGCAGGCTCTGGAAGAAAACCATACTTGGAATCTTGTCCCCTTTCCAGCAGGCAAACAGGCAGTTGGCAACCATACTTGGAATCTTGTCCCCTTTCCAGCAGGCAAACAGGCAGTTGGCAGCAAATGGATTTACATAGTCAAGCTGAATCCCGATGGCTCTCCATCGACTCAAAGCTCGCCTTGTGGCAAAGGGCTTCGCACAGACCTACGGTATTGACTATTTTGATACCTTCTCTCCAGTTGCCAAGATGGCCTCTGTTCGGTTATTCGTCTCTCTGGCGGCTCATCATCATTGGCATCTTCATCAACTGGATGTCAAGAATGTCTTCCTCCATGGATTTCTTGAGGAAGAGGTTTATCTGCAACAGCCCCCCGGATTTTGTGCCTCCGGCGCCGAGTCTCAAGTTTGTCGACTCCGCCGCTCTCTTTACGACCTCAAGCAATCGGTTCGGCCGCTTTTGCACTGTCGTCACCGACTTTGGGCTCTCTCGCAACATGAAGGACCACACTGTGTTCTACAGGACGACCTTCGCTGGCTGCATCCTGCTGGTCGTTTATGTGGATGATATCATCATCACCGGCAGCGACTCTGGTGGTATCACCCACCTCAAGGGGCATCTTCACCAGCACTTCCACACTAAAGATCTCGGTCCTCTCACATACTTCCTAAGCATCGAGGTATCCTATTCTCTGGACACCATCTCCCTCTGCCAACAGAAATATGCGTTGGATATTCTACAAGATGTTGGGCTGACAAAGGCCACTGCTGTGAACACTCCTCTGGAGCCTGGGGAACGGTCTCTTTATGACTCCTCGGAACCGTATTCACACCCAAAGCGGTACCGTCGACTGGGGGGCAAACTCAATTATCTCACCATGACTCGTCCCGACATTGCCTGCGTTGTTGGCAAAGTGAGTCAATTTATGGAGCATCTGACCACCTCTCATTGGGATGTTGTCCTCCGCATCGCCAAATACATCAAGCGAGATCCTGCTCGTGGTCTTCGCTACTCCCAGCATGCTCATTTGAATATTGAGGCCTTTTGTGATGCTGATTATGCAGGTTACCTTGCTACTCAGAGATCAACTTCTGAGTTTGTCGTATTCTTGGCAGGCAACCTCATCTCCTGGCGCAGCAAGAAACAGACGGTCGTCTCCCGCTCCAATGCGGAATCTGAGTACCGTGTCATGGTCACCGTCACCACGAAGATCATTTGGCTTCGACATCTCCTCCAGGAGTTTGGCTTTCCTCCGCAGACATCTGCCCACATCTGGTGTGACAATCAGGCAGCCACCAAGATAGCTTTGAATCCCGTCTTCCATGAACGGACGAAACATATTGAGGTGGACTGTCACTTTCTTCGCCACCACCTAGAGCATGATCACGTTAGCTTTAACCACATCCCGACGGCGGACCAGCTTGCCGACATCTTCACCAAAGGCCTCTCAGGGGCTCGCCTAGCCTCGCTCAGTTCCAAGTTGGGCATCCACAACATCTGCGGCCCAGCTTGAGGGGGAGTGTATCTGGTCTTCTATGATGTCATCTTTCTTTTTTGTGGGACTCGTTGTCCAAGTTGGGCATGTCCAGCTTGAGGGGGAGTGTTAAAACCCTATTTTTATTATTCTGGGTATTTCCGAGTCCCACATCAGAATACTCTTGTACGTATTCGTCTTTCTCAATCATTAAAAGAAGGTCTCCGCCTCACCTTGAGGTAAGCCGGTTTCCAATTCTACAAGTAATCTTAAATTCGACCTGAAAGACCAAAAGGTGGTTTATGATGTTTATGCAGGGCATTCAATTTATTATGGACAGTTTACATTTAAAGCAGGAGCAAATACAGTTGCATTCAAATGTGGTGAAAATTTCTCAAAGACTCCAAGGTTCGGAGGAACTAGCGGAGGAGCAGACAAAGGAGTTACAGTCCTAGGAGGGACGATGCTCAGTGTCCAGAAAACAGACTCGGTCAGCTGCAACAAGCTCTGTCGAAGGCGGCGACAAAAACGTGGAGTTCGAGAGGAAAAAAAAGGTCTGACTGCTGAATTTGAGCAGGAAAAGTGGAGCTGGCTTTTGGTATTTGTATTCCCTCTAAAGGAAGATCAAGAGGTCTGACTGCTTTTGAGAAGGCGGGGTATTGATATCCATCGACAATCTTATTCTGATTCACACCGATCTTATTCTGATTTGCATATGAATATTATTCACATGGATATTATTGGTCGCTGGTTGCAGGAAACTGATTTCTGAAGGCTCACCGGTTTTTATGGCCATCCTGATCATGGAATCCGCTGCAATTATTGGGCTCTCAGAATCAAATGCCGTGATTTTGTGTGAGGTTAATGAAATTCTTGGAAGAGAAGAGAAGCCGCGGTAGAACGAAGCATTGGGCCCATTTTGCCGTATCCAAGGAGGTGTGGAGTCGTGTAGGCTGGGTGATTCAGGGTTCATGAATGACCATTTTACTACGTCTAATGGACAGGATGGTGATGATCAGATTCTGGCTCGGTTTGACCAAGCTACTTATCTATTCCCCCTAATGATGGTTTATCATTTTCCATGGATTTCTTCAGACCATCATGCCCTGCGGGTCAAAGCTCAAAAGAGCGGGATGAATGAACGAAGGAAAAGATTTAAGTTTGAAAATTTTAGGGCACAGAGAGGATGCAGCGTATTCTGGGAGGGGTCTTGCAACTGAGCTTAGTAATTTATTGGAGTGTGAAGAGGGGTTTTATGGAGACAGTGGGCTAAAGCGCTTGGGTTGAAGGAGATTCTAATACTTTTTTTCATGCCAAAGCCATCCAAAGAAAACAGAATAATTTTATTCAGGGGCTTAAAGATGAGGCTGCTGCTGGATTAATGATATTGTTGGGATAGAAAGATTGGTTGTGGCCCATTTTGACAATCTTTTCACTTCCAGGCACCCTGACCGTATGAGGGGGGAGCTGGACTTTTTGGAGGCAAGGGTGACTGAGGATATGAATGCGCTCCTTGCAGGTCATTTTTCGGAGGCAGAGGTTCCAGTGCACTTTTCCAGATGGACCCAGTGAAGGCTCCCAAACCAGATGGTACGTCAGCATTCTTTTTTCAAAAAAATGGGCACATCATTGGGAGGATGTTTTATCTGTGGCGCTTGGTTTTCGGAATTCAGGTGTTTTCCATGGTAATATTAATCAGACTGATCCTATTTTAATTCCCAAAATTAAAAATCCTGTTCAGGTTGGTGGGTAGGTTCAGCTCAGAGTATTGGGTATGGACGGATCACTGGCTTCCTACACCATCTACTTCTAAGGAGGTATTGTCGGGTGGTCAAAAAGACATTAATTGAAAGTTTGTGATTTGTTGATTTTAGAGGGTAGGGTATGGAACGAGGGACTTGTACGGCCGTTATTTTTGCCTCATGAGGCTAACTCTATTTTTTTAATTCCCTTACCAATTAATTGCGTTGGAGTCTGCGTCTCACATCGGACTTGTGGTTTGATATGGTCTTTAGTATTCATTATAAAATAACCTCAAGGCCTCCCTTGGAGCGGAACCTTGGATATTGGGTCTCACCTCTTTTATCATTCTACATGGTATCAGAGTGGATTTTCTAACCCGAGCTCTCCCTCCCATTTTTCCTCTCTCGCCCTAGGTTTTCTAGCGACCCCCCCTGGTGGGGGGCGGCGGCCCCAGGCCATTGGCCACCTTCACGGCAGCGCCGCCCCCTCCCGTCTGCGGCTCCTTGCGAGCACGACCTCCACTCCACCACTCTGCGGAGCCTCCTCCCGTCGCGAGCGCCTTCCCCCTAGCGGCGCCTTCCCGTCGCCAACACGCGCTTCGCCCCCGGCCCTCTGTCGCCGTTCCTCCCTCCCGGTGCGACGGCCCCTCTCGTGCGAGGGCTTCTCCAGCGCGTCGCCTCCCTGTGCACGCGACGGACTCCAGGCGGCCCCTCTCCCTGCACACGGCCATTCCTCTGGCGACCGGCTCCCCTCCTCCAGAACTGGAGCGCTGGCTCCCCTGCTCACCAGTCCCCTCCTGTGTGTGCCTTATTCTCCCTCCCGTCGGCCCTCTGCGACGGCCCTCTGCGCACCGCCCAGGTCTCCCACCACCCGCAACTCGCCGGCACCAACCCTCTCCACCCCGGCTTTCCCGGCGCACCATCGTTCGGCCCCGCCTATGCGGACTTCCCGGCGCTCCAGCGTCCGGCCCCGCCAGTGCAGCTTCCCCGGCGCTCCGTCGACCGGTGCCGCCAGTGCAGCTTTCCCAACGCCTCATCGACCAGCCCGCCAATGCAGCTTTCCCGACGATCTATTGACCAGCCCCACCTGCGCGGTTCCTCTGCAATACCTCAACAACCTGTCGCACCACTGAGGGGGAGCTGCAATCTTCAATCATCCAGCATTTTCATCTCAAGGGGGAGCAGCGACTGCGAATGATTTATCTTCTTTTTGTTTCGTCTTGTTTTGTCATCAAACTGGGTATGTCCAGCTTGAGGGGGAGTGTCTGCAGTGTTTGTTGATTGCTTTGGTTTATTTCTTTATGTGTCCAAGCTAGGTACACATAGCTTGAGGAGGAGTGTTGGAAACTGCGTTCCACATCGAACTTGTGGTCTGATATGGTCTTTAGTATTCATTATAAAATAACCTCAAGGCCTCCCTTAGAGAGGAATCTTGGATATTGGGTCTCACCTCTTTTATCATTCTACAAATTGTATTAATGATTTTGCATCCTATCCTCTCGGGTTCGCTGAAATTGGCATTCAAAAGGGTTCCTTATTATACATATCCACGAGGGATACCTAGGTCATCAAATCGAGCATCCACTTTTCAATAAGTGTAGTCAAACGGAACCTATAACACTTGCCATTTATAATAAGTACTTCTATATAAGTGTTTCCAGATTGAAAGTGTTTTTCTGACACTGAAATGATTTTCTTCAGAAATTTAAGGGTGGGCGTTTTTTTAAAAAAAAAAACAAGCACCCCTTTATTTTTTTCAACTGCTTATCATAAATGCTATAAGAAGTTTTCATCAAGTGTCAAATGAAGCCTATAACACTCACGGATGGTATTCTGCAGAAGTGTTTCCAGATTGCTTATTGAAAAGTGCATTTCAAAAAGAAACCACCACCTTTTTTTTCTAACTGTCCCATCATAAATGGTATAAGAAATTTTCCAAGTGTCGTCGTGATAAGTGCTTCTGTACAACTATTTCAAGAATGGTTATTGAAAGTGTTTTTCTGACACTTACTGATAATAAATTTTCAGTAAGTGTTGCCAAATCGAGGCTGCAACACTTATAACTTATGATAAGTGTTTCTGCATATGTATTGCCATGTTGCTTATTGAAAGTGTTCTTCTGCCACTTAATGAAGCGATTTTTTTCAGGAATTAAGTGTAGTATTTTTTTCAAAAACTAAACAAATACCATTTACTTTTTCAATGACAGCCTTAGCAATCAAAACTCCTTATGGAAAGGTCAAGAAAAATGTATGAAAACTCACCTTGACGGTGCAGTGATGTAATAAGCAATACCACCAACAGGGACAGACTGCCCAGAATATTCTGATTCCTGCCACTTCCCCAGAAGATTCACAAAGAAATTCCCACCGTATCTCCTGTAGAGTAACTGCACATCCAAGCATGGAGAGTTTTATGAACCCTGTTGCCAACAAGCAAATACAACCCACCAAATAAGTACCTGGGAAATGAAGTACAGATTTGACACCAGTGCGGACTGCAAAATGATGGGCATATTAGACGTGTAGAACAACTTAATGGGATATGAACCCTGTTGCCCACGAGCATTCTTTGATCTCACAGGCAAAACCACACGGAACCCTTGGAAGTAGTTCACGATGAGGAAGATCAAGACAGTGGCAAGCAAATTCGTCACGTTTGGCAGATTCTGTCGGTAAAAAGCTTCTCTCAGGGCACGAACTTTGTCAGTTCGTGTAATCAGCAGATGGAATAAAGCTATTACCGCACCTTCAAACTCAGCACCTCGCCCACTATTAATTGTGGTGGGACTAAATGCTTTCCAGATAATGCTCTCGCTGCATGGAAATTGATAAAAACATATAAATCAACTGTACAGGCTGCTAAAATCTAAGAGAAAGTATTCACAATACATTTTTACAAGTTGCTCACCAGATATTTGTCGCTATGAACAGGGAAATTCCAGATCCTAGGCCGTATCCTTTCTGGAGAAGTTCATCCAAGCATATAACAATGATACCAGCAAAGCAGAGTTGAATGATTATTAGAATAGCATTTCCAACTCCAAGTTGACTAACGCTACCATACATTCCAGAAAGGACATACGCAACAGCTTCACCGACAGCTATGAGAATGCCCAGCAACTTTTGGGCACCATTCCTGTAGGAAAGGGGGGAAAGATGAATCGTATCAAGCACAGTCAACTTCATCCCAAAAAAAACAAAAAATGAACAAGCACCACTTACTCTTCCAAAAACATGTTAGTTTACAGAAACTAACGATGGAAAAACATGTAACATTACAAAACCAAAATATAAATAGATGCATACAAGGGTTACACATGAGAATTAATCGGTTATGTAATATGAAAAAGAAAACTTTTAATGGGATAAACATCGCAAGCTGAAACAAAATATGCAAAAAGAGATGCTAGGGTTCCTAGGAACAAGATGGTTTTTGTTAAAAGGGAGTGTAATGATGTTGATTGAGGTGCATTGTAAGGTGGGTGAGCAGAGCAACAGTTGGAAACATCAATGCAGAAAGACAAGGTAATGCGCAGAGATTGAGGAGATATCGGATTGGGAAGCTCATTTGTGCCACTGAAATGCTGTAATCGCTCATATAGCTTTGTTTTCAAACAATGCCTTCATGTGCAATGTGTTAGTAATATTAGCCTGAGACCCCCCAATCTGACATACCTATCAGCGGAGGAAGGGCGAAAGGGGAAATGCGGGCAACCCAGTTTGTTAGTCTGTTGGGGCGTGATGAGATATTTGAAGAGCAGCACGTGGCTCAGGGTGGGGATCGGAATTCTGTTTTGGAGCAGCGTATCTGTTGGGACAGACGCAGAGGAGAAGTAAACGTTCTCCCGAATCATCATCCACCAGCAGCAGGTATGAGGCTTAGGAGGTGGTCTCTCCAGGTTCTTATTGTTGTCCTTACTTTCTGCAATTGTAACTAAATAATACGGGTATTGTTGTCCCGCAATATACAGATTTCTGTTTGTCTATTCTCCTTCTCATACACACAAATTGTCCTAACATTTTTGGGGACTCCAATTGGGATAACAAAACACCAACATCGAGGATACCATGGCGGGCTGTTCAACTTGTGTGTGACGTGCAAACTGACAAACATGGCAGGACGAACGCCGTAATTGGTTGCTGTGCGAGTTCCTGTTCTTCCTTAATGCAAACTAGGATGGAGAATCAAGTAGCTTCTGTTGAGTCTGCAATGGAAAGTATTCAGCGTGTGATGACTACGATGCAGGAGAGCCAGCGAGTTGCACAAGATCTGGCACAGCAAACAGAAGAGCGAATGGCTTTAAGGATGCATGATATGGAGGAACAGGCGTTGGAATTGAGTTCAGATGAAGCAAGGGTCGGAAACCGGAAAACAGAGCAAAGCTGCTCCAGCAAATCCTGTAGGCAGCGATTTGGGGAGTGAAGAAATCGGCGGAAGACTGGGAGGCAGCCTAGCTACGGAGGATTCTGCTCTGGCGGACGGAATGTGGAGTGTAACGCAGAGGGTGGAGTTGCCATTGTTTACAGGGGACGATCCTTTTGGATGGATTACCAAAGAAGATACGCACTTCTTGATAAATCAAACTCCGGAGGATATGAAACTTCACCACAGGTAGATTTGCATGGAAGGTACACCTCTATACTGGTTTTTGTCCTGGCACAGTGTTATGTCGGCCTCAACTTGGGAATTGTTCAAACCATCACTTATGGAAAGAAACGGGAAGTCTACATAAGGTGATCTGCTGAGATATTTGAAGACCCTGCAACAAACTGGTACGGTGGATGACATCAAAGAGTTCGAGCAAGTCGCCCTGAGGTTGCAAGATTTCCCCGAGCCATGGTTTATGAGTTCATTTATGGGAGGGTTGCGCCCTGAGATTGAGAACCGGGTGTCGACGCACAAACCGACTAACAAATTTAGGATGCTTGTTTTGGCAAGAAAGATCGAAAAGGAACTGATCAGAGGAGTACTCAGGAGTGACCGCAGTCGTCCAGTGGCACTATCAGTACCACAGGGGACCAACGTAGTGACTACAAACTTTTCAGCTAACCGACCTGCAATTGAGTGGAATAGAAGAGACCTGCAATTGAGTGGAATAGAAGAGAAGAAGATTTTAAGGAGAGTTGTGGAGGAGGAACGATGGAATGGGGTCAAGGCTATCAGCCGGCGGGAACGGGAAGAGAGTAAACTAAAGGGATTGTGTTTTCTTTCTGGTCAACCCTTCGATCCGATGCACAAATGTCCCCTGACAAACACCTGAGGGTGTTGGTTTGGGGAGTATGAAGACCTTGAAGGAGAGGTGGAGCCAAATGCCAACACAAGGCGGGAAGCAGGGCACTGCGAAGTAAGGAAAGAGGAACTAGGAAAGGAACAGTTGTAACAGTTGGAACAGGCTAGTGAACAGGTGGAATTCTTAAATACGGGTGATGCAAGAGTTGATTCGATGTTGTTCGCGGGGCACCTCACAGGTGTGCCGGTAATGGTCTTAGTGGATAGTGGGGCTAGTCATAATTTCATCTCAAGAACTCTCACTAAGTTGGCAAACATGGAGATTATCCCAACCAAGCCCTTTGGAATTAAACTAGGGGACGGTTCCGAGCTTTATCACAGGTAGTTTGCAGGAAAATTGAGCTGTGCTAGGAGAACTTCCTTGTTACAGTTGAAGCTTTTGTGTTTGATACCGGGGGTCTGAATTTGGTGTTGGGCATGAAATGGTTGGAAAGTCTAGGAAATGTTTTGACGAATTGGGGCCACAAAACCATGGAGTTCTTCTGGGAGGGGAAGGAAATTAAATTACAAGGACTTACTGCGGGTCAGGGTATTCCTATAAGCCTGCAACACAAAATCTAATAAAAAACGCTGCTACTGGAGGGTTGGTTGTGGCAGACTCAGCTGATGCCTCCTGCTGGAGAGGAGAGCTGGGGTGAGGACTGGTGTCCAGCAGCAGTTGGAGGACATTTTGCAAAGATTCCAGATTGTTTGACGAACCACAGGGGCTTCCACCAAGTAGATTGACAGACCACGCTATCTCAATGGTGGCAGGGGCTGCTCCAGTGAATACTAAGCCATACAAGTTGGCTCATTACCTCAAAGATGAGGTAGAAGAACGGGTGACTGAGATGTTGACCAATGGAATAATTCATCATAGCAATAGTCCTTTTGCCAGCCCAGTTATCTTAGTGAAGAAAGATGGTAGTTGGTGATTATGTGTGGCCTACCGGGCACTTAATAAGCTCACAGTCCAGACAGATTTACATGCCGGATGTTTTTTTACCAAGCTTGATTTAAAATCTGGATTTCACCAGATCCGTGTGAGAGCTGAGGATGTCAGCAAGAATGCTTTTAGAACACACGAAGGGCATTACGAGTTTCTTGTCATGCCATTCGGGCTGATTATCGCTCTGGTTACTTTTCAGTCCACCATGAACAGGGTGATCCAGGAATTTTTTAGGAAAAACATATTGGTTTTTTTTAATGATATCCTTATATATATAGGAAAACTTGGACCATGGTTCACCTTGAAACAGCATTCTGGTTATTGCAGGTTAATCAGCTACAAATCAACCGAAACAAATGTTTCTTTGCTAAGTTGTCAGAGGAATACCTTGGCCGTGTTATTTCTAGCAAAGAGGTGACAATGGACCCAAAAAAAAATAGTGTGTGTTCTTGGCTGGCCCCAACCACGAACTAAAAAAAGGTGTCTGGGGGTTCTTGGGCCTCACAGATTATTGTAGGGAATTTGTTGAAGGATATGGGAAGATTGCCAAACCCCTCACCGAATCAAACAAAAAGGACAATTTTCACAGGGGTACCGCAGCTCAACAAGCCTTCAGGGAAGCGCATGGTTGTTGCCCCACTGTTGGCCTTACCTGATTTCCAGCGGTCATTTGTTATCCAGTGTGATGCATCAGGGAGAGGAGTTGGAGCTGTCCCAATGCAGGCAGAACAGCCTGTTGCTTTAGTAAAGCACTAGCAGAGGTTAATCTCTCCAAATCCATCTATGGGAAGCAGGTGATGGCACTTGTTCTGGCCGTGATCCATTGACGGCATCTGGTTGGCAAACATTTCGTGGTCTGCACAGACCCATCAGGCCCTCAGGCATCTTTTCTCAGTCAACGAATCCACACAGCTAATCAGCAGAATTGGCAGGCAAAACTGTTGAGCCGTGACTTTGAAGTGGTTTATAAGCCGGGACGTGTCAACCAGGCTGCGAATTCTCTTTCCCAAATGGCCACAGACGAATTGGAGAGCTGTGCTGAGGTTAAGTATTTAGGCTCAGCTGTCTCCGAACCATTTTGGACAGAAGTCACTGTCAGGGCTGAACTACAGAAGGATCTGGAGCCAAAATGTATCCTGCCCTATTTGCTATGGAACAACAGCCCAATTCCCATCCAGGCTATTGTTTACGTGATGGGACGGTTGGTTTTATCCCGATGGTCTAGCCTCATTCCAAAATTCCTACACTAACATCAATCTTCTCCTGTAGGCGGCCATGCTGGCTTTCTCAAAACCTATAAAAAATTGGCCGTTGGGTTGTTTTGGAAGGGTATGACCCAACATATTTTGCAATTTGTTCATGAATGCCGAAAAAGTATCAAGCTATGTACCCCATCGGTCTGCTTCAGCCGCTGCCAATTCCAAATTTGATTTGGAATGAAATATCAATGGATTTCGGTTCAGGACTGCCTAAATCCCAGGGGTTTAATGTCATCATGGTGGTTTGATTGTCCAAATATGCCCACTTCGTGCTGTTGCGGCATCTTTATACAGCAAAATTTAAGGTTGAGGTCTTTCTTAAGGAAGTGGTCCGCTTGCACGGCATACCCCATTCACAGCAATCGGGATCCAATATTTGTCAGTGGTTTCTGGAAAGAGCTATTTAGGATGGAGGGCACCACCTTGAAGATGAGCTTGCCTTATCACCCCCAAACGGACGGCCAAATGGAGATTGTCAACAAATGTTTGGAAACTTATTTACGGTGTTTTGTTTTAGAGCGGCCATTATCTTGAGCACGGAGGATTCCTTGGGCAGAACACTGCTATAATATTGTGCCCCATACCTCCACTAAACTGACACCTTTTGAGGTGGTTTATGGCATGACACCCCCGACGGTGCAGCGCTATGCCGAAGGAGACACACCAGTCGACACAGTTGCCACTACCCTTACGGATCAAGATCATATTATGCACCGGCTCCAGGACAATCTTTCCCTCACCCAACAGTAGATCACCCGGTTTGCCAACAAGGACCGGTAAGATGTGACTTATTAAGTTGGGGAATTTGTATTCGTTAAGCTCAGGCCTAATGCGCAGACTTCAAAGTCTTCGAAGCTGAATCCCAAGTTGGCCGCCCGATATTATGGTCCCTATCCCATTTTAGCCCGTTAGGGAAACACTGCTTATAGGCTTTCCTTGACAACGACTACACATATCCACCCAATATTCCATGTTTCTCAGCTTTCGGACTTATGGGACAGTGACTTCCCTCAAAGGGCTGAACCGGCTGCATTATTGGCTAACAAACCGGCACTAGGGCGTCCGTGAGGAATGTGGCTTATTCAATGGCCGGGAAACCAACAGACGAATCCACTTGGGAGGATGCTGAGCAGATTCTTTCCCAATTTCCCCAATTGCACCTTGGGGATAAGGTGCCACTTGAGGATGGGCAAAATGTTAGTAATATTAGCCCAGGACCCCCAATATTACATACCTACCAGCGGAGGAAGGGCGAAAAGGGAAATGCAGGCAACCCGGTTTGTTAGTCTGTTGGGGCACGACGGGCTATTTGAACAGCAGCACATGGCTCGGGTGGAGATCAGAATTCTAGTTTGGAGTAGCGTTTCTGTTGGAACAGACGCAGAGGAGAAGTGGACGTTCTCCCGAATTTTCTTCCACCAGCAGAGGCGGTCTCTCCAGGTTCTTATTGTTGTTCTTACTTTCCGCAATTGTAACTAAAGAATACGGGTATTACTGTCCTGCAATATACAGATTCCTGTTTGTCCATTCTCCTTCTCATACACACACATTGCGGTAGCACAATGCACGCTTCAAACAACCAATTGTGATTTTGTAATCAAAACAATTAAACCAAACAACAATGACAGTAGAAAAAAGAAGAGAAGATATGATCCACACTAAACCAATGTCAAGAAAAAAAGGTGGATTAACAGCTACTTACAAAAGAGCCCGATCCTCGCGGACATTGTTGTCAACTTCAATAATCTTTGACCCAGCCAAAAGTTGCATCACCAAACCTGATGTTACAATAGGTGTAATTCCGAGTTCCATAACAGTTCCTCTGTTGGAGGCAAGAATCACCCGCATCCAGTAAAATGGGTCTGCACCCGTTGTTGAGTGTATCCCATACAGAGGGAGCTGACTGCAGACAAGAAATGTGAAAAGCGATACCACTGTATATATAACTTTTTCCCGGAAGGGGACCTTGCGATCCGCACTCTGGACTTCGGGCAAAAATGAAAGGAAAGGCCGGACAAGCTGAAGCACTCTAAATCCACCACCCATCTTTGTTTGTCAAACTTATCCAACCTAACATAAAATCAATAAAAGAGTCAGTGCATGAAAAGCAAACAAAACAAAGGAGTGTGTAACAGGATGGACCTAACCGGACCAAACCAAAGCCTACATTTAGCAGGCCTAAAAATCATATACACATTTGGGCCCACACAGAATGCGGGATCAAGAAAGTCAGTCCATTCCGGTCCACATATGGACAAGACTGACCCACAAGCCAGCCCACAAAAAAAATCGTGAAAGAAAGTTGCACTAGATGGAGGAAAAGCACCCATAAAATACCCCAAAAAGGCACATGAAATCAGAACATCAGCCAATACTGGTTGAGAAAGGTCCCAAACAATACTATTGACAGTTAGTACAGAGTTGTAATATAATACATAAATTAAAACAAAAAAGTTGAAAGCAAAAGAAAAGGCAAAAGATGCATATATACATGTAAAAGGGTGTATAATTTGTAAAATTGATAATTAAAATATCAAAAACTAGGGGTGATCAACATTATCCGAACTGAACATGATTGGTTCATTTGTATTAATTGGCTTGGCTTTGGGAATCATGTAAATTTCGGTTTTCAGTTCGGTTTTAAATGACTTAACCGAAATTAACTGCAAGAGCGATTTTTTTCATTGACTGTTAGGGGAGAATCTGAACCTGTGTTGAAGTTGTACATAAACTGGGTTTTGAAGAGTGCAAAGAAGAAAATTTTAGTAGGTCGATTGGTTTCTGCTATCGAGGAAGAAGAAGAAAAAACCGAGAGGGAGGAATGTGTAGTATTTCGCCATGCATTTGCAAGGGATCCCGCAAGTAGTATAATGAAATAACATAATATTAAGTTGAAAGGGTTGTGTATATGAATTTCAACAACATATAATACTGTAATAAAAATTGAAATCTAAGTTTGGAGTGGATTACTGCATCAATCAATCTCAAAATTACATTTGAAGAGAATCATTGCGAGTGACGTGCATAGTGAAAAATAAAGTTTGCACGATTCTGTATGTATACAAAATTGAAATCATTAATACACATGGACAATTGTATAGATATGCAGGGGCAAAACTGTTGTGATTAATACAGAGTCACGGGCACAATTGTAGAAGTTTATACATACGGACCAAATGAATAATGCAACAAGATAGTATACATGGGCAGAATTGAAGTAAATAAGACATATGGACAAATAAGTATCAAATGAAAATTGAATTCTACATAATACAAATACTGAATACAAAATTATCATTGGAAAATGTCCATTACTGTGCAGAGAAAAATAATACATGTGGGTTAAACAGTCAGCGTGGACATTTAAATATCAAATCAGATTTTATACAAATGGATAATTGAGTATTATGTGAAAATGATTACATATATATATACATATGCAGAATTGTAGTAAATAATAGATATGGACAAGTATAAAATTAAAATTGAACACTGCAAAATGCATTAAAAGAATATGTATCAACAAAAAAATGATTCGTATATTACGAGTGACTCGTATATAAACAAATGCAAAAGTTGCAGCGTGTATTTCATGCACTGTTAGAGAAATAAAAAATATAAACAATCAAGCATGCAAAGCAAAGATTATTATTGGAAATCAATACTACCGTATCTTTAGTCCAATGGCTTATAATTTATAAAGATGTGGTAGTGTTGAACTCCAATAATAATATTTGTCTTGCATGATAGTTTATAATTTTTCTTTTGCTAACGGTGTATGGAAAAATAACATTCAATGAGTATTGGATTCATCCCACGCATAAACTACACATATAAATGATGATCGTTATGATAAGATTTTTTTTAGGAGAATTGTTTAAAATGCAAGAAGAATAAAATTGCCCTCTGGGTCGCCAGCTAGGGATCTAAACAGAAATAGAGTCATTTTTAATATCGGTACCAGTAAGATGCGGTTTGGGTGAGAACAGTTCACAGAAGATGGCCGAGGTTGTTGGGGATCAAAATCAGACAACCAAAATCAGCTGACCAAAAAATTGCAGGCCGAGTCGATGAGGCGGGATGGTTGGGATCGGAAATCAGAGGACAGTTGGCTGGTGACAACCCGACGCGGTTGGGGATCGGAAGTGAGACAACAGAAATCAGTGGACCCGAAGACTGCAACACGAATCGATGAGACCGATGCGCCCCGGAAGGAATAAAAAAGGAGAGGGCATTAGTGGAAAACAAGTATATAAAATCTGTAAGAATGTTGGTATTTTGGATTTTTTAATGGGTTTTTAAAAAAAATTATAAACTAGATAGGTAGTCAATGATTTTAAAAAATAGATGTGAGAAGTGTGAACTTCATTTACAGTTATTCTCTTCCCACGAAGTGTGGACGGGGTTTACATTTCCTTTGGAATTTTTAATTAAAAAAATCGTTAATATTTATAAATACTAATTAAATATAAATACATATTAATTAAAAAATCATCAATATGTGTAGAATATCAAAAAATATAAATAAATATTAATACATATTAATTAAATAATCAAAAATATTAATAATAGTGTTAATGCCCATTTTGATCAACTGATCTCTTGGTACACTACTCATCGCTAGTAGTGTTTGTTAATCAATTTTTGCAGTAGAGCCGTACATCAAAATTTCTTTCCAACTGAATATGTTTGTATATTAATATCTCCACTTTACATTACCAAACATTTATTCCACTTTTTCTCTCGTATATTAGAAGGAAGTAAAAAAGTTCAAAGGAAAAGGGTAACATATCATACTTAAGAAATGTGTCATCCATTATTTCACTCTAAGTCTACGTGCGCTATACTCGATGTAGAAAACAGTAGAATTTGATTTGGGAAACAAAGTTGTCCTTTACCAACTGATCATGATACCACATGAAATGAGAACTCGTGTAATTATCATCAAGGGTAACCCAGTTTTATTTCAAGGTGAAAATATTAAACAAGATATGAAACTTTTATTAGAACAATCAACCTAAAACTCGTGCACTCGCTTTAACAAATAGATCAAAAACATTCAAGTGCAATAAGAAGGATAAGCAGTCTTTGAGCACATTCATACTTCAACTTTTCTTATGTCATTGATTAATTCAATTACAACCCCTTTCTATTGAGTTTATTTTTTTGTTAACAAAGGAAGAGAGATCTAGAAAAACATATCTCTTTCAATAACACGATCTTCATGAACATTCTACAATAATTGGATTTGATTCTAATTGATATACTAATTCTCGCAGTAATTTCATATTTCTTCATTTACCTCCCCCTCAAGGGAAACGCTCGTAAACATCTTTATAACGATGGATCTCTTCAATAATGGTTTTCAAGATGTTCCAATCACTACAAAAAACAACAGATTAGCGATAGTTTTTTAAAAGAAGTTACGCACAACCCTCTCTAATCATTGAATTTAGCGGGGGTTCATAACCCCTTCTAAATTTTTTAGCATTATATTTTTAATATTTAGTTGGATTTTAGTGGCGGTTATGTACCACTAATTTAATAATTAGTGACACTATATGTTTGATTGGGTTTTAGAGCCCCTATATATATTAGTTTGGATATTAAAGGGGGTTTTGTACCCCCTCCAATGTACGACATTAAAGGGGTTGTGAACCCCCTCTAATATAAGAAATTATGGGGGTTGATGAACAACCTATAATCTCATATATTAGAGGGGGTTATGAACCCCTTCTAGTATAAGAAATTAGAGGGGGGTTTGAACCCCTTCTACTATAAGAAATTAGAAGGGGTTGCGATCCCCCTCTAATTGATGACATTAGAGGGGGCTGTGAACATCATCCAATTTATGACATTAGAGGGGGTTGTCAACCCCTTCTAATTAAATAAATTAGAGGGAGTTCATGAATCGTCGCCAACCCATTTTATTAGAGGGTTTTTTTAGCACCATCTAATTTTTTATTTATTTTCTAAAATAAATCTCATGTAAATTCAAATTTTATAATATATATGTGTGCATGCTCATGTGTGTATATTTATATATTACATAAACACATTATATAAATTCATTTAAATGCATTATAAACTTATATATATAAAGACATTATATAAATAGTTTAAATAAATACTCATATATATAAACAAAAATGTATTGATATACATAATATAAATGCAATTATAAATATATTTATTCAAATATATAAAATTGATATATGGTTTTATAAATACTATACATTTATATTATGATTTATACTATACATATATTATATTACATACATTTTTATTGAATATTTATATATAAATACACTTATATTATAGCATGTATATAAATATATATAATATAGATAAAATTAAATATAGAATTATATATATATATATATATTATATTTTAAATATTTTAATATGTATAAATTTATATATATTATATAATTATTTTATATATTTTTTAGTATACCATATTAATTCTAAATAAATTTAGTATATATATACATATCTTTTAATTATATTATAGATTTTATCACACCTGGTTTTTTTTCTTTTCATGTATTGGTTTTGATCTGGTTCATTGAAAATCCTGATCATTTTCTTGGGTGTTGGGTGAGATTAATTTTGAGTTTAGAACTATCATACATGTCTAATCATCCTACTTTGGGTGCCCCATTTCTTGTTTGACAGTTTTTGGAGAAATGATGTTTACTTCATGATTTGGGCCAATCGTGAGCTCATTTCCAGATTTAAAAACCAAATTTGTTTCTTTTATAAATACTTTGTTTTTCAACATTTTGCACCCATTCCACTTCCTACTTTGCCTCCCCTGACATATTCAAACCACCATATCCTTTTGGACCCCTTAAGAATTCATAATCATGGTGAATTTGGGTTACTTATTTAGGTATTGGGTCAGCCCGTGATCCCATTTCCAGTTTTTAAAAAATAATTTGTTTATTTTATATATTTTTCATTTTTTAATATTTTTCGGTGATTCCACCTCTCACTCGAAGCCCAAATCCCTAGAATCACCCCCATTATTGACTTTGCCTCTTTGGATCTCATTTTTATCACATATTTGGGAGAAATTTCTTAGGGTTCCTCAAATCATTTGGATTTGAAAAGGTAAATTCTTTCATCCATAAATCATCCATTTCTTACTATTTCCCCCCAAATTTGTTTCCCCTGGTTCGTCCATACCTAAAGAGACCCTACACTAAGTTTCAAGCCATTACCTCTCCTCTAAGAGTGCACATCTAAGAGAATACGAAGAGTTTTCGAGTTTCCAAGGTGAGATTTCTTCTCACTTCTCCTCCCTCTTCCTCCTCCTTTCATTATTTATCGGTTTTCCATTATCCTCTAGTCATGATCGACCTGTGGTTTTGTTATACCATGATTTTTATGGGGGTTTTGTTCGTTTGGGGCTGGTCGTCATAGGTTTAGGGTTTATAAACCCTCAGATGGTGATATCGAGTGTGCGTTTCCATTACGCCAAGGATTTGAGGATATCCTTATCATTTAAGTTTCATCATTTTTTTATTTTTAACACCTGATATATATGTTTATTATTTTTGTTTAGCCTTTGGATGATTTTATTGGTGTGCAAAATGGTTGTTTAAGCCTTGTTTTGTGAAAAGTAGTGTTGTTTTGTCATAAAAGTGCATACCAAGTATTTGTTTAAATGTTCCACTATCTTTTGCAACTAGTTTGTGAGGTTTAGAACCTAGTTTATGGTATTTTGAACGTGTTATAGTATCTTGAATAAAATATGGCATGTAATTGGTGTTTTATTCATTGTCAAGTGCTTAAAATAAATTGTTTTGTTTAAAAGTGCATGTCATGTGTTCAGTAAATTGCCAGGTTGGCTTTTATGTGTTAAGTGTGATTTAAAAATTACTTGTTTGGATTTATAAATGCATTGTAAGAATAAAAAATGGTATTTTTGGGTCCTTCTATGGATTTCCAATTTGGATTTGGTTTTACAAACAAATGAGTTTTGGTTTACAACATGTTTTGGCCCGAGTTGCCGGAAAATGGTCCGTTTCACATCCTTATGAAAATGGTTGTGTTTTGAATATGTATCCTGAGTGTTTTAAGGGATTTATGAATGTGGTTTTCTACTGTAAATGGTGTGTATACACCTCCTTAATAAAATTGAAATGCACACCTTTGTCAAATGTTAGTTTTGAGAAAATGTTTAAAGGCCCATTTGGCCTTTCCTAAAAATGAAGAATGAGTGTTTTACATGTATATACCATGTTGCGTCAATTGGGATTGTTTTATGGTCTATGAAATTATTTTATTAAATGTTTTTAGGGCTTCCAAATATTTTTGGGCCTGGGTTTGTTGTGTGTTAATACTTAAAAGAGTGTTTTTGAGTGAGTTTTATGCGCAAAGCATCAATACACTCCTTGAAATTGTTTTACAAAAAAATTTAGTAGTTTATTGATCCGTGAAAGAAATGTGAAGAATGTTTGTGGAATGTTTGTGGGTTTATGGTTTGAGAATGGAATTTTGATGTGAAAAGCATATTTGATAATATGTGTAACTTGATTGAGCACTAAAGGGAATCTCGAGTATCTAGGTGGACGGACGTGTACTAGTATGCTAGTGATCTCGTGGGGTTTGGCCCCTATTTCACGTAGCAAGTTTGACGATGACAACACTAACTAAACTATGATGATGATGATGTTGGGGGACCACTAGGTTATGTGTATGATCCCTACTAGTGGATATTGTGCATGATAACAAATATTTATTATGGTTACCTTCACCGAGATACGAGGTACCTGCGACTCACAACTAACTAGTGCCTAGGGGTGTTCCTATGACTTGTGCTCATTGGCTATTTTGTACTCACTGTTGGCACATGAAGTGTTTGGTTGGTAAATTCAGAAGTGCGTGTGATTTATTTAAAAGTGTACATTCTTTAAAGCATCCCTCTTGAAAACTATTTTCATTTTGAAGTTGCACCTCTTTGAAAATTGTTACCAGCATTCTTGTTTATAAAACATGAAAGTTTTTGTCTGGTAAATTTTTTATAGCATGAGACCTCATTTGGAAAAAATACCTTTATATATTACATTTAAAACTTAAAATTGATGTTTCTTTTATTTTAAAGGATGTTCATTGGGAATAGAATATTGGGCTAACCTGCTGAGTTTTAATACTCACGCCTATAGTCTTCTTCTATTTTTAGCCCTTGTGCAGGTTTCATCTTGAGTTCGATCAACTTGGGCAACATGTGATCATTGTGTTGGAGAGTGACCAGATGGGTCACATGGAGTTAGTTGGTTATCAGGTTTGGTCAGTTTAGTTGTTGGTTTAGTTGTACTTTCAGTTTCTTGTACAAATAATGTTCAGTTTAATTTTTATGTAAATGTATTTTGGGTTGTCCATTTCTTTCCATTGTTTATTTGATTGTTTATATTTGGGAGAAATTGTTCCCTTGTGTACTCTATTGATTCCCTTGGTACTTTTCTCTATCCCAGGAGGATCGAGAACGCCTCTCAGGACTTGTCGCAGGCTGGCCTAGATGACTGGTTTAGGGTTGACTTGGGCTGGTTCGTGACAAAATGGTATCAGAAGAGGTCGGATCTTAGAAAACCTTTCTTTTTAGAGCACCCTTATTATTTAGGGGATGCCAAGGTAGATGAAGTAGGAGTTTTGGGACCTGAGGGGTAAATGTGGGAAGAGAGTCGCAAACTCTTGCTCGTTCTGATCCTCAGGTTTCCACGAGAAGTTCAGTTTTATTAGTGTCCTTTATTCTTGTTGATTGTTTGGTGTTGGGATATGACAATGGGAGTCTGACTAATGGACTCCATGAGTTCGCAGGGTCTGGAAATCCATGTGGAGTTTGGGTATGGTTTTAATATGTCTATATGTGTTGGTGTTTTGTTTGACATATGGTCGCTAACCATATGATCAAGTCACCCACCGACACTAGTTCCCTTTTGTGGATCTCTTGGACCTTTCTTGAATTCTGATTTTTTTTGAAAATTCTTGTATGAGAATTGTAAAAATGGGTTTTTTAAAGGAATGGTTGGTTTTTGAAAAGTGGAAAAGGAGTTTTCAAAAATTAAATATAAGAACGGTTTTGAAAGTTTGTGCTTTTTGTGAAACAAAGTTTTGGGAGGAAGTGGAAAAGATTTAACAGAATTGTATTTTCCCTAATCTAAACATGTGGTTTGTTGAAATAATTTTTTTTTAAAAGTGTGAATCATTTTAAGGTGATTCTGAATCTTTTTTTAAAATGGGGTGTTTTGGGATGTTGAAAAGTGTTTGAATATGATGAATCGGTTTTGGAAATTGGTTTTGAGTGGTTAGTGTTTTCCTAGAAAGGGTATTGGTCTCAATGGCCATTAGATTATGAAAAGATACTTTGCTGAATTTTAGAAACTAAGAAGAGGTTGTTTGGAGTAGCTTGGTCATTTTAAAAGTTGTTAAAAATGAAAAGGGGTAGGTTTTTAAGCAAATGGTTCTTGATTAAGTGTGGTTTGTTTTGTGAAATCTGAAAAGGGTTTTTGACTTGGTGGTTAGTGTTCCTTTAGAAGGTACATTATTTTTGGAATGATGTTGTTTTGTTTTAGCCTTTTTTGTTTTCATGGGTGCTCACGTGTATGGTTTTATTGGTATTTGGAAGGATGACTTATATGGCATGGTGGTTGGGTGCCTTGGGTGGCATGGAAATGTGCATGTGAGTGAGACTTGATGAAACACCATCGGTGAATGTGGAAATCCACCAAGTTAGTTTGTTTTTCAAAAGTATTTTGAGCTGAAAAATTGTAGCATTTGTTTATAAACCGATGTTTATGTGGCTAGTTTTTTTCTATATCTTAGAACATTTGTTTATTTAGTATGCTTCCTTGTGATCTTGAAGTCATACTCTTGTTTTGTCTTGAGATGAGATCTTTTTGGTGTCTCGGTTTTAAGGTAATGTTTAGTGAGTTTCTAAAGATGTGTTGGATGTTGTGATGTGGCCATGGATAGTTCTTTGTTGGAAAACCTTCCCATTGATCAACCTAAAGATTCATTTCAGATGTTAAATCCACCTCTCTAGATGATGCCTCCCCCCGTTTGTTGGAATAGAGAGTGGTTTGGGATTTATTTAAAGTTCTTTCAGATCTTGATAATTCTTTTGGACATAACTTGTGTTCAGTGATGTTGATGTGTTTCACTGCATTCCTTGTCCATTCTGCTCCTTGTTCAGAGTGAGAGAGAATGGTTATATGTATCTATGAGTTAATGTTTATATAAATGTGTGTTGTTGAGAAAGTTAGTTTTTTGGGTGTTGTGATCCTTAACACATGACTGTGGTGTAACAGATGCTTCAAGAATCAGGACTCCAGCCATAGGCCTCAGAGTGTAGCTTTTCACGCAATCAAGAAATCGCCAGAGGTGTGGGAAACTCGACTAAGCTCCTGCCTCCACCTTTTTAGTAAGGTAGTTTCTATGTCTCTATTGTGGTTCCTCATCACTATGAATTTCCTTTTGTCACAAAGGGCGTGGTGGACTTACCCCTCACACAGTGTCTATGGTTATGCCTTCATGGATGTGGGTTTCTAATCAATGTCCCTGTGTGGACCGCCTGTGTATATCGAGTGTGGTCTTGGTGTTACCTATTCATAGGTGGATAATGTTGGGTAGATCCTTTATTTATTTTGTGGTTTCAGCGGACTAATGATTGGGTCTCCTTACCTTTCCTCCTCGAGTGGTGGGGGTCTGGATCCATGCAAAAAAGTGTTGGCCCAGCTCTTGTCCCCTCCGTTCAGGAGTGGGTGATTTAGATGTACATGTTGTAACCCTCTTAACTTGGGTTTTTAGGTTGTTTTGGGAGAGTTTTGGTGGGCCTATACGGGTGAGACCCAATTCTAGTTCATGTTGAATTCCTTTTTTGTTCATTTCTAGTTGGTCTTTAATGGTGGGGAGACCCACTACGGGTCTCAAAGATCTTTCCTTTGAGGATTTATCGGATGATAGTTTTGATTTAATGGTGGGGAGACCATTTCGGACTCCCCCCACAAGTCAGTATCTTTCGTGAATGAAAATTGGTTTGGGTGATCATTGGGTTCATTAGGAGAAGGCCTAACAATCTGGTTCTTGGCTTGGTTGTGGAGGTGGTGGCTTGAACTTTCCATTGATTCTCAGGATGTGGTTGTGAGTTGGTGTTTTGTTTGAGGGAGATAATTAAGTTCTGTTGATGGTGAATGATATTTACTTAGATTTATAGGATGGATTATGTTTATAAGGAATCCTTAGGTTTTGTTCTGTCAATTGTAAAGTGTTATGGCTTTCCAGGGGTAGAAAACTTTAATGGTGGGGAGAATTGTCACATCTGATTTTTTTCTTTTCATATCTTGGTTTTGATCTGGTTCATTGAAAATCATGATCCTTTTCTTGGGTGTTTGGTGAGATTAATTTTGAGTTTTGAACTTCCATATATGTTTAATCATCTTACTTTTGGTTCTCCATTTCTTGTTTGGTAGTTTTTGGAGAAAGGGTGGTTACTTCATGATTTGGTCCAACCGTGAGCTCATTTCCAGATTTAAAAACCAAATTTGTTTCTTTTATAAATACTTTGTTTTTCAACATTTTTCACCCATTAAAATTCCTAATTTTACTCCCCTGACATATTCAAACCACCATATCCTTTTGGACCCCTTAAGAATTCATAATCATTGTGAATTTGGGTTACTTATTTAGCTATTGAGCCAGCCCGTGAGCCCATTTTCAGTTTTAAGAAAATAATTATTTCTTTTATATATTTTTCATTTTTTAATATTTTTCAGTGATTCTACCTCACACTTGAATCCCAAATCCCTATCCTCACCCTCATTATCTACTTTTCCTCTTTGGAGCTCATTTTCATCGCATATTTGGGAGAAAGTTCTTAGGGTTCCTCAAATCGTTCAGATTTGAGAAGGTAAATTATTTCATCCATAAATAATTAATTTCTTACTATTTCCCACCCAAATTTGTTTCCCCTAGTTATTATAGACCTAAGGAGACCCTACACCGAGTTTCAATCCATTCCCTTTACTCTAAGGGTGCATATCTAAGGGAATACAAAGATTTTTTGAGTTTCCAAGGTGAGATTTCTTCTCATTTCTCTTCCCTCTTCCTCCTCCTTTCATTATTTATTAGTTTTCTATTCTCTTCTAGTCATGATAGACCTGTGGTTCTGTTATACCATGATTTTTATGGGGTTTTTGTTCGTTTTGGGCTGGTCTTCATAGGTTTAGAGTTTATAAACCCTTAGATGGTGATATCGGGTGTGCGTTTCCATTACGGCAAGGATTTGAGGTAGGATATCCCTTGAATATGCCTTTATCATTTAATTTTCATCATTTTATTATTGTTCTCACCTGATATATATGTTTATTATTGTTTTTAAGCCTTTGGATAATTTTCTTGGTGTGAAAAATGGTTGTTTAAGCCTTGTTTTGTGAAAGGTAGTGTTATTTTGTCATAAAAGTGCACACCAAGTGTTTGTTTAAATGTTCTTATATATTTTGAAACTATTTTGTGGGGTTTAGAACCTGGTTTATGGTATTTTGAACATGTTTCAGTATCTTTAATAAAATATGGCATGCAATTGGTGTTTTATTCCTTGTCAAGTGATTAAAATAAATTGTTTTGTTTAAAAGTGCATGTCATGTGTTCGGTAAATTGCCATGTTGGATTTTATGTGTTAAGTGTGATTTAAAAATTATTTGTTTGGATTTATAAATTCATTGGAAGAATGAAAAATGATATTTTTTTATTCTATGTATTTCCAATTTGGATTTGGTTTTACAAACAAATGAGTTTTGGTTTACAACATGTTTTGGCCCAAGTTGTCGGAAAATTTCCCATTTAACATCCTTAAGAAAATGGTTGTGTTTTGAATATGTAACCCGAGTGTTTTAAGGGATTTATGAATATGTTTTTTTGTTTTAAATGGTGTATATACACCTCATTAATAAAAGTGAAATGCATACCTTTCTCAAATGTTAGTTTTGAGAAAATGTTTAAAGGTCTGTTTGGCCTTTCTTAAAAATGAAGAATGAGTGTTTTACATGTATATACCATGCCACATCAATTGGTATTGTTTTATGGTTCATAAAATGATTTTATTAAATGTTTTTAGGGCTTACAAATATGTTTAGGTATGGTTTTTTTGTGTGTTTATACTTAAAAGAGTGTTTTTGAATGAGTTTTATGTGTAAAGCCTCAATACACTCCTTGAAGTTGTTTTACGAAAAAAATTAGTGGTTTATTGATCCGTGAAAGAAATGTGAAGCATGTTTGTGGGATATTTGTGTGTTTATGGTTTGGGAATGGAATTTTGATGTGAAAAGTGTATTTTATAATATGTGTAACTTGATTGAGCACTAAAGGGAATCCTGGGTATCTAGGTGGGCGAACGTGTACTAGTATGCTAGTGATCCTGTGATGTTTGATCCCTGTTTCATGTAGCAAGTTTGAAGATGACAACACTAACTAAAATATGATGGTGATGTTGTTGGGGGATCACTAGGTTATGGGTATGACCATTACTAGTGGCTCGTGTGCATGAGAACATATATTTATTATGGTTACCTTCACCAAGATACGAGGTACCTGGGGCTCACAACTAACTAGTGTCTAGGGGTGTTCCCGTGACTTGTGCTCATTGGCTATTTTATATTCACCATTGGCATACAGTGTGTTTGGTTGGTAAATTCATCAGTGTGTGTGATTTATTTAAAAGTGTACATTCTTTAAATCACCTCTCTTGAAAACTATTTTCATTTTGAAGTTGTACCTCTTTGAAAATTGTTACTAGCATTCTTGTTTATAAAACATGCAAGTTTTTGTCTGGTAAATTTTTTATAGTATGTGACCTCATTTGGAAAACATGCCTCTATATCTTTTATTTAAAACTTTAAATTGACATTTCTTTTATTTTAAAGGATGTTCATTTGGAATAGAATACCAGGCTAACCTACTGAGTTTTAATACTCACGCCTATAGTCTTCTTCTGTTTTTAGTCCTTGTGCATGTTTCAACTTGAGTTCGATCGCCTTAGGCAACGTGTGATAATTGTGTTGGAGAGTGACCATAGGGGTCACATGGAGTTAGTTGGTTATTAGGTTTAGTCAGTTGAGTTTTTTTTAGTTGTACTTTTAGTTTCTAGTACAAATAATGTTCGGTTCAATTTTTATGTAAATGCATTTTGGGTTGTCCATTTATTTTTGTTGTTTGTTTGATTGTTTATATTTGGGCGAAATCATTCCCTTGTGTAATCTATTGATGCCCTCAGTGCTTTTCTCCATCCTAGGAGGAGTGGGAACGCCTCTTGGGACTTGTCACGGGCTGACTTAGGTGATCGGTTTAGGGTCGACTCGGGCTGGTTCGTGACAAATTTCCAATAATATGAATGTATTTAATTTTGTGTGTATATATATGTGTGTATACCTGATATAATATAAATTTATATAATTACATACAAAAGTATATAATATAAATGTATTTAATATAATATATGTATAATATGAATCATAAAATATATAAATGTATAATATTTATAAACCAACATATAATTTCTATAGTTTAAAAAATATGTGTAATAATTATAATTAATAATAATATCATTACACACGCACACACACATATATAAATATATAAAAATAATTATATATATATATATTATAATTAAATTATATCTATAAATATTATATAAATACATAAATACACACACACACACAAATATAAATGTATTTTTAAATATATGTATAAATTTATATTTATATATGTAAATATAATTATTTATATATACTATATATACACAAATATAATATATATATACACAAATATATAATATATGTAAATATTATTATACATAAATATATTATATATAAAAATATTATTATACTTAAATATATTATATATTTTACACTAATATATTATATATTGACAAATATAATATATTATTTATATTTATATATGCAAATATATATATATATATATATATATATAATATTTTAGTATGTAAATAAATCTAACTGATTATTTGTAAGTAAATAGATATTTTAGTACATATATCACCAAAGGCGATTTGCCTTAGTGTTTATATGTCTGAGTTCCGTCCCACTAGTCGCTAGTTCGAAACCCAGTGTGAGCGTGTGGGGGAGCGATGGTCGGTCTCTCCGTGTGGTGTTCGCGGGGGGTGCGACAGGTCAGTGGTCGGTCTCTTGGTGTGGTGTCCTCGGGGGCATGGCGATCGATCTCTCCATTTGTCCAGGGTGGGGGTGTCGGATGCTCGGGGTGTCTAGGGTTGGGGGTGTTTGTTTGGTGCCTTAGAATGGGGCACATGGTGTGTCGGGGGTGTGTCCTAGGAGGGTGTCGTGGGGTGGGGCGCCTGGTGGGTGTCCAGGGGGGTGTTCCGAGAGTGTGGGGCGTGTCCAGGGGCGGTTTCCTAGAAGGTTCCAAGGGTGTGGAAAAAAATAGTAGATTAGGGGCGGTTATAGGGTAAATTGTCCCTAATAGTTGAAATTTGGGATTCAATTAGGGGCAGTTAGAACTGCCCCTAATTGGAAATTTTATCTAGTGAAGGGTAGAACTACCCCTAGTTGACCTAAATATGGTGAATTTACAGTGAATTTAGAGGGGTTTAAAACCCCTTCTAATCTATCCATTGCTAATCACAAATCAATTTTACCAGCGGTTACTGAAAATCGCCTCTAATTAGAGTAGGCAAGCACTTTAGCAGCGGTTCTAGGTAACTGCTGCTAAAGTATTTAGAAGGGGTTAAAACCTCTTCTAAATGCAAAAAAAACCCATTCTAATTGCCCTATTTTTCTATAGTGAATATGGAGAATACACCAGAATTCATCTTCAACTTATAACTATCCAGATTTGAAAACATATATAACTTCACCAAGGATGGTATTCTTCAATACTTATTCTTTAGGATACCAAAAATATGATTGAACCATGATGATATCTTCTTTATAATACATGTCTTGGATATGCTAACACATTCTTAAAATTCATCAATGATGACCCTCTTTCTTATTTGTATTTAAAAACCAATCGAGGAATCATTCAAGGATGATAACTTCTTCATATTTTTTTATCAAGAATTGATAACACTCACTACTTCTCATGTTCTCCCCCTGAGAACCTGGTTCTCTATCAATTCCTTACATCATAAGAATAGATAAAATAAACAATGATTAAGAAAATATGGTGGTTTTTCCTTACTTCTTAATGTGAATAAGAAGGTTAAGTTTTTTTTCTCAATAAAGTTGGTCCAATTCCTCTAGTATTCATGATTGCACATCTGAACATCTCTTTTGATTTATATTGGTGTATAAGGGATGTGTTCACATTACATTATGATTTTTTTTGTGGAGATTTTTTTCCTTATTAGCCTTCATGGATAATGCAATCTTAACCCTCTTAATGACTGTTTCTTATTCTGGAAGAATATCAAATCAATCTTTTTCATAATGTCTATAATTTTACCACATGATGGAGGTATTTTAACCTTAAAATCCTCTAGTGAAGATCGTGTACTAGTAGAAACTGTATCCTTTTATAAATTCTGAATATGTATCTTCTCAAAATTGGATAAATAAACTTCTAATTCCATACATATCATATTTTGATTTTTCTTATCTTCAGTCACGATCACCTACTCTTCTCAAATACCCATTATTAATTCAAATTATTCTTCATGCAACTTAATTTTTTTTAACAAAGATTCATGTTCCTTGATCTTTTAGGATTTTTCATTCAATTTCAAATCATTGAGATCAATAATATTTTTCAAGATTTCTTCAAGTTCATGGATCTTTTCATCCAGAGTCTTTTTGAATTCAAAATAATAATTATTATTAATATTTACTATTGAATTTAAGAATATTATTTATTATACATATATAAATAATAATACTAAGTATTAATATGAATAGCAAATAATAATTATTGATTTTGGTAGATAATTTGATAATAGTAAGACACTTATTAAAAAAAAGAACAAAACTCTATAAATGATAATAGTAAAGCACATACAACATGTATCATCAATCTAATATCAATCTAATCTACATTTGTGGTCTGGATGCTACTTTATCCCATAACCAGACGTATATAGGATACATCCACGTAGTGTCTGTCAACGTATCTACTCTGACGTACGTTGCTCCTGTATATCATCATCGGTAGCCACCTCCACATCCTCCTGCGTGACAAGTGGTGGATGTACAATCTCACTATTTGTACCATGTCCTACCTATAAGGATAGTGGATATTGGATGAAACTCTTGCCAATATATGAAGAAGATGGTTGTTGTGCTGTATATGTCTGAAAAGCAAGGCATAATAAAGCATCCACCTCAGACCAATCAACTTCTATATCTGCCTTTGGTTGTGATTGAGAAGCTGGAGGGGCATCTGACTGATCATGATGAACACTCTCCTCCTGTGCAACATCAACATCCATAACAAGGTTGTCACCCACTGGTACATCTATATCAATATCAGCAGCCTCGACACCGTGTAGTGGATCAAAGAAAATTTCATGATAAATATCATGCATGGAAGGAATCAACTCTTCCACAATGTTGTGAAAATATGTCTGGTCAAATGCGCCTTCCTCTACTGGATCAGAGATATGAAGGAGACGAGTGATACAAGAATCCTGCGAAAACAAATTCTACTGCTAAGTAATGTTAATAGAAAATTCGTTCAACAGTGGAAGGAAGAATGAATAACAACTCATTAAAGCCCCATCCGAGTCATGTTAAAAATCTAATGGGGGACCTGCAACACCAGGATACATAATACAACTAATCCAATAAATGCAAACATATTTTCCCCACCCCTCATAATTGGGACTCCTGTCGTCTGTCATATAGATCAATATATCCTGCATGATATCTCCTCCAATCAAAGTCTCGCTTCCCTGACATCTTCAGGGAATGCAGTGAAGGCAACTTACTGGGTGGGTTAGGAATAGGCTGAAGGAATCCAAACTACCTCATAACTTTGTCAGTCTAATGCCACTCAATAATATGAAAATGAATTAATGGAACCATGTAGGAGACGATAGCAAGCATCACCATATAATACTATGGAAAACTCTGTATGATATCATCAGTATATGAAATCCATGTAATTTGAAAGAAAAAATGAATAATCATTTAATAAATGAATAGATGTACATTAAAGAATAAAGATTTAACAATATAAATAATAATCACTTACATTGTTTGGTTTAAGGCTGTCCAATATAAGTCTGTAGGTGTGGTCGTCGTGTATGGATGTATCTGAATGCCGATGTGCCTGGCTCCACCTGTAAAATGGAGTGTGACTCTAGTCTCTATCTCTCTACGAGTGCAACAATGAGTTGATGGTCGATAAAGGTGAAGTTGCACATCACTACACTATAGAACCCAATGCGACAAAGATAGTGGATGATAGTGAGAGATGATGCATCATGATAGAAATGATGAGATCTTCATACACTCAAAGGAGGCACTGAATGTCCCTCTAAAACCATCCATGAAACATGAATAGTCTAGGATGTAAGCAATGGAGGACTAGCCATCTGCAAAAATTATATCATTATTACTTTTTTATAATTAATTCAATAAGAATTGTAAACTTTCTAAAAAACTACAATAAGAAAAATAAGGTAGACAAATATATGTGGGTAGTGTTATTGGTTTATTCTATGGAAAACCCGCATTAAACATGTGGATATAAGATATATTCATTTTCATTGTAAGTTTATTTTTTTAATAGTTACATTATCACAAAATTCTTTCTGATAGAATCTAGAAATGAAACAAACCAAAATTGAAATAGGTCATAAATAGAGAAATTCATAAATAAAAGGATTCATTACTAAATTGTCCACATACGAAACCAAATATACACATTCATGATAAAATAAAAAGACTCAATCATGGATGGTGGGAATTGGAGCTCCATCCTACCACTTAGGGACATCTCTTACAAGTATGTCCTTCTGCATGACAAATGTTGCATCATAGTCCCACTCCCCTTTACTAGGGACAGTTCATCTCATTTCCAATTTAATTAGACTTTGGTCTTCCTCAGGGGTGCAACCTGGTAGTATGAATCTAATAATTTAAAAAACAACATAAATTGAAAAAAAACATAAATGAAAACAAAACCAACTTACGAAACTTGAAAATATTAAGGGTGATGGTTGGTTGATTAGAAGACAATGTGATATAATAAAAGTCATTAACAGGCATCCAAGATGCAATATAATAGTTAACCAAAGTGCTTATGTGATACACCAGTTCAACATAGGGCTACCATGATATGTTTACTGAAGTACAAGTTGCAACAACATCTTCACAGGGATATCTCGATGCCTAAAAGTTTCCACAATCATAGTACCTGTTATCCAACATGACCATAAGCACTTGACCACCGGTGCATGTATCCCGTTCGTAGCACTCCCTTACCTGAAATCTACTCTTTTCCCAATCAAAGGTTAGAACACTCTATCTTAAAGCCTCATGCAGTATCTGATCAATGTCACTTTGGAAATACTGAGTAAAACACATTCCATTTTCCATCCTCTAATAGGCCTTTTGGGACCATTCAAAAAAGTAGTGCACACATCTATAAAATGTCTCTTACACTAACCCTGTGATCACCAGTTTTCAAACACCCTTGAGGACCCCATTTATACACTCTACTATATTTGTGGTCATATAGACATATCTCATTCCACCATCATATAATAATGACCATTTTTCCTTTGAAATATACATCATATATTTATACACATCTTCATTAGCAATTAAAATATCTTCAAGACGTCGATCAAACCTTTCTTGTTGGGGCTAATATGATGAAACCATAAGAGAATAATGTATTAAAAAGGATATTAAATTTTCTTTCAAAAAAATCAATTTTAGAAAAACATACCCAACTTGAGGATCACCTTCTTTATTGCCTCGTCTCTGAAATGTTTATGCACATTAATTGCAATATGTCTAATGCAATATTGATTTCAAGAATTCCACTCTATCCATGAAACCCCATCACTATTTAAAACCTCTATAATCGCTCAATGATGATCAGATATAAGACACACTCCATGGTTTTGTGTGACATGAATGCATACATGTGCAAAAAACCAGCTCCAAGATTCAAAATTATCCTTTTCAACAATAGCGAATGCAAGTGGTAGAGGAGCACAATTACCATCCTGTGTGGAAGAAATAAGTAGAACACCTATATACTTACCATAAAGGAAAGTGTCATCAACCTGAATGAATTGTTTACAATAGGGAAAAATAGTGATGCATGGCCTGAATGCCCAAAAAATCATATTGAACTTTACCTTTGATCAATCAACAAGGTGATTGGAGGAAAAATACTCAATAGTGTCCAAATGATAAATAATATGATTGTTGAGAGAACAATTCCATAAATTGTGGAAACATTGCATAAGATTAATCTCAATCACTGTACACTTTTACAATTGTCTTCTATTTTGCATTCCAAGCTTTGTTATGTGATATCTTATAGTTAAATAACTATTGAATTCATTCCTAAACAAGGTAAATGAGAACATCCTAACATGTTCGTATCATTTCTACAATAACAGTTGATATAAACTCTATATCAAGTGAAGAGTGATCCCATGAAAAACTTGGATTCACACAAGTGTGTGGGCCTTCTAATTTAGTTATCTTCCAACATGCAAAAAATATCATATATTTCCCTTTATCAGAATTTTCATTCTAACCCATATTTTTCACATTGAATGAGAAATTTTGTCTTCTTTGAATCATCAACCAAAAATGTGAAATGTTGCTCTATGTGGTATTGTTTGATCACATTTTTCATAGCAAGCTTACTTTCAAACTCACGCCCTACATAGATGGCATTATCAATTGATGCAGATCTATTCCCTATAATTCTAGGGAATTCAGAAGTCAGTGTAATAACATCCCAATCAAAATGTTGTTCACGTGACATTCCTTTAACTAAGGAACTCAATATTGTAGGATGATTACCACTAAATGGTGGATGTTTTAGATGTTTGTCTATCATAGGAACCTCATAAGGTTCATTCCCCACATCACCCTATTATGGATGCCTATCTCTCATAAGAACCTCAAAAGGTTCATTCCCCACATCACCCTCACCCACATCATCTCCTGATGCCTTAGTAGATACTTCATCCTCATATAAACTTTCATTCACTATATTAGTAGTAAAAAAAGGAATGTCCCTTACATTTCCTTCCAAATTTTGACCATCTTCTTCATAATTTGGTTCTATCATAGGATTCATATGAGGAGTCAATGAATAAGAGTGTTGTGAAGGACCGACTTCTATAGATCTCACAAAACATGGTTTTATAGTAGTAGGTTGCACCACATCAATATCAAAATTCACCACATACAATTCCATGAGACCATTACTACATTTTTACTTGAATACCAAAGATGCATCCATCCAATCCCCATTATCGACCAGAGGGTACTCAGTGTGCCATAAACGTTCAGGATATTGAAGGTGTTGATATGTTATTGAAGTAATTGATTGATCAACCTTCAGTTTTAACCGACTATGAATCTTATTGAGAACTTCATTCAATGTCACACAATCATGAATTTTTTTCACTCTTTTAGGTGAAAAACTATAGCTAAAACCCTAATCGATATAAATTACCTCACCATTGCAATATATTTGTGCATACATGATTACCTAGAAAAAAATAATTAATAAAATATTATATACTACATGAAAATTTAAAATTATTTAAATCGGTTATGACTGAATAATTGACTTGATCTTGAGACCTTTTCTATGGATTGGTTTATCACTGTTGAGCTATAGTGATGATGATATTATTACCAAAGCAGATTTAATAAAATGTTATATATTTTTATACCACATCATCAAATATTTCATAAATTTTAATTACTTATGAATAAATAACCATGACTCGATCTTGAGACTTACTATGAAATAGCTTATCATTACCTAATAAACTAACCAAAACCTATGGGTGAACTCCTAGAGTCTATATTATCAAATATTTCAGCAACCATTGGTCTCCTTTCAAACTGCAACAACTCTCGTCGAATGCCTCTTATGGAATGCCTGTTCTTGAACACCTCTTCGGTAATGCCTCTTATCGACCACTTTTTTATTACATATTTACTCACACGCAAGTGAGGGGGTCTAGGGGTATGAAATACATAACATTTTTTAGGCAGGCAAGCGGGTCCTTACATACTTAGTGAGGGATGACTCACAGGTCATCGATACGGAAAATAAAATGCACTTATTACAAATTATATAAAAACATAAACAAAAAAGACAAGCAATTTCAATTACGCATTGGTCGATCATCTTAAGATCAGTCATCACACAATACGGTACACTTTTGTTATTTTCAATTTTATAAAATTTCATATGTATATATAATATTTTTTATCATTCTTTTACTTTCCAAAATATAAGTAATTATATTTTATACTTTATTACCTTGATGAATAATTATTTATACTTAATATAATTTAAATTTAATGATTAAAATATTATTAGTAGTAAATAAAAGTAATATAATTTACTATTACATAAAAATTATTAAAATAATATAAACTTATGTTATTTTCAATTTAACAAAATCACATATATATAATTTTTTTTTTCATATTTCTACTTTACAAAATTTTATTATTTTTATTTTATACTTTATTACTTTAAATAATAATTATTTACACTTAATATAAGTTAAATTTATTATTTATAGAAAACTTTTTTATACCATTAACAAAAATAATTTTGTATATATTTTTTAATAAATTTAAATATGATACTTAATATAACTAATATATTTTTAATAAATTATATAGCTAGTGTATAGAATATTATAATTTAAATTTATATTACTTTAAATATAACATACTTTATATACATATAAATGTAATAAAATCACCATTTAAATTAAAAATATACACATTTTTTAAAATAATACTATTTCCCTAAATATAAATTACATTTTATATAAAACATATTTAAATTTTCTAAACATTCAATATGAATTATATCATATAAAAAACAATAACTCCTTAAAAAATTAAATCATGCAAAAGACACTAATTTATACATTCATACATTCATGCATCAATACATATTAAATAAATAAACCATATACAAAAACACTAATTTCTACGTCCATACAATCATGTATCACATATTAAATAAATAAACCATACAAATAAAATAAATAAACATAATTAAACAATTAGAATTTTAAATAGAAAATTTACCTTCTTAAAAGATGCAAATATATGTTGAGAAAGATTTTCTGTAGGGCTTCACAACAAAATCCAGAGGAGAGTAATGAGATTTGGGGGGGGGGGGGTCCTTTTATAAATTTGGGTCGGGCAGAGGCATGAACCCCATTCACGCCTCCTTCATGACCTTTTCAAAGGAAGCGTGAATGGGATTCACACTTATCAGACCCCACTTTTTAAAAAATTGGGGACCCTGTCCCTTTTATAATATTTTTTTAAATCCCATTAAAAAAAGTCTGATATTTGTGATGTATAATATCAGAGAAGGTGAAATCAAGGCGACCAGCTAGGATCTTAAACATAGATATTACCAATTTTAATACTTGTACTTGTAAGATGCAATATCATTAAGAAGATTTGATAGAGGACGACTCAAAGTGGATAGAGATCATAAGTGTCGACCGAAATAGTGCAGTCCGAAGCGATGAGGTGAGGCAGGTGGGGGTCTAAAATTGGAGGAGAGAATGTAGATGCTGATATGGGAGATATGTGTTGTAGATGTGGAGTGGAGGGAAAGAAACTGTGGGCAGAGGTTGAGAGAAACTATGGGTGCTGGGAAGTGGGAGGAGACAGAGCAATCAAACGAGGGGAGGTGTTGCCTAATAAATTGGGAGGGGAAGGGTTCAAAATCTCTCCCGTAGAAAATTTCACTCGATCTTCATTATTTTTCTTGCACCAGAAAGGATAATTGGGTGAGACAGATGGACCCGGGGTATTAGTGGAGAAATTGAGGGTAGAAAAATTAATGATAATTGGGTATATGGATATATGTGAGTGGTATACATTAATGATAATTTATTTAGTTATTTTTTTTCAAAATTAAACAAATTAAATACACATTTAATAGTGAATGTGTGAAAAAGTAATATATTTTTTATGTAAATGTGATGGGTAGCGTATGATTTCTAAATAGAGTTTATATTATTGATTAACCATTAAATTTTGTATAGTTGATGAAATGATAATGATATCTCCAAATTATGTCTTAAATGATTGAAAGTTCATCCTTTTTTGAGAAAATGGTTTGGGTTTTTAATTGTAATCATACAATATGTTAAAAATAATTATAAAAATAATATGAAAAAACCTATACGAAGAAATAAAAGAACCGAATAAGTTATTATTATTATAAGTTCTTATTTTATTATATAAAATATCAAAAAATTATGTGTCCATAATAACTCCTACATAACATTTTTTAGGTAGTGATTCATGTTCAAATTTACCCAAGAGATGAAGGTAGAACGGTCCTTGTAGTTTAGCTTGGGTTATCGAATCCTCAAAGACCTAAGAAGTAACCTACAGACAAGTACATTATATGGATTGTTTTTGGATATGAAGTGGCCAACTTGGATTAATTTTAAATGGGTTTAAGGTGTCACTAACAGATTTAAGTTAATTCAAATTAAGATAACAAGTTGATCCTAGGTTATCTCTTGGGGTGGATTGGATGAATTCTTTTTTAATGATTTTAACTTCTTATATTTGAGATGGGTTCGTTTAAGAAGATCAAACAACATCATCACTTACTGGTTTAATACCTATACCCTTTAATACTAATCACATATACACTTGAAGGATCAAAGTTTTGAGCACTTCAAGGTAAAGTTTCGTATTAGCACTTGAAGTGTGTGGCCTTAAATTCAACAAGGATGAAGGAGTTTAAAGATCTTCAAAAAAAATTATCAATTAAAAGAAGTGATTAGAAATTAATGGAGTGATAAATAACATCCAAACCAGCCCCTTGATACTCCCTTGAATCAAACCATAAAAGATTTATCCCTCCATTGATTCTATGGTTTCAATGGAAGTGGAAAGTAGACTCATGAGGGAGGAATTGGAGAAGTAAAATAAAATAAAAAGAAAGCAATCACTCCACCATTGTGTGAAGAATATCACAAGGTATGATGTGAATAAATTCACACCTTAAAAAAATATCAAATTGATAAGAAGAAAAATATAATAATAGGAAAGGAAGAATTTTTTTTATGAACTAAGGTGATTCGAACAACTTACATGAGAAAGAAGAATGTTACAAAGCCAAATCGACATAATAACATTACAATGAAAACAAAGCTCCAATGATCCTCAAATCCTCTACCACCACTACCTTAAATAGAGAATCTTGAATCCTTGGTTATATCCTACAATAGTGGAAGTCACCTAAATTAATGGTGTTGGGCCTAGGTGGGTGGAAAGTTAAGAGAGAGTAGACTTTTCCACACTTTACCCGAGGTGGCATCCAACTTGCTTCCACCGCACAAAGGCGCCTGGAAGACCTTTTAGATGGACGAATTGGAGTGGTCCATAGAAGACAAAAATAAATCTCCAGATGTCCCATAGATCTTTGTAAAATTTAAGCTCAAAAGAATATGTGTTTTCCGAGATATGATTAAATTGGTGGGATGATTTTATGGGCCTCAGAATCTGGCCCAAAATTTTATCTCCAAATTGGGCCGCCATAATAACCACCATGAAGGCCTAATTAGCACTAGATCCTAAAGAATGATTTGTTCCTATATATTTATTATATAATCCCATGAAATTTTGGCTTCATTGAGCCTATATGTTGGGCCCCACATTCTCATCAGTGGGCTGGTGTCCAATATGCCTTCTCCAAAATTGTTTGCATGAAATCCCATTTTGGTGGTCTTCCAATGCGGATCTTCCAACACTCCACAAGTATGAATTGTTACCAATATAATTAGAAACCTTAAAATTAAATATTAAAATAAAATCAAGATCATTGGGTTCTTTAAATGATGTTCAAAAATGTACTACATAATAGTGCATTTTAAGAAGGAATTACAATCATAATGTGAAATGATGTTCAAAGTGTAAAATACACTAAAATGGTGTTTATGAATAATAAATCACATGAATATTATATATATTAACAATTAATATTATCCTCATTTATTGGATAATCACACCCCCAACTTGAGTTTTTCTAGTCTCGAACAAAATATATCTCAACAATATGAAATTCGAATTCCCTTTTCCAAAAACATTTTAATACACAATGATCACCAAAAAAACCTTATACAAAAAAATCATGAAACACATCAAAATATTTTAATACAAGATAGTTTCATAAGCAGATCCCAATCCCAAGCCCATTCCTTTGTTCAAAATTATTTCCATATTTCATCCAATATCAATTAAGAGTGATGATGTGTTGTGCATCCCATTAGACATGGGGGTTCATCTTTATTCAAGAGGGAAATGATGGAAGCGCTAGGTGGAATCACATTTCAATATTAAGATGAGTATTCATTTTTTTTATTATAATTTTTCCATGTTAATTGAAATTGCACTCAAAAGAGTCAACCCCTATAGCGAGACTTTGCCGATGACTCCCAGGCTCAAATACCTTAGGGCACCAAGTAAAGCTCACATACTCAGGCATCATCTCGAGTTAACTCAGTCAAAAACAAATTCAAATTACCAAAAATAGAGATAAAATTACTAACTCTGAGCCAGAAAACTATGGAGTCACGATTCCCAAGTGCCGAAAGCCACACATTAGGTCATTTCATTGCTCTACGCGCAAATTTATTGTTTTTTTAATTTTTTTATTGAATACTCATATTAAAACTAAAATGATCACCAAACCTATGATATTTATTTGAGGGACCCCGTTAACTCAAACTAATACCCCGCTATCCAAAGGATGTGTGTTGTGATTTTTTTTATTTGGATGAAAATATAAACCATGAAATATCACATTAGACATCCACAATTTCCAAAATCTATGCTCATGAAATTATACATGGATTAAAATCAAAATCAGGGCATACTAAATTATTTTATATTCAGTTTCAAAGTGTACAATGTATATTATCATGTTCAAGGTTAAAGAAAATTTTTCTTCCATTGAGTAACACTTTTTTTTTCAAATCATTTATTTTTTTGACACAAAAGCAATTTTATTTTATCTCCCCCCAACTTAAAATAACACTGTCCCCAGTGTTTAAAGAAAAGAAATTTTAGAAGGGGGTAGAGGTAGAGAATGAGAGTTCAAAAAGGAAATTGAAAATGAGAATCATAGAATGACTTCACCTGGTGGTTGAAGTTGAAATTCTTGTTGCTCCCTTTTAATCCCTTGATCTCGATGTCACTCTGAGAATTCCCTAGTGGGAAAAAAAGAAAAAAAAACAAAAAAAAAAACAAAAAAAAAAACAAAAAAACTATATATATATATATTTATATAATAAATAAAGTAAAATATAAGTATATATATAAAAATTATAGAATAATGATGCACAATAAGCCGTAGGTCAGTGGTAAGCACACGCCCCTGTCTCCCTTCGGTCCTGGATTCGATTCCCTGGGGCTTCACCGGTTGTGACAGGGTTTGACCCATGACCTACGATGTGGCCTTTTAATTTTTATTATTATTATATTTTTTATTTTAACCTACAAACACATAAAAATAAAATGAACTGATGATACATTGTCTTCTTTTTAAATTCCTGGGTAAGGTATTAGTCAAGGATCACACCACGCGACACAGATGAATATGGTGCTCCCCTTTCATACCCATCCATACTCATAATAGAAGAATAAGTCAACAATATTTTTTTAAAATATCAAAATGATTCATTAATCCTATTTAAAAAAAAAGATAATTCCCAATGATGAAAACCATGGGTTGCCTCCCGTGCATTGCTTTGGTTTAATGTCGCTAGCTCGATATGAACACCCCTAACTTACCCAATACCAACTTTAAAAATTTTAAGGACCACATGTTTCACCACTTCTACTAGGTTGAGATTGATTCTATGTTTATAATTTGTTTTATTCACAATTATATGTTCTAAAATGAGTGGATAAATCCAATGAATTTCAGAAATGGTGGATCTAGTTGCTTCTGTAGTATTTCCTAATACATCAATGATCATTCAATCATAAAGGTCATGGTTATACACTATGAAGGGATACTTGAGCAAGGAAGGAAGAATACTAATTTTGAGCTCAGTTTAGATAGGAAATTCAGACATCAGTTGACACTTTGAATCAAACTAAATTTCATTTTCAAAATTTCTCAACAGAATTGGTTCCTTTGGAAAAGAATATTCATCCACCAAATTGGACATATCAGTTTTAGGAATTGATTTGGACTCAAAGTTTTTTATTTCTCCCAATGGTACAATGATTTTTGGTTCTGAAAAATCATCAATGGGGTAATATTTAGGACACTCAATCCATGATGAAAAAAATTCATCTTGTGAATACAAAAAATCAGTTTACTCTTAATTTAAACAACCATAAACTGTTACTTCATGTTCTTCAGGTATGATAGGTTCAAAAGAAATTTCTTTAGCATTTTTATGAGATGTTTGTGTGTAACAAGATTCTTCTATTAATGATGAGGAATAGACAACCTGACTGGGAATGGGTTCTATAACTGTTTCAATGCTTTGTAGTTCTACTCTCAAGGATGAAACTTCATAAGTAATTCTATCCATTTGTTGACACAATTTATAAATTAATGTATGTGGATCAATATGATCAAGGGGTTGAGATAGATGGTATATTCCCAGAGGATAATTAAGTTGTTGGAATTCTACAGGAGGGTGTTCTGATTGGCCTTATTGGGATTGGAACTCAAAATGGGTTGGAATGTTTTGTGGAGAATAGGAGTTAAAAAATTATGGCTCAATAGGTTGTTGATTATACCACTAGTAGAAACTAGGATGGTAATTTTACATCACACTTGGTGTGGAGTGATCAAAGTAAGGAGAGGTTCCCCATGTTTGGATTTGTTCAAAAGGGTTTTCCATAAGAATTAATTTGGGGATGAGATTGGAGAAGTGGGGTGAGAAAAGAAAGCTAGTGTCTAAGATGACTTACTTAGGTCCCCGGAAATAGTGCCATAATTTGATTCATGCTCAAATTTACCCAAGAGATGAAGGTAGAATGGTCCTTGTAGTTTAGCTTGGGTCATCGAATCCTCAGAGATCTAAGAAGTAACCTACAGACACGTACATTCTATGGATTGTTTTTGGATATGAAGTGGCCAACTTGGGTTAATTTTAAATGGTTTTAAGGTATCACTAATAGATTTAAGTTAATTCAAATTAAGATAATGAGTTTATCCTAGGTTATCGCTTGGGGTGGATTGGATGAATTCCTTTTTTAATGATTTTAACTTCTTATATTTGAGATGAGTTTATTTAAGAAGATCAAAAAACATCATCACTTACTGGTTTAATACCTAAACCCTTTACTACTAATCACCTATACACTTGAAGGATAAAAGTTTTTAGCACTTCATGGCAAAGGTTCGTATTAAAACTTGAAGTGTGTGGCCTTAAATTCAACAAGGATGAAAGAGTTTAAAGATCTTCAAACAAAATTCTCAATTAAAAGAAGTGATTAGAAATTAATGGAGTGAGAAATAACATCCAAACAAGCACCTTGATACTCACTTGGATCAAACCATAAAAGATTTAGCCCTCCATTGATTCTATGGTTTCAATGGAAGCGAAAAGTAGACTCATGAGGGAGGAATTGGAGAAGTAAAAAAATAATAAAAAGAAGGCAATCACTCCACCGTTGTGTGAAGAATATCACAAGGTATGGTGTGAATAAATTCACACCTTAAGGAAACAATATAAAAGTGATAAGAAGAAAAACATAATAATAGGAAAGGGAGAAATTTTTTTATGAACTAAGGTGATTCGAACAACTTACATGAGAAATAAGAACATTACAAAGCCAAATCGACATAATAACATTAAAATGAAAACAAAGCTCCAAGGATCCTCAAATCCTCTACCAAAACTACCTTAAATAGGAAATTTTGAAGACTTGGGTTGATACTAAAACAGTGTAAATCACCTCAATTAATGGTGGTGGGCCTAGGTGGGTGGAAAGTCAAGAGAGAGTAGACTTTTATACCCTTGACCTGAGGTGGCAGCCAGCTTGCTTCCACCAAAAAGAGGTGCCTGGAATACCTTCTAGATGGTAGAATTAGAGTGGGACATAGAAGAAAAAATAAAGATCCGAATGTCCCCTAGCTCTCTGTAAAATTTCAGCTCAAAATAATATGCGGTTTCCGTGATATTATTAAATTGGTGGGATGATTTTATGGGCCTCAGAATCTGGCCCATAATTTTATCTCCAAATTGGGCCACCTTAATAACCACCATGAAGGCCGAATTAGCATTGGATCATGAATAATGATTTGTTCCTATATATGTATTATATCATCCCATGAAATTTGGGCTTAATTGGTCCTGTATGTTGGGCCCCACATTCTCATTAGTGGGCTGGTGTCCAATTTACCTTCTCCAGAATTGTTTGCATGAAATCCCATTTTGGTGGTCTTCCAATGTGGATATTCCAACACTCCAAAAGTATGAATTGTTACCAATATAATTAGAAACCTAAAAATTAAATATGAAAATAAAATCAAGATCATTGAGTACTTTAAATGATGTTAAAAAATGTACCACATGATAATTCATTTTAAGAAGGAATTACAATCATAATGTAAAATGATGTTCAAAGTGTAAAATGCACTAAATTGGTGTTTATGAATAATAAAGCACATGAATATTATATATATTAACAATGAATATTAGACTTATTTAATGGCTAATTAGGTAGACACTCAGGTCCTGACATACTTAGTGAGGGATGAATCACAAGTCATAAATACAAAAATAAAATGCACTTATTACAAATTATATAACCACATACACAAAAAAGATACGCAACTTCAATTACGCATTGGTTGGTCATCTCAAGATCAATCATCACATAATATTGTAAACTTCTATTATTTTCAATTTTATAAAATTGCATATCTATATATAATATTTTTGTTCATTCTTCTACTTTCCAAAATATAAGTAATTATATTTTATACTATATTACCTTGATGAATAATTATTTATACTTAATATAATTTAAATATACCGATTAAAATTATTTTTAATAGTAAATAAAAGTAATATAATTTACACTTATATAAAAACCATAAAAATAATATAAACTTATGTTATTTTCAATTTAATAAAATTACATATATATATATATATTTTTATCATATTTCTACTTTCTATAATTTTATTATTTATATTTCATACTTTATTACTTCAAATAATAATTATTTACACTTAATATAATTTAAAATTATTATTTATTGAAATTTTTTTATACCATTAACAAAAATAATTTTCTATATATTTTTAATAAATTTAAATATGATATTTAATATAACTAATATATTTTTAATAAATTATATAGCTAGTGTATAGAATATTATAATTATAATTTATATTACTTTAAATATAACATATTTTATATACATATAAATCTAATAAACTATCCATTTAAATTAAAAATATATAAATTTTTAAAAACAATATTATTTCTCTAAATATAAATTACATTTTATACACAACATATTTAAATTTCCTAAACATTCAATATGAATTATATCATACACAAAACAATAACTCATTCAAAAATTAAATCGTACAAAAGACACTAATTTATATATTCATACATTCATGCATCAATACATATTAAATAAATAAACCATACACACAAACACTAATTTCTACATCCATACAGTCATGCATCACATATTAAATAAATAAATCATAAAAATAAAACAAATAAACACAATTAAACGATTGAAATTTTAAATAAAAAATTTACCTTCTTAAAAGCTGCAAATATATGTTGAGAAAGATTTTCTGTAGGGTTTTGTAATAAAATCCAAAGGAGAGCAATGAGATTGGGGGGGGGGGGGGCTTTTATAAATTTTGGTTGAGTGAAGGCGTGAACCCCATTCATGCCTCCTTCATGACCTTTGCGAAGGAAGCATGAATGGGGTTCATGCTTCCTCCGCCGTGCCTAGGAAGCATGAATGACATTCACGCTTCTCTGGTGGCAAAAAGAGAAGCATGAATGAGGTTCACGTTTCTCAAATCCCTTTTTTTAAAAATCGGGGACCCTATCCCTTATATATATATTTTTTAAAATCCCATTAAAAAACATGATATTTATATGTTAAGTGTCAAAGAATGTGAAATCAGGGCGACCAACTAGGATATTAAACATAAATATTAACAGTTATAATATTGGTACCTATAAGATGCAATATCAGTGAGCAAATTTGACAGAGGACGACCCAAAGCGGTTAGAGATCGGAAGTGTCGACTAGAATAGTGCAGTCTGAAGCGATGAGGTGAGGCAGGTGGGGGTTAAAAATTGGTGGACAGAATGTAGATGCTAAGATGGGAGAGATGTGTTGTAGATGCAGAGCAGAGAACCAATGGGAAAGAAACCATGGGTGGAGGTTAAGAGAAACTGTGGGCGATGGTAAGTGGGAGGAGATGAAGTGATCGAATGAGGGGAGAGATGTACGATAAATTGGGAGGGGAAGGGATCAAAATCTATCCCGTAGAAAATTCCACTTGATCATCATTATCTTTCTTGCACCAGAAAGGATAATTTTGTGAGATGAATGAACGAGGGGTATTAGTGGAGAAATTTAGGGTGAAAAAATTAATGATAATTGGGTATATGGATATATGTGAGTGGTATACATTAATGATAATTTATTTAGTGAATTTTTTCAAAATTAAACAAATTAAATACATATTTAATAGTGAATGTGTAAGGAAGTAATATATTTTTTATATAAATGTGATGGTTAGCTTATGATTTGTAAATAGAGTTTATATTATTGATTAACCATTAACTTTTTTGTAGTTGATTAAATGATAATGAGATCTCAAAGTTATGTCTTAAATGACTGAAAGTTCATGTTTTTTCAAGGAAATGGTTTGGGGTTTTAATTTTAATCATATAATATGTTAAAAATAACTATAAAAATAATACAAAAAAAAACTTATACAAAGAAATAAAAGAACCAGATAAGTAAATATTCTTGTAACTTCTTATTTTATTATATAAAATGTTAAAAATTTATGTGCCAATAATAACTCCTACATAACATTTTTTTAGGTAGACACACAGTTCCTTACATACTTAGTGAGGGATGACTCACAGGTCATCAATATGGAAAAGAAAATGCACTTATCACAAATTATATAACCACATACACAAAAAAGATATACAATTTCAATTACGCATTGGTCGGTCATCTCAATATCAGTTATCACACAATATTGTACACTTCTGTTATTTTGAAATTTATAAAATTGCATATGTATATAAAATATTTTTGTCATTATTTTACTTTCCAAAATATAAGTAATTATATTTTATACTTCATTACCTCGATGAATAATTATTTATACTTAATATAATTTAAATTAATATATTAAAATTACTATTAGTAGTAAATAAAAGTAATATAACTTACACTTACATAAAAACCATTGAAATAATTTAAACTTATGTTATTTTAAATCTAATAAAATTACATATATATAATTGTTTTTCATATTTATACTTTCCAAAATTTCATTATTTATATTTCATACTTTATTACTTAAAATAATAATTATTTACACTTAATATAATTTAAAATTATTATTTATAGAAAACTTTTTTATGCCACTAGCAAAAATAATTTTCTATATATTTTTTAATAAATTTAAACATGATACTTAATATAACTGATATATTTTTAATAAATTATATAGTTAGTGTATATAATATTATAATTTAAATTTATATTACTTTAAATATAACACATTTTATATACATATAAATATAATCAACTCTCTATTTAAATTAAAAATATATACATTTTTAAAAACAATATTATTTCTCTAAATATAAATTACATTTTATACACAACATATTTAAATTTTCTAAAAATTCAATATGAATTATACCATACACAAAACAACAACTCATCTAAAAATTAAATCATACAAAAGAAAATAATTTATACAGCCATACATTCATGCATCGATACATATTAAATTAATAAACCATACGCACAAACACTAATTTATACATCCATACAGTCATGCATCACATATTAAATAAATAAACCATACAAATAAAACAAATAAATACAATTAAACAATTGAAATTTTAAATAAAAAATTTATGTTCTTAAAAGCTGCAAATATATGTTGAGAAAGATTTTTTGCAGGGCTTCACAACAAAATTAAGAGGAGAGAAATGAGATTTGGGGGGTGGGGGGATCCTTTTATAAATTTTGTTTGGGCGGAGGTGTGAAACCCACTCACGCCTCATGACCTTTGCGAAGGAATCATGAACGGGGTTCACGCTTCCTTCTCCGCGCCTAGGAAGCGTGAAGGGCATTCATTCTTCTCTAGCAGCAGAAAGAGAAGCGTGAACGAGGTTCACACTTCTCGAGTCCCTGTTTTAAAAAAGTTGGGGACCCTATCCCTTTTATATGTATTTTTTAAATCCCATTAAAAAATCCTACTATTTGTGATGTGAAATATCAAAGAAGGTGGAATCAGGGTGACCGAATAGGATCTTAAACATAAATATTACCAATTTTAATACGGGTACTGGTAAGATGCAATATCAGTGATCATATTTGACAGAGGATGACCCGAAGTGGTTAGAGATCAGAAATGTTGACTAGAATAGTGCAGTTCGAAGTGATGAGGCGAGTCAGTTAGGGGTCAAAAATCGGAGGAGAGAATGTAGATGCTGAGATGGGAGAGATGTGATGTAGATGTGGAGTAGAGAACTGATAGGAAATAAACTGTGGGTGGAGGTTTATAGAAACTATGGGCGATGGGAACTGGGGGGAGACAAAGCATTCAAATGAGGGGAGAGACACCTGGTAAATTGGGAGGGGAAGGAATCAAAATCTCTCCTATAGAAAATTCCACTCGATCATCATTATCTTTATTGCACTAGAAAGGATGACTGGGTGAGGCAGATGGACTGGGGGTATTAGTGGAGAAATTGAGGGTTTAAAAATTAATGATAATTGGGTATATGGATATATGAGAGTGGTATACATTAATGATAATTTATTTAGAGATTTTTTTTCAAAATTAAACAAATTAAATACATATTTAATAGTGAATGTGTAAGGAAGTAATATTTTTTTTTATGTAAATGTGATGGGTAGGTTATGATTTGTAAATAGAGTTTATATTATTAATTAACCATTAACTTTTTTGTAGTTGATGAAATGATAACGATATCTCCAAGTTATGTCTTAAATGATTGAAAGTTCATGCTTTTTCTAGGAAATGGTTTGGGGTTTTAATTTTCATCATACATTATGTTGAAAATAACTATAAAAATAATATGAAAAAATATTATAATAAGAAACAAAATAACCGGATAAGTTATTATTCTTGTAACTTCTTATTTTATTCTATAAAATAATAAAAATTTATGCATCAATAACTCTTACATAACATTTTTTTAGGTGGACATGTAGGTCCTTACATACTCAGCAAGGGATGACTCGCAATTCATCGATATGGAAAAGAAAATGCAATTGTTACAAATTATATAACCACATACACAAAAAAGATATGCAATTTCAATTACGCATTGGTCGGTCATCTCAAGACCTATCATCACATAATACTGTACACTTCTGTTGTTTTGAAATTTATAAAATTGCATATGTGTATATAATATTTTTTGTCATTCTTCTAATTTCCAAAATATAAGTAATTATATTTTATACTTTATTACCTCGATGAATAATTATTTATACTTAATATAATTTAAATTTATAGATTAAAATTATTATTAGTAGTAGAGAAAAGTAATATAATTTATACTTACATAAAAACAATTAAAATAATTTAAACTTATGTTATTTTAAATCTAATAAAATTACATATATATAATTTTTTTCTTCATATTTATACTTTAAAAAATATCATTATTTACATTTCACACTTTATTACTTCAAATAAAGACTATTTACACTTAATATAATTTAAAATTGTTATTTATAGAATTTTTTTATACCACCAGCAAAAAAAATTCTATATATTTTTTAATAAATTCAAACATGATACTTAATATAACTAATATATTTTTAATAAATTATATAGTTAGTGTATATAATATTATAACTTAAATTTATATAACTTTAAATATAACACATTTTATATACATATAAATCTAATCAACTCACCATTTAAATTAAAAATATATACATTTTTTAAAATAATATTATTTCCCTAAATATAAATTACATTTTATACACATCATATTTAAATTTTCTAAACATTCAATATGAATTATACCATACACAAAACAACAACTAATCCAGAAATTAAATCCTGAAAAAGACACTAATTTATACATTCATACATTCATGCATCAATACATATTAAATTAATAAACCATACACACAAATACTAATTTATACATCCATACAGTCATGCATCACATATTAAATAAATAAACCACACAAATAAAACAAATAAAAACAATTAAACAATTAAAATTTTAAATAGAAAATTTATGTTCTTAAAATCTGCAAATATATGTTGAGAAAGATTTTCTGTAGGTATTCGCAACAAAATCCATAGGAGAGCAATGAGATTTGGGGGGTGGGGGCTCATTTTATAAATTTTGGTTGGGAGGAGGCATGAAACCCATTCACACCTCCTTCATGACCTTTGCGAAGGAAGCATGAATGGGGTTCAAGCTTCCTCTACTGCACCTAGGAAGCGTGAAGGGCGTTCACGCTTCTCTGGCACAAAAAAAGAGAAGCATGACCGGGGTTCATGCTTCTCGGGCCCCCGTTTAAAAAAAATGGGGGACCTATCCCTTTTATATGTATTTTTTAAATCCCATTTAAAAAACATGATATTTGCGATGTGCAGTATCAGAGAAGGTGAAATCAAGGTGAACAACTAGTATCTTAAACATAAATATTACCAATTTTAATACTGTTACCAGTAAGATGAAATATCGGTGAGCAGATTTGATAGAGGACAACCCGAAGCAGTTAGAGATTAGAAGCATCGACCGAAATAGTGCAGTCTAAAGCGATGAGGTGAGGCAGGTGGGGGTCAAAAATTGGAGGAGATAATGTAGATGCTGAGATGGGGGAGATGTGATGTAGATGAAAGCAGAGAACCAATGTGAAAGAAACTTTGGGAAGAGGTTGAGAGAAACTGTGGGTGATGGGAACTGGGAGGAGACAGAGCATTCAAATGAGGGGATAAATGCCTGGTAAATTAGGAGGGGAAGGGATCAAAATCTATCTCGTAGAAAATTACACTTGATCATTATTATCTTTCTTACATCGAAAAAGATAATTGGGTGAGACGGATGAACCAGGGGTATTAATGGAGAAATTGAAGGTGAAAAAATTAATTATAATTGGGTATATGGATATATGTGAGTGTTATACATTAATGATAATTTATTTAGTGATTTTTTTTTTCAAAATTAAACAAATTAAATACATATTTAATAGTGAATGTGTAAGGAAATAATATATTTTTTATGTAAATGTGATGGGTAGGTTATGATTTGTAAATAGAGTTTATATTATTGATTAACCATTAACTTTTTTGAAGTTGATGAAATGATAGTGATATCTCAAAGTTATGTCTTAAATGATTGAAAGTTCATATGATTTTTCAAGGAAATGGTTTGGGTTTTTAATTTTCATCATACAATATGTTGAAAATAACTATAAAAATAATATGAAAAAAACTTATATGAAGAAATAAAAGAACCAGATAAGTTATTATTCTTGTAACTTCTTATTTTATTCTATAAAATGTTATTTTTTTTGTGTTAATAATAAATCCTACATAACATTTGTTTAGGTGGACACATATTTCCTTACATACTTAGTAAGGGATGACTCGAAGGTCATCAATACGAAAAATAAAATGAACTTATTACAAATTATATAACCACATACACAAAAAAGATATGCAATTTTAATTACGCATTGGTCGGTCATCTCAAGACCTGTCATCACACAATATTGTAAACTTCTGTTATTTTTAATTTTATAAAATTCCATATGTATATATAATATTTTTTGTCGTTCTTTCCAAAATATAAGTAATTATATTTTATACTTTATTACCTCGATGAATAATTATTTATACTTAATATAATTTAAATTTAATGATTAAAATTATTATTAGTAGTAAGTAAAAGTAATATAATTTACATTTACATAAAAACCATTAAAATAATATAAACTTATGTTATTTTCAATTTAATAAAATTACATATATATAATTTTTTGTCATATTTCTACTTTCCAAAATTTCATTATTTATATTTCATTATTACTTCAAATAATAATTATTTACACTTAATATAATTTAAAATTATTATTTATAGAAATTTTTTTATACCATTAACAAAAATAATTTTCTATATATTTTTTAATAAATTTAAATATGATACTTAATATAACTAATATATTTTTAATAAATTATATAGGTAGTGTATAGAATATTATAATTTAAATTTATATTACTTTAAATATAACATATTATATATATATATATATAAATATAATCAACTCGCCATTTAAATTAAAAATATATACATTTTTAAAAACAATATTATTTCTCTAAATATAAATTACATTTTATACACAACATATTTAAATTTTCTAAAAATTCAATATGAATTATACCATACACAAAACAACAACTCATCTAAAAATTAAATTATACAAAAGAAAATAATTTATACAGCCATACATTCATGCATCGATACATATTAAATTAATAAACCATACGCACAAACACTAATTTCTATATCCATATAGTCATGTATCACATATTAAATAAATAAACCATACAAATAAAATAAACATAATTAAACAATTAAAATTTTAAATAGAAATTTTACCATCTTAAAAGCTTTAAATATATGTTGAGAAAGATTTTCTGTAGGGTTTCAAAACAAAATCCAAAGGAGAGCAATGATATTTTGGGGGGATTCTTTTATAAATTTTGGTCTGGTGGAGATGTGAACACTGTTCATAGTTCTCGGGTCCCCTTTTTTAAAAAATCGGGAACCCTATCCCTTTTATAATTTTTTTAAAATCCAATTAAAAAAAGTCTGATATTTGTGATGTGTAGTATCATAAAAGGTGAAATCAGGGTGAGCATCTAGGATCTTAAACATAAATATTTCCAATTTTAATACTGGTACTTGTAAGATAAAATATCGGTGAGCAGATTGGACAGAGGATGACCCGAAGTGGTTAGAGATCGAAAGTGTCAACCAAAATAGTGCAGTCTGAAGTGATGAGGTGAGGCAGGTGGGGGTAAAAAATCAGATGTCACAACCCGTCCACTGGGGCTCATGCCGTGACTACCCCAAGCACGCCTTCTATAGGTCAGAGGCTGGCGACCAACACCGAAGGTGAAATTCTCTAAAACCGGGAAGGCATTGCCTTTATAACCTGTAAACACACACAACCACGCATACCACTGGATACAAACACAAGGTAAGATGAATAGTAAATAGAGTGAGTATATTAAGTAAAGGGGCCAAAATACAAGCCCAACTGGAAAGTACAAGAAACTAATAAGTATAAGTAAACTGGAACAGATCCTGTGAACACCCGCCAAGGATCCTACCTGTAGGGTAGGTATAGCTCTCAAACGACTGTCTCTGCAGTACACCTCGTCTAATTTCCACCTTCGAGCTACCTCCAGTCCTGTTACTCTCATTCTTAGTCAGTGTTGTCCATCGTATACACCAAACACAAAAAAGGTGTGGACATAGCCCATGCAGGGGTGAGTATAACGATACTCAGTAGGGACCCCGAGACCCTCAAGGTCTCACAAAATTGACCAAGGATAAACCACATAGCATGAAATCAACTGAAAACCCTACTTAGGTATATGCCCATACATATACCTAAGTTATCAAGTATACCCATCTCAAACATGAGGAAAACACAGGGTCCAACCCAAAATCCCAAAGCTCAACTATTCCACAAAGATAGGAATACCACAAAGGTAAGTACCACATAGGTGTGACACACAAAAGAATACCTCCAAGGTATTACCATGAAGTAAAGTACCACACAGGTACAAAATTAGCTCACACCAGGTATAATTTAGGTACGGTAGTAAAGATGAATAGATGTAACTACTAAATTATCTTACTCCGTTAAGAGGCAGACCCACGTAGGATCCTAAATCATTATCAGACCCACAGATGATCGTAGTACATCATTAGACCCACACAGGATCCTAGTACAGCTTCAGACCCACACAGAATCCTAGTACATCATCAGACCCACACAAAATCCTAGTACATCATCAGACCCACACATGATCCTAGTACATCATCAGACCGACACATGATCCTAGTACATCATCAGACCCACACAAGATCCTAGTACATCATCAGATCCACACATGATCCTAGTACATCATCAGACCCACACATGATCCTAGTACATCATCAGACCCACACAATATCCTAGAGTAGTCCCACATGGATTCCTAGAACGGATCCATGTGGGATCCTCAAATACAGACCCACGAAGGATCCCTTTCTCATGTTACAGCTAGTTATAGGGTTCCCGCACTAAGCTTTCTTGTCTCCAGGAGGGTCCTCTCCTCAAGATATTGGTAGATACTTCAATTTCCATGAAGTCCCACAAAGAAGTATCCCAAAGGAACTCCATGTAATAGGGGTCTCAATGCAATAGATGGTGCGACAATCAGACGTCCGATCTGTAAGTTATTAGCCTTTTAGTCCTGAGGGCCCGGTTGGATTCGTGATCAATCCAACCTGACCATACCCTAAATTTATCCAAATATCAAGTGGGGTATAACAAAAGAACCATATCGTTCCAAGGTTTCCGGCGCCGTAGACGGTTCGTCAAATGGACACTCGGTGCCAAAGTTATGGCCAAAAGAATGTATAGGGTCGAAACTCGCCCGGGTCCGGTCCGACCCGGTCGGACCAACCCAACCCGGTTTGGGCCAACCCGGCCCACTAGGTTCGGCCCAACCCACTGGGTCTAGCTCGACCCACGCTGGGCGGCCCGACCCGCGTTGGGCGGCCCGGCCTGGCGGCCCGGCCTGGCCGCATGCAAGGGGAGTCGCGCGCCCCCCGCCCTCGAACACCAAACGACCGAAGCCATTTGGTCACCAATAGAACGTGGGAACCACTACAGGTCCCACTCGTTCTCCCAAAATGGTCATCCCTTGGTCCTCCCAGCGGCGCATCATGCGCTGCCGCTCTACGGTCGGCCGAACGCCGGCCGCGCCTCCGCCATCCACTACGGCCAGGTGGGTCGCGACCCCCTGCTCTGACGGCAACACATCATGTGCTGCCCCTCCACGACTGGCTGAATGCTGGCCTCCCTCTATCCACCATCGCGGCCGACAAGCCACAGCTCTTCTCCGGTCTTCGCGTGGCCTCTTTCTCTATCGGCAGCGCGGATGCATGCCGCCCCGGTTCCGTGGGGCTGGCCCGAGTGCCAACCGCCACCTTTATCCACCGTGAAAAACACGACAATCATGAAGAACAGTGGAGGGATCAGGCCGTGTTCATTTGGCCTGCACCCTCCGCATTAGATCGGTAGTAGGCGGATCAAGAGAATATAATCAATGTAAACCATGAAGAACAACAAAATCCCTACCTTGAAGGTTCCATAGGAGGTTTCAAAAATAAAATAAAAGTTTGTTATTTTATTTTTCTTCTTCCTCCATGAAAATCACAAAAACTAATTTTCATCCCCATCCTACTACAGTTAGGGTGAAGGTCTTCTTAAGTGAATACTGGCACTGTGAGTTCAACGATGTCCTCAGATTTCAATTCCGAGCACCGGTTCAAAAGTTACAAAAACCCATTTGCACGTTTACTGAACGTTCTAGAAAAAAGTTCATAAATTCATTCTGGGCACACCGGGCCTCATAATCATGCACCGTCAATTTTCACGGACTCATAAAATTCCCATATAATTAAAAAAAATTACATGGAATTTACAGGTCTTTACATTCTCCCCACCTTAGGGATTTGCATCTCTGAAAGATAGATCATAAAAATTAGGAAAAAAAGTGGGGGTACTGAGCACGAATCTGAGCCTTTTGCTCCCATGTGCTCTCCTGGAGGTTCCCATATTGCCAACGTGCACGTACCAAAGGTATCGATTGCCCACAAAGGAATCTCTCCTGTCGATCCTCAATCTCCATTGGAACCTCCGTAAACGTTGCCCCATCATCTATGTCTAGCTCGCCATGGTCGATGATGTGTGATGGGTCATACACGTATCTCCCCAACTGGGATACATGGAAAACGTCGTGCACCCAGTGCAATTGAGGGGGAAGTGCTAGGCGGTAATCCAGCTCACCAACTCTGCTGAGGACTTGAAAGGGTCCGATGAACCTTGGAGATAACTTGCCGCCCCGACCAAATCTCTGCAAACCTCATCAAGGTGAGACCCGTAGAAATACATGGTCACCATCCTCAAATTCCAGAGGTCTTCGTCTTATATCGACATAAGACTTATGCCTGCTCTGTGTAGTCTTCATCTGCTCCTGGATGATCTGCACCTTCTCTGTGGTAGTCCGTACCATCTCTAGTCCCATGAGTGCTGACTCCCCTGGGTTAGTCTAGCACAAAAGTGATCTGCAAGGTTAGCCGTACAAAGCCTCAAAAGGTGACATCCCAATGGTGGAGTGATAACTGTTATTGTATGCAAACTCAACCAATGGAAAGTGATCCTCCTAGCTGTGACCAAAGTTGAGGACACAAGCACGTAGCATTTCCTCGAGGGTCTGAATGGTTCGCTCAGTCTGTCCATCCGTATGAGGATGGAAGGCGATGCTCAAATGAAGCTGCATCCTGAAAGCCTTCTACAACCCCTTCCATTGCTGGGAAGTGAATCATGTATCACGATCGGAGACAATCGTCGAGGGTACTCCATGTAGCCACACAATCTTCTGCACATAGAGGCATCCTAAGCTCTCTACTAAACCATACTCTCTGATCGGTAGGAAGTGGGCCAACTTGGTGAGTCGGTCGATGGTCACCCAGATAGAATCATGACCTCTGGATGTATGTGGAAGTCCTGTCATGAAGTCCATAGATATCCCATACAACTTCCACTCTGGGACCTCTAAAGGATGAACTAAGCCTGCTGGTACCTGATGCTCGACCTTCACTTACTGACAAGTGAGACATTGAGAGACAAACTCTGCTACTGCTTTCTTCATTCCCAGCCACCAGTGCTATCGTCGGAGATCCTGGTATATCTTCGCTACTCCTGGATGTACTGCTAGAGGGGATGTGTGGAACTCCCTCATCACTTCCTTCTAAAGCGACACTAGTACCATGGTACGTCCTCTAAAGAGGATGACGTGCTCCCCACCTTCAGAAAATCCATCAGATGCCTGTCCTGTGGATATCTGAGCATGTCGAGTCTCGTAGTCAGCATTCCCATGTTGCGCCTCCCTGACTCGCTGAAGAAGTGGGGGAGTGACTGTAAGAGATTGAAGAAAATCTACTCTATCTTGATCCACAAAGGATATCTTCAAAGCAGCCAGCTGCTCCGTCGCCTCACCTAGTAGTTGTATACCAGATCTCCTTCTGAGTGCATATGCTACAACGTTCACCTTCCCAGGAGTATAGACTATCTCAAAGTCATAGTCCTGGAGGAACTCAAGCTAATGTCACTGTCTCAGGTTCAGGTCCTTCTGCGAGAAGATATACCTGAGACTCTTGTGATCTGAGTAGACTGTAAAATGCTTGACCATCAATTAATGTTGCCACATCTTCAAGGCGAATACCATTGCTACTAAATCCAGGTCATGGGTAGCATAGTTATTCTCATGTTGTCTCAGCTGTCGAGAACCATATGTGATCATTACTCACTCCTACATCAGGAAACATTCGAGCCCAGTCCTCAATGCATCGTAGTAGACTACATACCCTACACCCTCCTCTGGTAGCCTCAAGATGAGGGCACTAGTCAGCCTATGCCTCAGCTCCTAAAAACTACGCTGGCATCTCTCCGACCAAATGAAGGTTTGGACCTTCTTTGTCAACATTGATAAAGGTGATGCAACTCTGGAGAAATATGGCACAAATCTCTGGTAGTATCCAGCCAAATCTAGGAAACTCTATACCTCCATCACACTCCTGTGTGGCTCCCAAGAAAGTACCACCTCAATCTTCACTGGATCCACTGCAACTCTAGCCTCTAAGATGACGTGTTCTAGAAAGTGAACCTCTCAGATCCAGAACTGGCACTTCAAGAGTTTACCATAAATCTGGTGCTCTCAGAGTGTGTCCAGAACTATCTACAAATGATAGACATGCTTCTCCTCAGTAGTCGAGTAGATCAGAATGTCATCAATGAAGACTACTACAAAGCGATCGAGGTATGGATAAAAGATCATGTTCATGAGTCCCATGAACACTGCTAGAGCGTTGGTTATGTTGAACGGAATAATCAAGAACTCGTAATGGACGTACCAACATATGAAAGTCATTTTATGCACATCCTCATCTCACACTTTGAGCTGTTGATAGCCTGACCTAAGATCTATCTTCAAGAACCACTGTTCTCCCTTCAGCTGATCAAAGAGGTCGTCAATCCTCAGGAGTGGATACTTGTTCTTTACAGTCACCTGGTTCAGGCACTGATAGTTGACACAAAGTCTCAAACTCTCATCCGGCTTCTCGGCGAACAAAATCGGGGCTGCCCAAGGAGAAACACTGGGCCGAATGAATTCCTTCCCCTCTAAGTCCTCCAGCTGTACCAGCAGCTCATGAAGCTCTGCAGGAGCCATCCAATACGATGGTTTAGATAACGGTGACGTCCCGGGGTACAAGTCAATGTAAAATTCCACCTCTCTACAAGGAGTTAGACCTAGAACATCATCAAGGAATACATCTGCGTACTGGTCCACCACTACAAGATAGCTCGAACTCTCCACATCAACCGCTCTAAGGGTAAGGCTAGCCAACTGATGAGTGATCAGCTGCACTCTCCTTTGGGTAAGTCCATCCTGTACTACAAAGGCTCCCTTCTTTCCGGTGAAGGTAAACCTGGTCCCATCCATGCAGAAACACCACACTTTGCGCCTAATACAGTCAATTTGAGCATGGACTGCAGATAACCAGTCCATACCCAAGATGACGTCGTAAGGCCTCGACACCGCTACTAGGAGATCCCGACCGAAGCTCTCGCCTCCTAGAGCAATCTCACACTACCGACACCAGTGCGTAATCATCAAATCCGCTCATGTAGAAATATCTATCCATAAGGATCGAGTCAACGGATCTATCGTAATCTTCGAGCTCTAAACAAGGGTAGTGGAAATAAAAGAATGACTGACACATGTGTCTATAAGTACTGCAACTAAGGTGGAGTAGACACAGATCATACCTCATATCATCTCCGGAGCGCCATGGTTGTAGGCCTCAGCTTCTTGGATCTGAGCTCGCCCTTTTCCACCTACTCCCTATAGTTGGGGTGGACCACCTAGTGGTGGTGGTGGTAACATCTCAAATCGTCACCCACCACCAGCTGCATGGCCAGCTCCTCTGCTATGTCTGCCTGCTCCCTACAAACCTCCTCGGTCGAACCTCTGTCTCTGCTTGGGCGGTCCTTCAACCATTTGTTGATCATCTGTACGGCGGGTCAGGCAGTATCGAGCCATGTGACCCTGCCCGCTGCATGTGAAACACTGCCTGTTCCTCGCATGACTGGCTCTGTCTCTAGTACCCTACACAACCGATCCTGAGTCATGCAGTCATCCACCTATAGCTCTGGTACTCTTGGACCTCTGTGACATCTGTCTAATTCCAGCTGCAGAATACTTCGCTACGTGAAGACTGGTGGTGGGTCTCACTGCTGGTGACTACTCAGCAAGAAAACTCTCCACTAAGAGGGCTTGCTCTAACACCCCCTCTTGCGTTGGGATGCTGAGTGAGATCATCGAAGTCTTGATCTCCCGCATGAGTCCCTGTTCGAAGGTCCGGGCCCTGAAGAATGGGTCCTATACCATATTAGTGGAGTAGCATGATAGGTCAGTAAACCTCACTGAGTACTGAGCCACAGTCATGCTGCCCTGGTACAGATGAAGAAGCTCATGTATGCGCACTATGTGAAGAGTTACTAGGACAAACTCTGCCCAAAATAGGCTCTCAAAGTCTACCCAGATAAGTGACACCTCATTGTGAATCTGGAGCACCAAGCTCCACCATCTGCCCACTGTTGCCTGTAGAAGACTGGCGGCAAGGATCACCCTGAGATTAGCCAGTGTCCCTACCAGTCGGAAGACTCTCACTACGACCTCTAACCAATCCTCAGCCACCTGTGGGTCTATCTCTCCCCTGAACCTGGATGGACTATGGCGTTGGAACTCATACAATGCACTCAAGCGGCGTGCACTCTCTGATTCTAGGGATAGTGGCATCGGTGGCCCAACAGGTAATGGTACCCCTGGTGCCTCCGCTGGTGCCTCTACTGGAAGAGGGTCATGCACCGAGGCCTTATCGCTCGGTGGGCTATCATCACGTATTCTACCCAGAACCCTAGCTGGATGTCTGCATGGAGGCATCCTGAAAATAAACAGGTGCGCCATGGTTAATAAGTTATACCTGGTGAGCTGACTCAAAGATTTCACAAAGAAAACTTTTCAAAACACACACGCAATTAGTGTTTTCGTGCACTGAGTTAGAAATCAGAAGTCAGGGTCCTGGTGTATGGATACATCAGCTGCTACACCAACACTGGATTCCCTAAACTTATAACCACACTCACTATAATTAACACTATTGCCGTTAAAAATATCAGAGTCCAATGTTCTACAGTAGAACCTCCCTATGATACCAAATTGTCACGACCCATCCTCCGGGGCCCATGCTGTGACTACCCCAAGCCCGCCTTCCATAGGCCAGGAGCTGGCGACCAGCACCAAAGGTGAAATTCCCTAAAACTGGGAAGATATTGCCTTTATAACTTGTAAACACATGCAAACAAGAAAACCACTAGATACAAACACAAGGTAAGATTAATAGTAAATAGAGTGAGTACAGTAAGTAAAGATGCCAGAATACAATCCCAATTGGAAATTACAAGAAACTGAAAAGTACAAGTAAACTGGAACAACTCCTGCGAACACCCACCAAGGATCCTACCTGTAGGGTAGGTACAACTCTCGAATAGCTGTTTCTGCAGTACGCCTCGTCTAATGTCCACCTTCGAGCTACCTCCAGTCCTGATACTCTTGTCCCCAGTCAGCGTTGTCCTTCATCTGCACCAAACACAACAAGGTGTGGGCATAGCCCGTATAGGGGTGAGTATAATGATACTCAGTAGGGACCTAGAGACCCTAAAGGTCTCACAAAATCCACCAAGGATAAACCAAATATCATGAAATCAACTGACAACCCTACTTAGGTATATGTTTATACATATACCTAAGTTATCAAGTGTACCCATCTCAAACATGAGGAAAACACAGGGTCCAACCCAAAAGACCAAAGATCAACTATTCCACAAAGGTAGGAATACCACAAAGGTAAGTACCACACAGGTACACCACACAGAAGAATACCTCAGAGGTATTACCATGAAGGAAAGTACCACACAGGTACAGACTCAACTCACACCAGGTATAACTTAGGTATGGTAGTAAAGATGACTAGATGTAACTACTAAATCATCATACTCCATTAAGAGGCATACCCACGTAGGATCCTAAATCACCATCAGATCCACAGAGGATCATAGTACATCATCAGACCCATAGAGGATCCTAGTATGACATCAGACCCACACAAGATCCTAGTACCACATCAGACCCACACAGGATCCTAGTACATCATCAGACCCACACAGGATCCTAGTACATCATCAGATCCATACATGATCCTAGTACATCATCAGACCCACACATGATCCTAGAGTAGTCCCACATGGATTCCTAGAGCATATCCATGTGGGATCCTCAAATACAGACCCACGAAGGATCCCTTTCTCATGTTACAGCCAGCTATAGGGTTCCTGCACTAAGCTTTCTTATCTCCGAAAGGGTCTGCTCCTCAATCTATTGGTCGATACTTTAACTAACATTAAGTACCACGAATAAGTATCCCAAAGGACCTCCATGTAATAGGGGTCTCAACACAATAGATGGTGCATCAATCGGACGCCGGGTCTGTAAGTTATTAGCCTTTCAGTCCCAAGGTCCTGGTTAGATTCGTGATTGATCCAACCCAACCATACCCCAACTTTATCCAAATCTCAATTGGGGTATACCAAAAGGACCATCTCGTTTCAAGGTTTCTGACGCCACATACGGTTCGTCAAACTGACGCCCGGTGCCAAAGTTATGGCCAAAAGAATGTATAGGGTCGAAACTGGTTCGGGTCCGGCCCGCGCTGGGCGGCCCGACCCACGCTGGGAGGCCCGACCCATGCTGGGTGGCCCGGCTTGGTCGCATGCCAGGGGGGTCACGCGCCCCTCGCCCTCGAACACCGAATGACCGAAGCCATTCAGTCACCAACAACATGCAAGACCCGCCGCAGGTCCCTCTCGGTCCAGCTTGGCCGGCCAAAACAGTTGACCCTTGGTCCTCCCGGCGGCACAGTGTGTGCCGCCCCTCCACATCCAACCGAACTCCGGTCACGCCTCTGCCATCCGCCGTGACCCCCTTCTCCGACAACAGCGCGTCGTGCGCCGCCCCTCCACGGCCAGCCGAACGCCGGCTGCCCTCTATCCACCATCGCGGCCGACGGGTCGCAGCTCTTCTATGGTCTCCACATGAACTTTTTCTCTATCAGTGGCACGGACGCGCGCCGCCCTGGTTCCGTGCAGCTGGCCCAGGTGCTAGCTGCCAACTTTCTCCATCGCGAAGAACACGAAAATCATGAAGAATGGAGGAGGGATCGGGTCATGTTCGTTTGGCCCACACCCTTCGCATTAGATCGGTAGTAGGCAGATCAAGAGAATATAATCAATGCAAACCACAAAGAACAACAAAACCCCTACCTTGAAGGTTTCGTAGGATATTTTAAAAATAAAATAAAAGTTTGTTATTTTATTTTTCTTCTTCCTCCATGAAAAGCACAAAAACTAACTTTCACCCCCAACCTACTGCGGTCAGGGTGGAGGTCTTTTTAAGCAAATACCGGTGCTACGAGTTCAACGATGTCCTCAGATTTCAATTCATAGCACCGATTCAAAAGTTACAAAAACCCACTTTCACGTTTACTGAACGTACTCGAAAAAAGTTCAGAAATTCATTCCAGGCACACCGGGCCTCGAAATCATGCCCTGTCAATTTTTACAGACTCGTAAAATTCTCATATAATTAAAAAAAATTAGATGGAATTTCTGGGTCTTTACATCAGAGGAGAGAAAGTAGATGCTGAGATGAGAGAGATTTTCTATAGATGTAAAGTGAAGAACCGACGTGAAAGAAACCATGGGTGGATGTTGATAGAAACTATGGGAAATGGGAAGTGGGAGGAGACGGAGTGATCAAACGAGGGGAGAGACGCTTGGTAAATTGGGAGGGAAAGGGATTAAAATTCCTCCCGTAGAAAATTCCACTCGATCATAATTATCTTTCTTGTACCAAAAAGGATAATTGGGTGAGGGTGGAAAAATTAATGATAATTGGGTATATGGATATATGCAAGTGGTATACATTAATGATAATTTATTTAGTGATTTTTTTCAAAATTAAATAAATTAAATACAAATTTAATAGTGAATGTGTAAGGAAGTAATATATTTTTTATGTAAATGTGATGGGAAGCTTATGATTTGTAAATAGAGTTCATATTATTGATTAACCATTCACTTTTTTGTAGTTTATGAAATGATAATGATATCTCTAAGTTATGTCTTAAATGATTGAAAGTTCATGATTTTTTGAGGAAATGGTTTGGGTTTTAATTTTAATCACACAATTTGTTGAAAATGACTATAAAAATAATATGAAAAAAAACTTATACGGAGAAATAAAATAACCAGATAAGTTATTATTCTTGTAAATTCTTATTTTATTATATAAAATGTTAAAAATTTATGTGACAATAATAGTTCCGACCAACCATGAGTTTAAAAATCTAAATTGTTGACTCATTCCATGAGGTGGGATGGGTTCTCTTCAGGGATCAGTGTTTTTTCAGCTACGAATTCAATGATACAAAGTATCATTTGACTATATTTTGGTGATATGGCCCATGACAATCCATGTATGATACAACATTCAATGGAAGCTGGTGGGAATGCAAAGATTGTCTATGATAAGAAGTCGAAATTGCTCTCTATATCTTAGAGTCAGTATTATAGGTGAATTGATTAATCTCTTTGATGCATTTTGTGAATATTTTGAATTGCATTTGTACCCACTTCATTATAGGTGAAATGAATCAACATGAGTTACCCCTATCCTAGAACCCAAATTGATCCACCATAAGGCTCAAAGTGCATTCTTGATAGTTATGGGTTGACAACTAATGCCAAGGGTATTAACATAATAAATTGAGAACAATTTCATCCAATCAAATATAATACTAAATTGGATTTAATTGGGAATCCAACCTAACCATATCATACGATAAGTCATCCATATGCAATAAAACTATTTGGAATTAAATCATAACCAAACATGAAATATGAACACCTTATGAAACTTAATAAACTAATAAAACATGAACAATCAAGTTGACCAAGTCCTTGGATGACAAGGTCTAGTTAGCTAGAGCTCAGTGTTGGGAATCTTAATTAATTGATGAGGGGGAGATATGCCTTCCTTCTCCAGTTCAATCCCATCCATCTAGTTAGATTCTTCCCCTGTCGGGCATTCTCAAGATTAACACTAATGCGGTGACTCCAGGAGATGGTTTTGTGGGGCTTGGCGCTGTCACACGTGATCATTCATGCTCTCTTATCACGACCTGACATTCTTCGGTTTCTACATGCGGGGATCTGATTATGGCTGAAGCCATGGCCATCTATGATGGGTTGAAGTTTGCCTCGTCTCAGAGTTAGAGTAATATCATGGTCGAATCTGATTGCTTTGTTATCATCAATGCTTTACAGGAGGTAGAAAGCAGTTATCATCCCTTTAGGTCCATTATTGATTCTATCAGATCTACGAATCCTCTTTTATCTTCTTGTGTCTTTTCTTTTGTTGGGAGAGAAGGCAATCATGCGACCTGTTTCATGGAATATTTCAAGAGAGGTCGGGGGATACTTGCTGGTTTTCTTCTTTCCCCCCAGAACTTTGTAATTTGGTTGCTGCTGATATCTAAGTTTTTTTATTTTTTCAAAAAAAATTTGACCAAGTTATCTAAAACCATACTAAATTATACCTTATACAAAACCAAAACAGGACCAAAAACTAAGAAACAAAGAAAAAGGAAAGTCGATGTGGCTTGATACATGTGATATATCCCAAGGCATAACTAAAATATAAACTAAATGACTACCAACACACTCGAACCATGACTAAAGATTTACCACTATAACAAGTGGTGCCATACTTACACCTACACCAAAAAAACACAACCTACATACCCCAAAAAGCATGTGTAGGATGTGAGTGAAGTTGCCCAGTAAGATTCCACCAAATACTCCATGCATGAACTTTGGAAATTAATCCATGCAGTTCTAGTTTGAAATACAATATTAAATTTCAATTTAAATTTTTATATGAAAGTCAGTAACACAAAGACATTGTATTTTAAAATGTTTCCTGAAAAGAACACAAGTCGTACAATTTCAAAGAAACAAAATGATAAAATGTAAGAATATATATTTAAGTGAAAAACTAGTATTTAATAAAAACCAATCGAGCATCATGGGAATGGTCCAAGGGATACCATATTCAATGAAAATCTAGAATATTTGTACCAATCATAAGCATATCCCAAGCATATCCTAGAGCAATTAGGGTTTTTCATGATCAATACCTAACTTAATTTTTAGGTTTTTGAGTCTCGAGACCACCCTATGTGTAATGGCCTGGACCTCTTCGGTCCATTCCTTTGTAAAAATATGGTGTTTGAGGTGTTCCGGGAGGTCAAGGTGACTTATCCCCAACAATTTTCCAATTTTCTAGTTCAGTGAACAGTTCTAATGGTAGACAATTGTGAATAGTGCAATGATAACCTTTTGTGAATAGTGCATCAGTGACCTTAGGTGAACAGTGTCATCAGTAACCTTATATAAACAGTTCCATCAGTGAACAGTTCTATCGGTAACCTCTAATGGTAACCTCTCATTCCTTTTCCAAATTTCCAATTTTGTGAACAGTTCCATCGGTGAACAGTTCTATCGGTAACCTCTCTTTCCTTTTCCAAATTTCCAATTCTATGAACAGTTCCATCGGTGAACAGTTCTATCGGTAACCTCTAACGGTAACCTATCTTTCCTTTTCCAAATTTCCAATTCTATGAATAGTTCCATCGGTGAATAGTTATATTGGTAACCTATAACGGTAACCTTTATTTCCTTTTCCAAATTTCTAATTCTATGAATAGTTCCATCAGTGAACAGTTCTATCGATAACCTTCTAATGGTGACCTTTTCTTTCATTTTCCAAATTTTGAGTTTGTGAACAGTGTTTCCAGAACGGTAACCTTTTAACGACAAACTCTATTTCCTTTGCCAAATTTTGAGTTTGTGAACAGTGTTTCTAGAATGGTAACCTTCTAACGGTGACCTTTTCTTTCCTTTTCCAAATTTTGAGTTTGTGAACAGTGTTTCCAAAACGGTAACCTTCTAACGGTAACCTCTATTTCCTTTGCCAAATGTTGAGTTTGTGAACAGTGTTTCTAGAATGGTAACCTACTAATGGTGACCTTTTATTTCCTTTTCCAAATTTTGAGTTTGTGAACAGTGTTTCTAGAATGTTAACCTTCTAAATTTTGAGTTCATGAACAGTGTTTCCATACCGGTGCGATTCTAACAGCAACCTCTATTTCCTTTGCCAAATTTTGAGTTCATGAATAGTGTTTCCAGATCAGTGAGGTTCTAACAACAACCTCTATTTCCTTTTCCAAATTTCAAGTTTATGAACATTGTTTCTAGATCAGTGAGGTTCTAACAACATCCTCTATTTCCTTTTCCAAATTTTGAGTTTGGTGTACAGTGTTTCCAGCTTCCTATAGTTTTGCCCCTTTGATGTTTCCTTTGATGTAAAATGCGTTTAAAGCCTCATTTTAAGGACTCTTAAGGCCAATTAAAAGGCCATAAATCCTATATTAATTATTCCTAAGGCCCATGATGTTTTTACTTGGTCAAACCGCATGGTTTAATGCGATCTTCTTTTAATGGGAAATTAAGCGTATCTTAAATCGTCGCTCCGTTAAATCTTCAAAAGGGATAAGATATCTTCTTCCCTTGTTCTTCCTCTTTGTTCTCGACTATGAGATGCTAGAACCTTTCAATCCTCCCTATAGGAGTTGCACAATCAAACATTCCTCATAGGATTGGTTCTACTCTGTTTTGATGCAACCAAGTTGTATTGGTCGATCTTCGATATAAGGTATGTTTTATCAACATTCTTTTGGGGTTCATCTTCTCCTGTTTCTCCTTTCCATATTATATTATGTAATCTCCATGCTTTTAATGGGGTTTTCTTAGGTTTCGGTTGGTGCGGTCATACCTGGCATCCTCAGGTGGATGTAGTTGACGCGAGAGGAGAATCGTGATCCATTGGGTGGATAAAGAATGTCAAGAACTATTTGAGGTATGGGATTCATTGCTTCTCTCTTCTTTTACGTGCAACTGTATTGTTAGCATGTTTTATCCCACTAGATGACAATGGAATTGACCTAATAAATATTTGAATTGGATAAATAAATTGATATCGATCGTATGTTATTGCCTCTTTTTTTGATAGATAGCGTGATATCTATGCTTGCTTTGTTCAGATCTTCGTTCTTGATAAAAATTGGTAAAGAACATAAAGTTGGAATTAATTGATAACTGTTTGGATAAAGATAAAGAGGCATGAAAATGAATATGGTTCTTCTTATTGTAATTTTATGTTATTCAAATTGGTGTAGTAAGCATGTTTAATTATTTGTGATAACTTACTGGTTAGGTTTCCCGAATTTGGAACCAACGAATAATAAATCGGTTAATCCAAGATGGATTAAACAACTGGTGGTTTGATAAAAGATAATTGCTTGTAGGGTTCTGAGTTACCATCTTGTTTGTTAAAGGGACAAGAGCCCAATTGTTAAGATGTTGTTTTACTGCTGCTTGTGTTGTGATGTGAGCCTGGATGGTTGTGGTGATATGTGGAGGCATAGAGGCATATTTTTTGTGGAATCATCTGACGCCTATAGTGGCGAGATGCATCAGTTTATGCATGTGGGTGTCGTGGAGGACACTAGGGATGATGGAATGGGATGTATGTGATTGTTGGATGCTTGCTGATTCTTATTGGTTGATTACCTACTTTACTTTTTCTCACTACCTAAGGCAACTGGTTTTGCTTACCCTTCTTCCGAAAGAGGTGAATACACATGGGGTATGCCATGTGCTTTCCGTGTTTAGCTTCTCAAGGGCGGATGGGTCTACGCTCTTACTATAGGCGGCAAAGACTCGACGGGTAGCACATATACTCACCGTGTTGAGCCCCCTTGTGTTTAGTAGCATAGAATGCTTTTCTAGAATGCCTGGGAATATGGGAAAGTAATTATATAATGAATATTTGAATAAATGGTGTTAACCCATGGGGTTGGAGTTTGCTGGAACATAATGATGCGGTTGTAATTTTAAAGGGATAATGGACTTTGGGTGTGATGCTAATGAAATTTAATGTGGAATTGTCATTGTTTAATTAATGTTTAAAGAATTAATTAACGTAAACTGAAACTAATAAAAAGGTAATGAAATAATTTATTAAATCTCTTTAAATGGTTGTGTGCTTATAGGATACCTAGTCTTAGAAGTGGCATCCCGGAGTCCGAGAGACGTTAGCTGTAGTTGAGACTAAGACTAGGTTATGCCCATAGTGTGGTTGTGAGATATAGTATATTCTGTACTTTTTGTGTTTCTATATGATAATCTACCCTGTTAATAAGGGAAACTGACACCCCAAGGATTCTGAGCCCTAGGGGGGGGGGTGTTTTCCCCAATATCCCGGTGGGAGGATGAATGAATGACTACCCCCTTTGGCTCTGCTCTCTTCTCTTGGTAGTTACTTGTGCTGGCAGGCACATTGGTTAGTTTTTCCCCATATATGTGTGTAGAGGGTTGTAATGGCTTGTGGTTATTCACACACATATATTTTAGATATATTTTTCTATGGACTACTATAGGTGTAACGCGTATAGGTTGTGATGTCTTGAGGATCCTTACTCAATATATGGGCTGTAATGGCTTGAGGTGTAATACCTGATGTATGATACATGTTATGCGAGCTGTGGTGGCTCCCAAAAAATACTTGGTTACTTTGATTACATGGATGTGGTGGTTTTGTTTCATGAGGTGCATGTTGTGGTGCTTCGCCCAGGTGTCTACGAGAAAGACTTTTTGGAGAGAGATGCTCAGAATGTGCGACGTTGGGGCAAAGCGGCAAAACAGTGGGGAAGTAGTAGCGGAGAACCATTGATATTCTTTATTATATGATATATTCTTGTATGCGTTACTTGGTGAGAGTATCCATGGTGAGGCTGGGGACTTAGTATACCTGTTTAGGTGATGAGTTAGTTTTACTTGTTGTTCACTGTGATTTAGCATGCTTTCTTTACTTTTGCATGAGAGGCTTCGAGGAGGATCCTACTGAGTATACTGTTATACTCAACCTATGTATATATAAACTGTTTTTCAGGTCACTTGGAGTAGGTTGGAGATCAAGATGGTTTCTATTAGCTTGGGGTTACAGGAGCTATTCAGGCTTGTGGTTGCTTCTGCTTCTGCTTTTACTTTCTTTTGGATACTTGCGGTTTTCCCCTTCTTGTTGTAGTACTTTTGCATGAAATTACATATGTGCACTTGGGTTTTCTTTTATATTTTAGTTCTGAGTTGGAGTTGGTTAGTGTCTATCTTATCTCTCTCTTCTGCATGTGTTCTCTTAGAGGGAAATGCCTCCCATTTGTGTGATTACTATACCCTCAGTGCTAGTTGCCAACCTAGGGCCTACTGGAGGTGGGACTCAGGGGTCATTATCTCCCTTCTCACATTGTCGGCCCAGGAGAGGTACACTTTGTGGGGAGGGGGTCGTGACACTATGGGTAAAATGGTAATTTTACCTTGGTAGACGAATAATGATTTTTTTGTTGATTTCATTGTTCTTGGGATGCTGTGTTTACCCCTGAGCTGATTTTTGGTGAATTTTCAAGCACATTGAATTTTAAGAAATTGTTAATATTGATTAATTAAATAAATATTTATCATGCAAGAACGGATGACGATGTCTCTTAAACGGGAGATTAAATAGAAATTTCAACATCATGGTTGTGTTTGGAATGAGTAATTTTTCCTAGGTGATTAGTAAATTATGCAATCGGGCAACACCCCATTCATTTTTAGGTCATTATGTTTTGGAAGAATTTGATTTTTTTGTTTAGTGAGGGGTTTGTTTTGAGAATCAAGACTCAAATTGGGAATCCAAGTATTAGGACATATCAAAATGAAATGTTTGGATATAGAAAGAGGTCTAATTAGTTGTTTGGGTGATTGGTAGAGTATTAAAGGAAGGGTCGGGTGACCCAGGAGATGAATTACAATAGTCTGCAGTAGTTCACACCGTGAACCATAGTTCACACTGGGAACCATAGTTCACACCATGAATACTTGCAATGAAGGGGTGATCACTCCTTGAATAGGGATTCACGGGGTCAAGACCCACACAACCATTCATGTTGTGAATGGGGTTGGCCGAGGGAAGAGTCCCTCTACCTAAACATTTCAGTTTGTGAACCAGGGGTTCAGGCTATGAAATGTGTGGGTGATAGGCCATTTATACCGTGAACCCCACCCCCACATTCACATAGTTAATGGTTTCTAGGTGGATCTTTATTGAGCAAGGGAAACTTCAACTTTTTCAGGTCAAGGTCTGAAGTTCATAGGAGTGTGAGAACCACTAGGGGGTTGAATTAGTGGTCATATTTTACAATTTATTCTCTATTGAAATCAACTCTTGCAACTTGTTTGAGTTTCTACCCTTTCCAACTTTATAAAACTCAACCTCACTTTGTATGAAATGTTAGGAAAGTAAAGTATAACACATAATATTTACAAGGTTTCCCCCAGTGTGGGTGACTACATCATTGTCACGGTGACTCTCGTCGATCAATGTAAATCCACTATAATATGAAGTGAATACTATTTGAGACAACCCTCACTATACTAATTTTATCTCCCGATAGGTAATTATATTTTCTCTCATCAGTTAAAATGTTTTATTATGAAACTTGAGACAAAAAAAGATATTAAAATTTTCTTAACATCTCACTGAAAGTTCATCTAGAAATTGTCTGTCTGATATACTCCGTTCAGTGCAACTTCTACCTCCATTCGGTGTACATCAATCCGGTGCACCTAAAACCACTGTACCTCTAATTTGTTCCATTTTTTGAACACTGCGCCTCAGAATCACTATCTAGTACCATTGTCTGATAACTTGGACCACTACATCTCTGACCGAAAAACCTTTGTATGATACCTCTGACTAGAATCTTTATCTGGTGAATCATCTTCAACCAAATATTTCCTTGGTTAGAAACTCACCCTATTCATAAATCTTCAAAACCTCACCTATTTCACACATTTTAACAATGTTTTTTACATACAATACTTTCATCCCCTATTTTTGCATGCACCCAGGAGAAAAACACGGAAACTCAAAAGTTTTTCTCATTTATCCCAAATTAAAAATTCTAATCTCTCATTCAACTCAACTTTGTTGGGATGCTTCTCACACATTCTAGAGCCTTCTTGAAGATTCTTACACACTCTATATCCACAAATTTCTTCTAACTTTCTTATCTCATATAGAAAACAAACTATGATTGTATTAGATCAACATCATCATTTTAAAGGGTTTTACAAAGTTTTGTAAAGTTTCTCAAAACTTTTTCTGACAAATGTTTGACCGGTGGATTTATTTAAGAACTTCTCTATTTTACTCAATTTTTTATGATTCCCTTTTTACCAATCAACTTGTTCTGATGAACTTAAAACTTGTTTTCCTGGTGCTCTTCACATGCCTCCTTTGTCTGATGGATTCACAAAAGTTTGACCGATGAACTTCAGAGCATTCCTTCGACTAATAGACCCACAAATGTTTGACCAATTGAATTTGTACTCTTCCCCCCTCTTACTTAAACCCAAATTTATATAGTTCATTCACAAAACTCGATCCAGTACATTTTCATAGAATGGTCCATCCGATTACATCACATTTGTTTGTCTAATGATCGTACATCCAATGGATATTTGACCAATCAAATCGACTTTCTCATAACATAACTCTAATCTATAAACGATATTCATTTACATTAGATTAAACTTTTGAAAACTCTGAAACTTTGTACAACTTATAACAAAAAATTAATCTTCTTAGAAACTTGATACAAGTTATCTATCTAACATTTATGCATGTCTATCCAATCACTTCGAAGGTCTTTGTTGGATGGACTCATACCACCGGCCTTCATTCTTGTCTAGTTGATTATTTGATGAAACTTCACTATATTGTTTCTTCAGCTATGCACAACCTACAACTTTGATCATTCTACATTGAACTTTGACTTATCACACAATGTACTTATCCCCATTTATACTTATTTCTCTTTGTATAAATATGAAGAAACTCTTCAATGCATACTTCTTATAATTATCCATATAATAACATCATCCTCAGTTCTTCTAGTAACATTGTACGACTTAAACATTTGTATAAACTCATCCAGGATCATGATCATTTTCATGATGTTAGGAACTTGAAGATAAACATAGAATCATCTGATTTATAAGGAAATTTTACTAGCACAATTAAGAAAACTTTCTTATCCTCCTTAATAACTTCATAGCAAAACTTTTTTGACAACTATGGTGACTCTTTCTCATCTGAGATACAAAAACATTCACAACAAGATAAGTCAAAAACAAATACAAAACATATAAAAAAAATCCAAAGGATCTTCAATCTACCCATTTGTATTTGTTGAAAAGAATTTCAATAATTTTAACATTCTTTTTGACAAAATTTTTATCAACTTTTTACCAAACCACGACATTTCTCATAGAGAATGTCCTGACACCACAATGCTAGATAAAGTAATATTTTTGAAGGAATTCCATCTCTCAATGACAAGTAATTTTGTAGCCATGATTAGATAAAATCTCCCTCAATCTTTTTCACTCCCCATTTTTATAATAACACCCACTTCAGATTCAAAAAAGATTTTTGTACAAAGTTGTACTTTCTCTCCCACTTTGACAACATAATCCAAAGGATTGTGGGGGGTCTTTCCTTATGAACTTTATAAATTCACCAGCAGAGGATAAACATATAGTTTCAGCCTCAATTTCACAAATATTTCCCTTTACATGTATTTAATGAAAACATCTATAATTTGATATTTTATTGCGATATATTCAATCATAACTTCACCACTAACAAGTTTATCTTTTATGAAATGATACTTAATATCAATGTTATTTGATCTAGCATGTTGTACATGATTTTTGGAAATATCAATGACAATTTGATTATCATAAATAATTTTCAATGTTTTATCAACATTCACTCTCAAATCTTTCAACTTTACTTTCATCCACATCATTTGTGTACATGATTGGGTGGCGACAACATATTTTGTTTCCATTGTGATCAAAGTAGTAGAACTCTATTTCTTATTATGCCAGCTCTCACAACTTTCTCCCAAAAATTAAGTTCCTCCTGATTTTGATTTTCTATCATTATAATCTCCAACCCAATCAACATTAGTGAACTTAAGAAAGTTCATCTCATCAATTCTTTTATACATCAACTGATAATTTGATGTTCCTTTAACATAACCGGGTATTCTTTTAGCTACCAGCATATGTTATTCCTTAGAATCACTGTGATATATTGTATACAATATAGTATTATATACAATGTCTAGTCTCAAATAATTAAGATAGAGTAATATTCCTATCAACTTCCATAAGTCTTTATGATTCAAATTTTTTTTGGCTTCATCTTTACTCAGCTTCATACCAATAGTGATAGGTGTAGAAACTTCTTTTGAATATTTCATGCCAAACTTTTTTAGAAAATCATTGAAATGCTTTTCTTGAGAGAGGAAGATTCATATTCCTTTTTGTTGAACTTGTAATCCCTGAAAGAAGGTTAACTCTCTAAGAATTGACATATCAAAGTTCGTCTTCATTTTCTTAGAAAATTCTTAAAAATTTATGCCCATGTCTCTTGTAAAAATTATATGATCAATATAAAAAATGATAATTAGGGAACCTATGCTCATAAAATTCACATAAAAGTTAATATAAACTTTTAATTTAGAAAATTTCAACCACTTCAAGAAAATTTCAAGTTTTGAGTACTAGGATCAACACTCATGTTTCAACCTATATAAATATTTCTTTAGTTAACATACCTTGGTTCCATATTTATCAAGTATGAACCCATTAAGTTCTCAATATAAAAATCTTCTTCAATTTATTTATTTAAAAAATACTAATTAACATTCATCTAATAGAATTTGTAATTTTGATGTGAAAAAACTACTAATAACATTCTTATAGTTTCAAGTCTCTCAATAAGGGAAAAAGTTTCTTCAAAATCAATAATTTCTACCTGTGAGTAACCTTTGAAAACAAGTTAATATTTGTTTCTAAAAATTTCTCCATGTTCATTGAGCTTGTTTCTAAACACCCACTTTGTTCCTATCACATTATTTCCTTCCTGTAATGGAACAAGATCTCATGTGTCATTTTTCTCAATTTGATTTAAGTCTTCATTCATAGCATTTAAATAATTTTTATATTCATCCGCTTCTAAAACTGATTGTGGTTCCACCTGTAAGATTAGTGATTTCTAATTATCTAATCTCAATTTACACCCTGTCTGAACATGATCTGCTTTATTTCCAATAATGTTATTAAATTAGAACTTTTTTTTGTAAAGTTTGGAGCTTTAGAAGCATTCTTCTAGATTTCCTTTCCTCGTCACTAGACTGTTCTAAATGAAAATGTACAAATTTAGCATCATAGTCATCATGATTCTTATTATCTTATTTAGAACTCAACATTCTATATATTTTAATATCTTCCTTATCATCTTCAAAAAACTTTGTTAAGAAAGTCTGATTTTTAATAACTTCCACATCACAAGAATCAACCAACTTTTATAGACATTTATTCCAACACTTGTAACTTCTTCTATCAAATGAATATCCCTTAAAAATTCCTATTTATATTTTTAATAAAAATTTACAATATCCATATTTTCGATATTTAGAAAGAAAGGACTCCCAAAAAATTTGTAGTATTTCATTTTTGGCCTTTTATTATACCACATATCATAGGGAGTCATTTTATATTCCGACCAATAAACATCTATTTTGAACATGAACAATTGTACATAATGTTGGATTTAGTGTTTTAGAACCAATTATTTATACTTTAGATTATATGTATATTAGAATATTTAAATATTAATAAAACATCTTATTATATACTTTCCATTATTTTGCATGAATTTAACGTAGTAACATCCTAGAGTATTTTTCACATTGATAAGATCATGTAAGTTTCTCACTATGATGAAAACCTTGAAATGATATGATGATATTCTTAAATATATTTCTACGGTTAGATAACATACTATGACGGGACACATGGAATGTTATCTATCAAGTGCGATTACTCAAAAGCATATAATAATTCTTCTCATGAAGTTCACACTTGGTAATCTCCAAAATGAGAGATTATAATTATATACCCATGTGTAGGAATTATACATATTTATGCATCTTCAAGATATTCCTATTTGTGATAATGTGTACTACACCTTAGACTTTAAGATTGTTATTAATGATTTTCATAACTCACGTAATTTGATATACTAACCAAAACTATGACACCATATGTTCACGATAAATAGAGTACATTGGGTGCATCATGAATTACATGTTATTAATTAATTGGTTGTGGAAGGATTTTTTCCTTCCATATTAATGAAAGTTGATATATTGACCATTTGATTAAAATGGAACCATCACATTAAATTCCATGGTCATGGTGTAATGATGGGTTTATTTTAGATATTCAAAAAAAGATGTATCAAGCACAAAGGTTGGTGACATGAGCATGTAACCTGCTTAATGAGATATTATGATAAAGGGGTTGTATTACACAATAAGCATTCATGTGTGGTTGTCGATGTTGTGATATTAAATTCTTTATATTTTATTCCTTAACCCTTTTATAGAAAATAATCTTTGAATTTAGGCAATCCCATCTAATGCCAATGAGAAAGAAGCATAGAGGGTCACACATTTAATTTTTTCATTGATCACAATTAAATTATATTTGAATTTAATTATTGGAATAAATATTATTCTCAAGACTGGTGAATAATTTTATTCATGATTTATTGATCACAAATATTCACAAGGGAATAAGTAATTATTTATTCAATAATAAATAATTTATTTAATCATGTGAATAATTAATAAATATTCATTCACCAGACTATGAATATAATATTTATTTATGAATAAATATTTAAAACATATTTATTTGGGTATTTAATAAATGTTGAGGAGGATGAACATACCAAGATCGTGTCCGGTGATGAATATTAATTTTCAAGATGGTAAAATAATATTTATCATTATGTCAGATAACAAACACCATAAATTATTATTATTATTATTATTATATGGAATGAGGTTATATAAGGCTTAGTATATTATTTAAGGACTGTTGTGAAATTAAATAATATTTTAATATAAACACTAACTCTATAAAAAAGATTATTGTATCTATTGTGTAGGGTTAATCAAGAATTGAGAACCATTGCGTATAAAAATTTTCTCTCTAGATTACCCCTTCTCTCATCATCTCATAAATGATAAGAATAAGAGAGAATCCTTTGAGTCTAAAGAAACTATAAGTGATCAAAATGAACAATGAAAAATGAATATCCACCACTCTAACATCTGATATTCCATCAGTATTGTTTGAATATCAAAGGACCATGTGCAGATCACTACTAGAGGGGATCTAATTCGGGTCCTCCCTACACAATGATGATAATATAAAAAGGGCTTCAGATGATCAATATCTTCATCAAAGAAAGATCCTAAGATGAGGTAATATTTCTTCAGATCTAATTAAATTAATTATAAATTTAACACACAAAATACCCTCTCAAAGTTCTAGAATTTCTATGTCAATATTTGATAGAAAAAATTCATTGGTCATGACATTTACATCTTGTGAAATTGATGAATTATCAATCAAATACAACAAAAACCTAAATGGTTATTCACCCAAAAGGCACTTTAATTGCATCTAGAACTTTAAAGTAGTATCAGAGTAGTCACTTTTAGTTTTTTAATTGTTTATTTGATTATTGATTAATTATGTGCAATAGTGGTTAGATATTTTATTTCCAGATTATTTGTTATTTAATCCGGAATTTAATTAACATGCTTTCAACATTTTAATATTCTTCATTCAAGATTCATATTTTATTAAGACTATGAATAGATGAAGGAAAATTGGAGATGTCATCAGAAGTTTCCAAATTTTCTAGCTGGTAGATTGGGTTACACAACGTGTATCCAGAGTACACATCCTGTAACCAAGTTCATTGTGCCTAGACATGTCATGGGATACATGGTGCACTGAGTAGTTATTACATGTGATGCATTTATTGTACACCATGTATTGACCCAAAAAACCTAACACACGATTTATCGGACTACAAAGCATGTAGCTAACATACACGTCATGTATTCTACACAGTATAATAGTGAAATTCATGATAACTGTGTGGTCAAATACACGGTTTTAACCACATGAGATTGAAAACTTGTATAACTAATGAAATAAATGATGTGTAGCTGGTATACATGGTGTGTAAATCATTAATTATGACATCCAAATAACATGACGATTAATTCAACACATTGTGCAGACACACAAAGTATAGCTGAAGTACACGTCGTGTGGTTCCACATCTGAAGAACACGTCTATTCAGGGATGGGTTATGCAGACACAAGGTAAGAGGAACACACAATGTGAATCTGGTTAGTATATGTTGTATATTTTGGTTGAGATACACATCAAATCTCTAAGTGTTTATACTAGATACATGGTAATTGAGAAACATGACATATTATTTGTAAGTACTAGTTGTGTAGGATCCCAATGAAGGAAAAAATTAAATTACATTAAAATAATTAATTACATCATTAAAACCTAATTACACCATTGGAAAAGGATGTGTTTAACTATGTAATAATGGTTTTGGAAAATTAATAAATGATCAATTAATTTATTAAAATTATCTATAATTATTGGTTATGCCGTTTTATTTTCCATGAATGTATTAATCATGAGTATCTTCAAGAGATTTCATATGTTCATTAAGATAAATGTAATTAATTAATTAATTAATATAAGTGTTCTTATCTTAATAATAAAGAACGAATTGAAGTGAACACTAGCTGGTGTACTTATGCACATTTATTTCATGTATATGATCATTCCTGTGCTTTGACCAGACATGTGTAAGAGTTGGTTTAATTTAATTTAATTTTATTGCATGAGTTTTCAATTATTTATTATTAAATTAAATATGATGGTATGTGAGTCATTTATCCCTCTATTATTATATAGGACCTACGTGTCCAAGGTAGTTTATATAATTATCCTTAACCAATCCTTTGGTTCCCCTCACCTGTGTGGGAGTTATAAATATATGTAATAAAAGGAGTATCCTAAGGTTTAAATAGGTGATTCAAGAAGTAATTGAGATGAAACCAATTTGGGTGATACACAAGTGGATAGGTGGAATCCTATAACTCATACAATGACTGAAAAAATGAGTTTTACCCTATGGTCACCATTTGATTTATTATCAGCTCAATAAATCAACTATTAGATAATCTCATGATTGATTGATTGATTGATTGATTTATATCTTATTCATTGTTTATTTTATGGATGCAAGACTGCAATCACATAAATAAATAGATTAATATACAAACATGGAATTTAAATAAATGGATTATGCATAATTGTTCTATCAAAACATGGTTAATCACTTAAGTAAAATCAAATTAATATTAATAGGTAATGTAAAATATAAAATAAGAAATATTTATGCATAATAAATAAAATCCCTCAACTTAATATTAATTTAGACTAAGCCTTATGTTACTTGATTAGGAATGAAATGAATATAACTATGTTCTTGACTAACCCTCATTGGTACCTTTTTATCGTGAATTACTTATGAAAATTTTGGTTTGACTTAACCAATTTACATTAAGAGAAATAATCCTCTCTAAACTTGATGCATCTTGGAGGCAAGTGTTGAGTAAATCCAAGTAAGGGTTTCTAGATTGAGGACTCCACTCAATGGATCATGGAGTTGCAAGCCCATAGTTGGAAAAGAATTTTCTACCTAAATACCTTTCAGTAATTGACCGAGCCCTCACTTGGGTTATGAGAAATGGTATATAGATCCTTTTCACTAGAATGTCTCAAAAAATCGGAATTCTTAGTCTAATGGTGAGAGTTATTAGTACTTGATAAAATAGTAGGAGACTTAATAAAATTAAATTCATTATGTCTCCCATAAATTTTAATCAATTGAAGTACTGATAATGCAGTCTTTTATAATTTTAGAATAATAGAAAGTTCTTCATCCATATTATCCATATGATCAATCTTGGAGAAATACCATCTTCTTACTAGTAGTAACTTCCAAGAATGGTTCATACACCTTCGGGTTGTGTTGTACTATGAAAATAAACCTTACATGCTAGAATTATCACTGCTTGATCCTCTTGTGAAGTAGGTGAGCGATGAAGAGTTCATTGTCTATGATAAACACTTGAGTGTTGTGGTCAACATTCAATGTTTAATCATTTCATCCATGTCTAATAAATTCTTGAAGTCACATGAAGACATGGATGCTTATAACATACTCCAATATCTCCATGGTTTTTATCGGGAGAGAGCTAGATAAGAATAATTTGAGATATCCAAGGCTCTCTTTCAGATTAGGCTTGGAGAACATGCACCAGCTGAGCCTCACATAGTCAAACTCATTGGCTATATTGAGTTACTAGAGGTTCTAAGGTTTAAATTTTCTGAAGAACTACACATTGATATCATTCTTTCTTCACTCCATTAGAGCTTATTCTAATTTTTTTATTAATTTCAATATAAAAAACATAGATAAGTTTCTTACATATCTTCTCACATTACTTCACCAATTTGATTAAGAGACGGAGCATGAAAATACTTCCATCATTATGCTGAATAAAAGGAAAGGCTTGGCAAAGAGATCTAAGTCCAAAAATTCTTTATAACGCCCTTCCAAGAAGAGAAAGATCAAGGGAAAAGCAAGGGAACAAGATGATATCTTTTTTTCATATAATAAGAAGGTCCATTGGATGAAAAATTTCACCCCGGAAAAGAAGCAAGGGGAATCTTCAGGTGCATTTGCTATCGATTGCAATCTATCTATTTCAACAAATTGGGTATTATAAAAAACATATGGTGCTCACATATGTATTCAAATATAGGAACTAATTATATTTTTAAAGATTGATTTAGGGGAGGTAGAACCATGAGTAGCCAATATATTCAAAATTGTTATTGTGGCTAGTAGAGATTACTACCTTATGTTTCTGACATGAATGATATTGGTTCGAAAAGGTTGTTATTATGTGCCATATGTTACTAAAAACATTATTTCTATATCCAGACTTGATATAGATGGATTCATTTTCAAATTTTGGAATAAATTTTGTTCACTTTATAAATAAATAAAATGTTATGGTAAGAAATATTTAAATAATGGTATTTATGTGTTGGATTACACATACCAAGTAATGGAAATTGATAGCAAAACTATTTCACATGACTTATACCATACCCAACTATGAAATCAATGGATAGGTCATGTAAAAATCATTTGAAAAAATTATACCAAGATAGATATTTATATTCCTTTAAACTAAAACCTCTTAGTGTACGCCGCACATGTTTATAAGGAAAAATGATCAAAGCCCCATTTAGTGGAAACAGTGAAAGGGTCAAAAAGATTCTTGAATTAGATCATACCGATGTGTGTGGACCATTTCCAGTTAAATGAAGAGGTTAGTACTCATAATCCATAACATTTACTGATGATTTTAGTAGATATGTATATGTCTACTTAATGAGGTATAAGTCAGATTATTTTGACTGATTCAAACAATTAAAGAATGAAGTTGAGAACTAGATTAGTAATAAGATTAAGAAACTATGCTCAAACCTTATTGAAGAATATCTTAATCAAGTATTAATTGATTATTTATGAGAGTTTGGGATTCTATCCCAACTTACACATCCTTATACACCATAATTTAATAGTTTAATAAAAAGGAGGAACCACACTCTATTGAACATGGTGAGATCAATGATGAGTCATGTGAGTATTCCATTATCCTTTTGAAGATATTTGTTATATAAATCAACACAAATACCAAACTAGGTTCCAAATAAAGTGGTAGATGGTATTCTCTACCAATTTTATAGTGCAAAGAATCCCATATTGTCATACTTACATGTGTGGGCTTGAAAAGAGTTTTAAGGCCTCTTCAGGAAAAAAAATTTCACCTTGAGGTACAAAGTGTACCTTTATAGTATACCCTTAGAAAACAAGAGGATATTACCTATACAACCCCTTAAACAAAAAGGTAATATTGGAAAGACACACCATATTACTTAAGAGGGAGATCATCTTTAAAATATATAGTGGGAGAAAAATAGACTTTGATGAAGTCCAGACTTAAGGTACATAATAGTTGTCATGGGAACAAATCCCACAAATCCCCATGGAAGAAGAAGTTACAGAGACACAAGTACTATGTAGGGGTACAAGATAGGTTATAGAACTTGAAAGATATGGTTTTTTAGTCACCAAGGATGGGAACTAATTATTAGTTAATAATAATGACCATGTAACCTACAAGGAAGAAGTAAGTGGAATAAATATTTCCAAGTGGCAAGAAGCTATAAATTCTGAAATGGATTCCATGTACCAAAACCAAGTCTATATATTGGTTGATCCTTTAGTGGATACAAATTCTATTGGTTATAAATGGGTATTCAATAAGAAACTATACATAGATAGATAATTCAGTACTTATAAAGCATGACTGGTTGAAAATGGCTTCAAACAGTGTCAAGGCATAGACTATGAGGAAACCTTTTCACCAATTTCTATGCTGAAATCCATTAGAATTCTACTTGGAATTACGTCTTTCTGTGAATATGATATTTAACAAATAGATGTTAAAACAACATTCCTTAATGGGAACCTTCAGGAAGATGTCTATATGATATAACTTGAAGGGTTTGTGACTCCAAGGATTTCAAAAAGGTATAAAAATTGCAAAGATCCATTTATAGATTAAAGTAAGCATCTAGGTCATGGAATATTCAGTTTGATGAATCCATAATGGAATTTGGTTTCATAAAGAATGTATGTGAGTCTTGTGTCTATAAGATGTTTAGTGGGAGCGTGGTTGTTTTCTTAATAGTTTATGTTGATGGCATACTACTTATTGGAAATGAAATACTAGTCTTACAATTCATTAAAGACTAGTTAAACAAATGCTTCTCCATGAAGGACTTTGGTGAAAAAACATATATTATTGGGATTAAGATTCATTATGATATATCTAATTGGATGCTCAGTTTAAGTCAAGGTACATATATTGACAAGATACTGAAGAGATTCAGTATGGAACAATCCAAGAGGGTATTGATATCAATGTCACATGGAATTCATCTTTTTAAGAAAATGTGTCCTCAAACACATGATGAAAGATAGAGGATAAAAAGGTCTCTATACACATTTGTGATTGGGTTAGTAATATATGTAATGATATTTACATGGATAGATATTTCCCACTCCTTAAGTGTGGTATAAAGATATCAAAATGACCCAGGTGACTGCCATTGGATGGCTGTTAAGACTATTCTTAAGTATTTCAAGACGTACTAATGATATGTTCCTGGTTTATGAAGGAGATGAGGAACTGGCCATTAGAGGATATGTATATGTTAGTTTCCAAATATATTATGATGATTTAGAATCATAGATGAGATACATCTTCACTCTCAATGGAGGTGTTGTGGGATGAAAGAGCTCAAAAAAAGCTATAATCACAAGTTCTACAACAGTATAAGTATATTACAGATTCTGAGGTAGTTAAGTAAGTATTTTGGATATGTAACTTTGTCCAAGATCTTGATGTGATACCTTACAGTAAAGATCCTATTACACTCTATTGTGATAATGTTGTAGCGATGACCCTTGAAAAGGAGCTAAGGTCACATCAGTGGATGAAACACATACTTCAAAAGTATTATCTCTTGAGGGATTTTTCTCAAAGAGGTGAAGTTATAGTGAGAAGAATATCAACAGAAGAAAACATGGTGGGCCCCTTAAGTAAATCCCTAACTTAGAAAAAACATGATCATCATGTGAGGTCTAGAGAACTGAAAGTCATAGGCAGTTGGCTCTAGTTCAAGTGGGTTTCTGTTGGAGTTGGTATTTTAGAAACAACTGTTTGTACTTTGGATTATGTATGTATTCAAAGATTTTAATATTAATAAAAAATAATATTATATATTATTCATTGTTTTGAATGAATTTAATGTAATAACATCTCAGAGTATTTATTGCATTGATAAAGTCATAGAAGTTCCCCGCTATGATGGGAACCTTGAAATGCCATGATGATATTCTTAAATATAATTTTATGGCCAGATAATATACTATGATGTGACTAATATAATTTTTTATACCAGGTGTGAGTACTCATAAGAAGTCCTCAGTTGGTGATCTCCAAGATATGAGATTATAAGAACAGAACCACTAGTAGGAATTCTGCATGTTTATATGTCATTAGATATTCCTATCTAAAAGCATGTTTAATGGTCTTTAGACTTTAATATTATTATTAATTCTTATCACAACTCACATACTTTGATGTACTGGCCAAAACCATGACATCATATTTTTGTGGGAAGTAGGGTATTGTAACATCCTGACCCAAACCACCAAGTCTGAGCTAGAGTGCTATATGACCTCAGGTGTGCCTCCTCGTATTCTAGAGGATGCCAACTAGCAGTAAGGGTCTTAAGTTGAACCATGGGGAGACTATACCCTCAATAAGAGTGAACAAAAGAAATAAATAACCAATATAATAAATAATCAGTTTATATGCGAAAACTAAAAGATAACATACATGATATAATAACCAAAAAAAATAAGGATCTTGGGTATAGGTAAAGATAGTAAATAAAGGTAGTATCATAAGTACTTCCCAAACTCTATCCAATAATGGCCACATCCTCCCAATCCACCTGATCAACCATCAAACATAGGGTCTTTTCCCTTCACCGGGTCTCTCATCATGAAGTTTACAAGCACATTGAAATGCCCGAGTAGGGTGTGTGTACAAGACTTAGTAGGACACCACCAATGACCCTTAAAATTAGTTCATAAAATATACAAGTGTATTCCATGAGCATAGACAAGGTACATATATAAAAACAATATATCACACAAGTATCGAACACTTGTTGGGTCCTTGAGGACTAGCTTTACCTGCTGCGACACCATACCAGGAGAAACATATCTACTTAGGCATAATGCTAGATGTAACATCGGTAACCAGCCTGACACATTCTTCTCAAGTGAATATCCCTAGGCATGTGACACATTCCGTCAGTTGGGATAGTCTAAGTATATTCCAACCACTATGGTCTTATCACATCTGTTTTGAGTGGATACCCAAAATATGCATCAAGTCTCACATGCCAACCAAAGTCTTATCACATCCATCCTATGCAGATAGCCAAAATCATGTGACATATCCCACTAAATAGAATAGTCCAATTACATGTCAACCTAAGTCTAGAATATCCCTCTCAGATGATAGTTTCAAACATGCGTTGAATTCCACATGTCATCAATCATGTTCCATATCTCACATGTCATCCAATGTCGATCGATACATGTGTCATATCACACATGCTGTCCAGATAGGATAAACCTACATGCTCAACTGAAGTAGACAAAAATACAGTATATACAACACATAATGAAAACAAGAGAACAAATATCACATCAAGTCAACAATATCATAATCACAGTCATCACAATCCATATGCAAACAACACAAGCATTCGTCAAAGGCCACACACACACACACATCTCATGTGATCAAGCATCAAACATAGGTCTCATGGGACACACACACACCAATGATCATGCCAATAACCTACATAAATCATGCACTAATGTTAAGGAATTCATGTAGCTACACACACGCGCCAATAATCATTTTAATAACCCATATAAGACATGCATAAAAGTTAATGGCTTCCTACCTTAGGTGTAACGATGATTGATGACAAGGGTTGACATCCAAATTTAATTGCACCAATGAAACCTCATTCTATTAAAAAGAAAAACTAAGTTTAAAATTATGCTCATCGTTATGAACCCAACAACACCAAAAATACGTTAATCCGATAAATATCAGAGAAGATATTGAAGAGTGATGTTTGAAGATAAAAAAAATAATGGAGAGAGGATGGAAGAGAGAGGGAGAGGGAGTGGAATGAGGGTTTAAATACACACCATTTTGGGAACCCCACCCCTAATTTCAACCTTATAAAGAGTATTTTTTAAATCATCATTTATGACATTTAATTTCTTAAACATTTATTTTCCCTTCCTTTTTATTTCATGCCTTGGACCCATTACCTTTAACATGTTTTGTCTAATTTTCATCATTTAAACACATCAAATAATTTATTAAAATCCATCATTATATATATATATATATGTAACACCCCAAGATTTCATAGTGCGTTGTTTCTTCAAAATAATTCAATAACTTGCACTACACACAACACCGAGTTCAAGCGCACCATGACTTACCAAACAAGCTGTTCAAAAGAGGTTATGAATAGTTTTAAGTAAATTTTGAACTTTATAAAATACTTATAATTTTAGAATCCATATTATGATTTTATTAGACATAATTTAAGAACAAATTCATTTTTTCAGATAAAAGAAGTATTTTTCAAAAAATGCACTTTTACCGACTTTTAATGGTGAACCCTTTTTAAATCCAACATTTTAAACTTTTATATATTCAATTTGACTAAATAAATTTATTATTTAGAATGGGGAAATAAAAAATTTACAATTTAACACCCCAAGATTCCATGGTATTCTTCTCTTTTAATAATAAAGTAGCGTGTGTTGTACGCAACTTCCAGTTCTAACACACACCACAACCAATCAAACTAGCCGTTATGAATAGTAATACATACTTTTTGAAATTTTATAAATTTTATCTTTAAAAATGGACTTCATTTTTGGATTCTTAATATCAAAATTATCTTAGGGTGAAATTTTGGTACTTTTTAGATAACTTTCATATTTTGATGAATAGTAAAAATTACTAAATTTTAATTAAAAACAACTTTTTTAATCGAAATAATTAATAGTGATAAATTATGATTTTGAGTGGTTTTAAAGTATATTTAGAATATATTTTTACCATTTAATACAATTTTGGTCATTGGATGTAATTTTACATTTAAACCGAACATAAACAATTGTCAATCTTTTGATAGTTATTATTTCTTAAAAACACGCTTTTTGTTTTGACAGCGGGAATTAATTTTAAATTAATTTCTGCCACTTCTGTATTTTGAATTTAGAAAAATGGATTCCATATTTTGAATCAGTATGTCCAAATTGTGTAAATAGGTCAATCTTATTTTTAGACATTTTGAATAATTACTTCGGTAAATATTTTATTTACCATGATTAAAGGGTAAATCCGGTAAATAAGGGTAAAAAAATAATATTATAATAATATTAATTTACCCTAAAATGTACCCTAACCCTATTGTTTGATACATGTCCGACTATGGGAATATTTGAGACAATTTTGGGACCCCATGGATCCACTTGTAAGTGATAATGACACTTTATATTAATTAAGTTAAAGTAAATACAAAAATGACAAAAGCATATATCTTTTAGATTTTTTTACATAGGGTTATATATGTTATATTTTCAACTATAAATATTAATTAGAAAGATAAAAATATTTCCTACATAATTTTATTTTATTTATAATTTTTAGACATTTAATAATTAAATTTATTTATGACACAATAATGATGAAAAATTTTACTTAATAATAAAAGAATCAAATAATTGGTATTATAAAAGCAAAAATAAATATAATTTAAAATTTTTGATGACATAAACGAATTTTATTGGTTAATATGAAATGTTAGGATTGCTTAAATTAATTTGGTTCTAATTAATAAAGTTGTTAAGACTTTAACAAAAATCAATTATTAAATATTGTCAAAATTGACATAAATGAGTTTTTAAAACAAATATTATATTATTAATTTATATTAAATTCCTAAAAATCTAAGGTTCGGCCAAAGGAATTATATCATGATAGGTGTATAATTAATGGACCACTTTGGGGTCTCTTGGATGTATATAGTAAGTTTATTAACTATATAATATAAAAATACAAAGTGACATGGTAAGTGTCAAACTAATTAACTAAGAGTTAAAACTAAAAGATAAGGTTAATATAATGACCCAAATCTGTCTAAAATATATTGGTTGAAAGGATTTATACCCATACCCACCTTATACATTTAATAATACACTTTTGAGCCATTAGAAACCGAATATGAATTTATTATAAATTAATACTTTATGTTTTTCCTAAAGAGCCCCTCCTCCCCCTTATAAAAGGATACCACTTCTAACCAATTACTCACAACTCTCAAGCCTTTTGAATCATCCAAACTCTGCAAAATTAATCTCCCTATATCCCTATCCCCCTCCAAGAATCCTCACCTTATGCAGAAGGCACTTCAAGAGTCCTTTTTGGTTCAAACCAAAGGGAGTTACCCAAATTAAAGGTAACAATTTCTCTTAGATTTTTTATTTTATTTTACTTCTACAACCCCTAAACTCTTATTATTAATTTATTTTGTAAAAAACCCATTATCATAAATATACTAGGATATTTTTATGAGAATTATTCAAAATACACTTACACACACCACCATATAACGGGTGAAGAACATAATGTTTCTGTGGATGGCAACCAAACGCCTCACGAAATGATGATTGTTCAATTATATCCTACCACCTCTTATGGTGGCCATTATGATGGAACTATAATTAAATATGATATTAATGATATTTATTTTATATATAAGCTTCTATAATTCCATTTTATAGCATACCATTATTCGTTTCATGTTGTATATATATACGATAATTTCATTTGAGGAAGTGCGGACTACCGCCCCCTCAAAGTGATATGACTCATTCATACCATACATGAAACATATAAAGGATGGTGTTAATGAACATAAGTAACACATATAAGATATTATATTATAATGGAATAATAATATACCTATGTATCATTTTGTTTTTATTCCTTTTAAAATGAAAAATGAAATGAAAGTAGCGTTCGTGCGTAAGTACGAATTACCGTCTCCTCGAACGCGATGAGATTCATTTCCCCATCATATCCATTCAAGATTAATTCTCAATTGATGATTAAAAGTAATGTTTAAGGACTTGATATCATTCTGGATATGAATAAAATACAACCTATCCATAACAAACATGGCTTACGTAACGAAGCATATAAAGGAAAATGAATCAGTTGACACCCGAAATGACTATAATACTAAAATATCATCAACAAAGCAATATTAAAAGATCATATATGATATCATATTTATGTATATGATTCTTTTATAATTTAATAAAAATTATTTAACCATTATACATGAGGTTAATTTACACTCTATCAAGGAAAAGTACAAGGTAAGGGGTTTTCATCTCACTCCTTATTCCCGTGAGATTCATGCCATATTGCCACTATTACCTTTTGTGAGGTGTATGTACTGCCAATAATTGTATTCTTTGTGTAATAAACTTTAATTTATGTGTATTTACATATTCATTTTATGATACCTCTTTCATGGGTTGTATGTTTCGTAAGTTACCAAATTGGTAAGGGTTAATTTCATAATCTATTTATTATCTGAGGTTATTTTTACGTAAGTATCTACTGGGACATATTTATTATCCATGTCCCTGTTTTATGAAGAAGTTTTCAAAGAGATTATTTTAAGGGACTTTTTTACTAAAACATCATTTCAAACGTTTTAAATATTTATTCTTCTAAATCTTTCTCATTAATGTCTATATCTTCAAAATGGTTTTTAAGGATTTATTTATATGGACATGAATGTTTTTAAAATGTTAATTCCTTTCAAAAGTTTCAAAGTGGTATAGGACACTTTGATTCAAAAATGTATTTAAATCACTTCTTTTCTAAATTGTGTGACTTTTAAATGTTTTCTTGAAAAATGGGTATTTCTCTCAAAAAGTTTTACAAATCATTTTCATCTATGTCAAAATCCTTTAATGGATTTTAATCTTGTTTTGAAGTTGATTTATCATGATAAAAATCTTCCATATTATGTTGAAGGTTTTGTGATATGTTTGACTGTGGATGTGTTATTTTTATACCATTCATGGTTTATGGGTAAAGTATTGACATTTCATATACTAGTTTTAATACGAATGTTTATGTTATGTTTAAACCTTTTCATATGAGGAATGCATTGGACTTAGTAAGTGACGGGTGGAGCCCTCTATAGCTCCTCGATGCATCGGTAGGTCTCATGAGACAAACTAGTGTCTTGGCATGAGGCCTTGGCTACATGGTTATGATAGTCTGAAATTATGCATTCCGTCATTATGAAAGTGGTTATTGATATTGCATGTGATTATTCTACTAGTAGAATATCTATGTGAATAAGTAAATGGAATTATTTCATTTCATTTTTGCCATATTATGCTGGAATTCAAGTTTAAAAGGCTTTTATTTTAGTTATACATTACCTTAAATGTTTATAATCATTTATGAAAGTTTTTTCTATATTTTTATCCTTACTGAGCATCTAAGCTCACCCCTTTCAATGTTTTATTTTTCCCAGTATGTGAAGAAGTAATTTATGAATGACCTGCAAGGATAGTATGAGGGGATATGAATACAAGATGTTGTTGTAGTTTTTTTCACTTTATGATGTAATGTAATACTTATGAATATATCTAGTGATTCCAAGGCTACTAATCTAATTGGTCTTTCGAGACTTGATCTTTGGTGATCATTCCAATGTTATGTAATAATGCACCGACTCTGGGTAACTGGGGTCGGGGCGTTACAATATATATATTTATACACATTATATATATATACACACTCCCACGTATGCATATATACACTTTCAGGTATATATAGTTATATATATCCCATATCTATACATGTTATATATCTATATACACATCCTTATATACATATATACATCTTCACATGTATATATACACATATATATTCATCTCATATATGTATAAACTTTAAAATCATTTCCCCAATTTAATAATAATAATAATTACAATATATTATTATTATTAAATACCCGCCATCATTATCACCATAAATGGTTCAATAATAACTTCCATTAAATACCGATGATGGCAATTAAATTTTATTAACCACACTCAATTGCATTTATTTAGTATAATTAATAATATCATAATTATTACATTTGACACCACTAAAAAATCATTCAATTAATAACATAATTATTGAATGCACATGAAAAACACATGATGGGGGGTGCGATCTGACCAAACACCCGACGCGCACAAAACTTATGTCACACCTATGGTAAAGCCTCAATTTTGGACCTAATGGTGGTCTCAGATTTCCCATACAATAACCATTCAGGAGATATTTAATTTTTTAAGAGAAAATTATAATAAAAATATTAAATAAACTACTCTCACATGCGATTTGTCCAAAAAACTGACACACACAAATGTTTTATCATATATAGGGTAAATCCTACATCCCAAAACTAATGCTGGTCTCAGATTTCCTATCTGAGAGACTGTTTGAAAGATATTACATTATTTTTGAAAAATTACATGCACGTGATATAATATTTTTAATATTTTTATTCTTTCATCATTGAGGTTCCATGGGACTCTGAATCCCGCATAAACTTAGTGCCTAACTCTGAAAATATTCCAAAGTGTTAACAGAGCTTTTCCCATTTCATAAATCCATAATAAATGCTAGTATTGAAAAATTAAAATTTCACACTAGAAAATAATTATAATTTATTAACAAAAGAAAGTTTTATTATATTTTAAAAATTTAGAATGTTACAATTATCCCCACTATAATTCTTCTCCTCCTTGAGAAGCTCTTTATATCATGGAACCACTACTCCCCACTATATGAGTTTTCATATTAAAACATATTTAATTATAAAATTTTTAATTAAAACATTTTTAATTCCACCATAGGTGTTTACAATCAGTGTGTTCGAATTTCATTCAAGCTCATTTAAAGGAACACAAAAAACACTTAACACCAATTCAAGGATTAAGTCCATATTACCAGCATCTACACATTATTCATAGACACATATATACAATCAAGCATAGAATACAACATGCTCAAATAAAATAATGATAAAAATAATACACTAAGGCACATATCAAAATTTCAACATGAATATAAATATTTGGTCTTTATCTAATGAAAGCAACATGTATATATGGAATGTGAACCTACATGACTAACATAATGCATGAACATGCAAAAAATCCCATAAATAAGAATATAAACATCATGTGTTTCATCCAAGATGAATCTAATCAATAGTAACATCAAAAAATAGAAATGTAATGTCTCGAAATTATCATGTAATTTTTTTGAAAATTATATGGGATTGTTTTGAGACCAAGAGTTGATACGACACATGATTCTAAGGCCTAGGGTGCACTAAATAAATATTTGAACTATTTTTAAGTTTATTAAAAATAGTGTGTGTGTACAGTTTTAGTAGCTTCTAAATGGGTGCCCGAATAAAAAATCTGAGAGCACCGTTGAGTTCAAAACATTGAGTTTACCTTAAGCAGGGCCTAACTTCGACCAGCATGGGTCAACCGTAGAAAATATTTTTGGACGTTTTTAAAGAAGAATAAAAAAAATAAACTTAAAAAGTTTATTTTCTTTTCTTTTAATGTTTTGTAGAGACACGAAATCCCATTTTCATTTCTTAATGGAACAATGTGGCGATGCTGCAACATAGCGATGGGGAGATGCATTTTCCATTCTCTTAAATTAAACAGGAATTCATGGTTAACACTTAACCCTAGAATTCCTTATAACCTTTGGAGAAAAGTTGTTGGCGAAACCCTCCTGTCAGAAAAAAATGAACGATAAAGAAAGACAGATCACCAACAACAACAATCCCTCCTCTTCAAAGGATCTCGCCAATGACGACGACACAATGATAAATCTTTATCAACAAGTGATCCAAACCCAGGTAGGGGTTGTCTTTTGAATTCTTTCCTCGTTCTTGTTTTCAACGAGAACACATACCAACCCATGAACAGGTTGATCCATGGTTCAATCATTCTTGCACGATGGTTAGACTCTTGGATTTAAAGGGATTAACCCTTAGTGATTATCCTTGTTGTTTCATCCCCCTTTTCTAACGGGACAAATGAAGGCCGAAATGAACAAGGCTGACATTCGTTCTTCGAGTGTTCTTGGTGTTTTATCCTACCTTGTTCTTGAGTTCTTCACCAATAGACCCTCATGGTAATGTTAGGATTTTCCGGGAGGTTCTGAATGTGGCCAAACCCTAGAGAAACAACATGATGATTTGGATCCTACGTTAGTGAATACGACGACCCGAGAATCGCAAGGGTGTCCCTGTTTCAAAAAATGGGGCACTGGAGGAGATGAGGTGGTCTGCGGAGCAGAGCCCACTGACAACAGCGCACAGTAGCATGACTCACTAGTAGGGCAGTGGTGATATGCACGGTCTAGTAGGACCACACTAGCGGAAGGGTCCTGCAGCGCATGGTTGTGTGCGGTGGCCAGGGTCGCCGGTAGGGTGGCTGCGATCGAGACACGATGGGAGGCCATGATCCAGTGAGACCGCGACAACCGCTGTGAGGTGGGTCACATTGCAGCCAACCGCATTGACCAGGTAGGGATGCACCAGCAGCTGCATCTAGGTGTACTGAATCGGCCCGCTCGAGCAGGCCGGACCGAGTCAGACCGAACCTAGACCTAACCAGACCCTTTTTGCTAAAAGGATCATAACTTTCAAACTGTATGTTCATTTGATGAGTTGTTTGCAGTTTTGGGGCCCTCGTGATAAGGAATTCCTTTTTAGATACTTTACATGAGTTTTCGTAGAGTTTGGAATACAACTTTTTTGGCTTGAGGAGTAGGTGATCTCAGAACGAGCATGATAAGAGCGGAATCCAGTGGCTGGCTGCGACCTACAATGTAACACCCCAAGATTTTGCAGATAAATTTAATATTGAATGCATGAAACACTGAGTCTCTACAAAACAACACTTTATTATAACCTATCTAGTAAACATAGTTTTACCACCTCTGCGATTTGAATTTCAAAAAACTGATATACATGGTTGCCTTCAGTACGATATTTAGTGTATGATAAAATCAACTTAGTTTTTGATGAATAGTAACATACCCTTATAACCATGTAATATTTTGTTTTTTCACTAATAACATAAAAATTATATTATGGAAAACCATTCTCATTCTACATGTTTATCAATACATGAATATAAGTAAACCAATCATGACAACCAAGGAAGAAAATGCTACCAAACAATGAGATTGAATCTCTCAACCCATCAAAAGGCCATGAATTAACCTAATAAGGTTATAATAAATCAATTAAATGTAGATGAGTTTTTGTAATTATTAATTTATAAACCTAAATTTAATTATTCGGGTCATTAAGATCAAGTGAGGAACACCTTCAGACTTAAGGTAAGGGTTTCTTCATCTCACATCCATTTTTTGTGAGATTTTCCGTATTCACTACTATTACTTGTATATGGTGTATATATACTCCACATTTATGTTTCATACCATTAATATATTTATTTTCATGATATTAAATATATAATTTGATGATTATTAATTTTGTGGAATACAATTCAATTGATTACAAAGTTGTAAGTATTTTCTACCTGAACCTCTATTTTCATTTGGGTTACTCTTATTCTCTAATTACCTCAATTAAATTCTTATTTATTAATATGTAATAATCATATAATATTTTATAATATTCTATATATTTGTACTAACCATAATCCTACTTTCATTTTTGGGGAGTTATATGTTTTAAAAGGATCTTTAAAAAATTCTTTCTGAAATACAAACCCGATTCAAGGGAAATTTTCAAATTCTTACCTATTTTCAAGAGAAATCTATAATATGTTTTTAGCAAACATTATCTTTATAAAATCACTCATTTTATTATTTATTATTAAAATACTATCTTACTTCACTTTTTATTTTATACAAATACTTTTTTCAAAAGAACTCTTCTTTTCAAAGTAAAAGAGTATTTATCTCAAGAATTACTCAATGATTTTATAAGAGTATATTAATCTATTTCAACACTACTATTGATTATTATGTATGATATAATCTACCATATTTAATTGAATGGTTTATGATTAGTTTGAATATGTATTTACTATATTAAAATCATTCACCAATTTACTCTAAATGGTTAGTGTTTATGATTAATGTTTGGGGAATGTTATTTACATTTCATATGTTAGTTTCAATATGATTGTATATGTTGTTTGTGTTTATCCTAATTCATATGAGGAATTAACTGAACTTAGTAAGTTATGGGTGTGCCCCTCTATTTCTCCTCGATGCATCAGTATGTCTCATGAGATAAACTATAGTATTGGCACAATACCTTGACAAAATGATTATTTATGGTCTTTGCATGAGGCCTTGACAGTATGATTGTGATGTCTAGCATTATGCATTACCTCATTATGAAACTGGTAATTGAAAGTTCATGAGATTATTTTAATAGTAGAATACCCATGATTATGATTTATTATAAAATTATTTATTCATCTCTTATTTATTCCATAATGTGTTCAAGTTTATTTTTTAAAGGCATGTGTTTTTAGTTATTCACCACACCTAATGTTTATGTTTATGATATCTTCCACTGTATTTCTTACCCTTACCAATAATTTGAGCTCACCCATTTCTTATATTTCATTTTCCTAGGACATTAAGATGTATATTATGAATGACATGTAGAAATAACCTAGGAGTTATGGATGTTTTCAAAGGATTTTCTAAATTGTTTTTCCATTAAAGTTGTAATGTTGAACTTATGTATGTATCTGGTTTTCCAAAACTACTAAACTATTAATTCCTTTAGGATAAAACTTTATTGTAATCATGCCAATGTAATCAAATAAGAAACTGACTCTGATCAATTGAGTTTGATTCCTTACAGTTGGTATCAAAGAAAGTTTATTAGAAAACTTGGAAACTAGATTTAGAAAACATAGATTAGGGAAAAAAACTCTAAGATAGTCTTTAAGGATAAGTATACAAGAATATCCTATAATTTTGGTAAGGAATAGATTATGTTGATCTTTCTAGAAAATACATCCCTATTTGGATACTACAAGTGGATGTGGTCCTGACACAGATGTACCTAGGAGTGAAAACTCTGACAAGGAGTTTCGGGCTTGACCTAGGGTATCCTGGTACACAACAACGGGCCTTAATGTGCACTTGATTTGACATTATCAGGGTATATTCTTAGGATAATTCACATTTTATTTACAATCCATTATAAAGGATTTAAATGTGAAATTTTTCTCAAAGAAACCATGTTTATGATTAAGAGATTAGTTATGTATAAGATTTCAATTTATTCTAAGTATTTTTTTAAGTTGAGATTATACATTATGATTCATAATCCAATTTAGTGTATGCCATCATTTAGAAATGAATCCTAATAGAAGGAATGGAAACCACATAAACTCACATATCCCATGTAGGGATTTCCCTCTAACGAAAGATAATGATATTGGCTCTGGTGCTGTGACTGGTGCTGAGTAACTATATTGGGATATTTGACTCGTGTTATGAACTATAACCTTACCTGTATGAAGCATCCAAATCCACAACGTGTATGAGATATGTTAGAGAAATTTATGCAAAAACAAACTCCATCATTTAATGAGACTACAAACCCATTTGTAGTGGATTAGCGGATAAGTTCATCAGAGAAGATATTTCTTGCTTTGGGATGTAATGAAAGAGAGAAGGTTGTCATGGCAGTTTATCAAATATTGGGAGATGCATATCAGTGGTGGTATTTAATCCAAAACAAAAAGGAGGAGGAAGAAATAAAAGAAATAGAATGGAGGGATTTTAAGGAAATATTCTTAGAAAAATACTTCCCTCATGAAAAACGAAAAGATATGGAAAATAAGTTTCTAAATCTGAGGCAAAAAGAGGATAAGAATGTTTTAGAGTATGAAGATAACTTCACAAGGTTAGAAAGACATGCCACATACTACATATATAATCCAAGGATCAATATTAATCGATTATTTGATGGTTTAAAACCATTGCTCCTAAGGGATCTAGTCTCCCAAAGTTTATCATCATATGAAGATATAGTCTCAAGTGCTATCAAGATGGAAATTGAATTCTCTAAGTCTTATGATTTTAAGGAAAAGAAAGAGAATAAGAGGGCTGCTGAAAACTCTAGAAAAGAAAATAAGGAAATGGGAAAGAAATGAAGATTTGACCTTCCATCCTATGATAATTGTGGGAAGAGACACCCTAGTATTTTTCTGAAGGGTATGGATGTTTGTTACAAGTGTGGAGAAAAATGACACATATCCTAGGATTGTAAGGGGAAGAAAGAAGCTATCAATTTTCAATGATACAATTTCAAGTAAAGGGTACATTATTAAAACGATTGTCCTAGGAATCAAGGAAACATTCCCCAAATAAGGAAAAAGGAGAAAGGACAAGTTTATGCGATCACAAATGCTGATATTGAAGTTCCTAATGATGTGGTGGCAGGTAATTTAATTGTTTCCTCATACTTACCTAATGATTTATTTTATTCTGGATCATCACATTTTTTTATATCTTCCCAGTTTTACAAGAAAATTAAACATGTCCAATTTGATTTAATAAAGGATTTTTTAGTCAAAACTTCTAAGTATCATTGCAATAAAGATATGTCAATCAGTCCCCCTTCTGACACATAAATGTTCTTTAGTTGCTAACATTATCATCATACCCATGATTGAATTTGATATAATACTTGGTATGATTTGTATTTCACGTTATGATATGAAGATATATTGAAAGAACAGGGAAGTTTCAATTTTTGAGAATGGCGTTAAATCCCTTATCTTTAGAGTAGAAACCTTGCCATATGATTCTCATCTAGATCCACCCCCAATAGATCTACTTAATTCAATTATTGGGGAGGAAGATAATTCAATATATATGGGTGAGGAAATGAATTTTCAAATAGAGGATGTACCTATCGTGCAAGAATATGTTGATGTGTTTCCAGATTATTTACCTAAACATCCTCCAGAGTGAGAAGTTGATTTCTCTATTGATTTATTTCTTGGTTCAAGGCCTATATCAAATACTCCTTATAGAATGAAAACTCTATAATTAGTATAACTGAAGAAACAACTAGAGGAATTGAGTGATAAAGGATTTATTCTCCCTAGTTCTTCCCCATGGGTAGCCCCTTTTCTTTTTGTTAATAAGAAAGATGGATCAATGAGGTTGTATATTGGATACAGAGAGATCAATGATATAACAATAAAGAACAAGTACCCATACCTTGCATTGATGATTTATTTGATCAAATTTATCAAGCCCAATATTTTTTGAATATTGAACTTCGATCTGGATATCATTAGTTGCAATTAAGGGAGGAAGATATTCCAAAGATAGAATTTTGAATTAGGTATGGGCATTATGAGTTTACAATAATGCCTTTTGGACTGACTAATGCACCCTCTATATTCATAGATATAATGAATAGTGTTTTTAATGAATATCTTGATGAATTTTTTGTGGTATTTATTGATAATATATTGGTATACTCCAAAAGCTACAAAGATTATGAAAATCACTTGCACACTATTCTGAAGAATCTTAGAAGAAATGAATTATATGGGAAGTTTAGCAAGTGCGAATTTTGGATTCAATCAGCTTCATTTCTTTGCCACATTATCTCTAAGGATGGAATATCTATTGATACTGCGAAGACAAAGGCTATTCAAGAATGGCCTAATCCAACAAACATAACTGAGGTACGTAGATTTATTGGTTTAACTGGTTATTATTGGTGTTTTGTTCAGAACTTTTCCCATTTAGCCAACCCAATGACCAATCTTACATGTAAAGGGGTTAAGTTCATATATAAAAAAGAATGTGAGGAATGTTTTGATGAATTGATGAGGACATTAGTGAATTCTATGATCCTAACTCTATCATCGGGGAATGATGGGTTTGTGATCTATAGTGATACATCAAATAAAGGACTTGGTTGCATCCTTATGCAGAATGATAGAGTTATTTCTTATGCATCAAGGCAATTAAAAATTCATGAACAAAACTATCATACTCATGATCTTGTGTTAGATGTTGTGATCTTTTCTCTAAAAATATAGAGACACTGTCTCTATGGTAAAATATGTGAGATATATATGGATCACAATAGTCTGAAATATGTCTTCTCACAGAAATAACTTAACATGAGGAAAAGGAGATGGCTCGAACCACTCAAGGATTATGATTGTTCCATACACTACCACCCAGGAAAGGAAAATAAGGTAGCTGATGCATTGAGCAGGAAGGATCATGAAGTTTTAAACAAAATGAGGATTGAAAGGGATACTGTATTCATGGATCTAATAAGGATGGACATGGGAATTATCAAAGAAGGTAAAGCATCATTAATTTTTCATTTGGTTACTTATCCATATTTATTATAAAGGCTTAAAATATTTTAGCCCGATGATGAGAACCTTCAAAAGAAAATCAATTCCATGAATGAAGGGAAGTTGGATGACTTCATATGTGAAGATGAAATTCTAAAATTTGGGAGGATTCTATGTGTTCTCTCTATGCTCGATCTGAAAAGGGAGTTATTGGATGATTCTCATAGCTCAAATTTCTATGTACACCTTGATAGCACAAAAATGTATAGATATTTAAAGGAACATTTCTGGTGGGACAACATGAAGTGGGAAATTGCTGATTATGTATTAATATGTTTAGTATGTCAACAAGTGAAGGCCGAATGACAAAATCCTAGAGGATCCATACAACCTTTACCTATTCCTACATGAAAATGTGATGACATCACCATGGATTTTCTCACAAGATTACCCAAAACTCCAATAAGGAACGATGTAATATGGGTAATTGTTGATCAAATTACAAAATCTACACATTTTATCTCTATAAGGGAATATTTTCCACTGGAGTGGCTTGAACGGCTCTATATTAATGAAGTTGTAAGACTTCATGGAGCACCTATTTCAATAGAGTTTGATCATGATCCTCAATTTACATAAAAATTCTAGAAAATTCTTTAGAAATCTTTGCATAATGATATTCTTTTGAGTACTACGTATCATCCTCAAACTGATGGGAAACTAGAAAGGACAATCCAAACTTTAGAGGACATGTTGAGATCATGCTCGCTCGAATTTCAAGGTATGTGGGATCAATATTTACCCATGGTGGATTTTTCCTATGATAATAGTTTTCATTTCAGTATTCAAATGGCACTATATGTAACATTGTATGAAAAGAGATGTCGTACACTAACATGTTAGGATGAAGTTGGTGAAAGGAAGATAGTGGGCCCAGAGCTTGTGGAGGAAATAATAGTGAAGGTAAAGACTATTCAAGGCCATATCAAAGCAGCTCAAAGCAGAAAAAATCTATGCTGATAATCAAAGGAAGGATTTTAAATTTCAAGTGGGAGATCATGTTTTCTTAAAAGTATCTCCATGGAAGGGTGTTATAATATTTGGTAAGAAAGGGAAGATGATCCCTAGGTACATAGTCCCTTTTGAAATTTTGGAGAGAATTGGAGCTGTTTTATATCGTTTGGCTATGATGCCTAGCCTATATAAAGTACACAATGTGTTCCATGTCTCATTATTGAGAAAGTACATGCCATACCCAATGCATGTACTCACTTTTGAAGGCATAGAATTGGAACCTGACCTATCTTATTGTGAAGATCCTATCCAGATTCTAGAAACAAAAGAACAAGTGTTGAGGAATCAGACAACTCAACTGGTACAGATACTTTAGAAAAATCTTAAAATCGAAGAGGCAACATGGGATCCTAAGGATCTTATGAGGAAGAAATACCCAAATATTTTTATGAGGTAAAATTCTTTGAATTTTAAGGATGAAATTTTTTTAAGGAGGCGAGAATGTAACCCCTAAGTTTTTTCAAATAAATTTAATATTGAATGCATGAAACACCAAGTCTCTAAAAAACACCACTTTATTATAACTATGCCAGTAAACATAGTTTCACTATTCACAAAAAAATTCAAGTATTTCAAAAAAATCCAAAAAATTCACTTTATTATAACCTATCCATTAAACATAGTTTCACTATTCTAAAAAAACACTTTATTTTATGCTATAAATGAAAACACAATCTTAGATGTGTTAATTTACCACATTCAAGGACGATGGGTTTTCAATTTCTATTACCGTATTCAATTATGGTCATGAAACCATTTTTATGGTTTAAAAAAATTATAATATATGAATTATAACTTATGTAAGGTTCTGGAATCCTTTTCTACACATGATATTAATTTATAAATCAAAATGAGTTCATTGTGATAAAAAAACCGCCAATTAACCCAAACAATTGTTATTAAAGTTTTATATAATGATTCATCTTCACTCCCAATAACCAAACAAATTTTATAACCATGTAATATTATGATTGTTAACTAATAACACAAAACTTATATATTGTACAACCATTCTCATTTTACATTTTTATCCATACATGAATATAAATAAACGAATCATGAAAACCAAGGAAGAAAACGCTCCCAAACAATGATATTGAATCTTTTAACCCATAAAAAGGCCACGAGTAAACCTAATAAGGTTATAATAAATAAATTACATGTAGATTATATTATATAATTATTAATTTATGAACCTAAATTTGATTATTTAGGTCATTAAAATCAAGTGAGTAACACCTTCTGACTTAAGGTAAGAGTTTCTTCATCTCACTTCCATTTTTGTGAGATATTCTGTATTCACTACTATTACTTGTGTGTGGCATATGTATACTTAACATTGATATTTCATATCATTAATCTATTTATTTTCATGATATTTAATTTATCATTTTATGATTATTAATTTTAGGTCATATGATTCAATTGATTACAAAGTTGTAAGTATTTTCTACCCGAACCTCCATTTTCATTCGAGTTACTCTTATTCTCTACTTACCTTAATTAAATTATTATTTATTCATATTTAATTATCATATATTCTTTTATAATGTTCTATATATTTTTACTAACTATAATACTACTTTTATTTTTGGGGAGTTATATGTTTTAAAAGGATCTTTCAAAAATTCTTCCCGAAATACAAACCTGATTCAAGGAAATTTCTCAAATTCTTACCTATTTTCAAGGGAACTATATAATATATTTTTAGAAACCATTATCTTTCTAAAATAAATCATTTTATTATGAAAATAATATCTTACTTCACTTCTGGTTTTATAAAAATACTTTTTCAAAAGAACTCTTCTTTTCAAAGTAAAAGAGTATTTATCTCAAGAATTACTTGATGATTTTGTAAGAGTATATTATTCTATTTCAAAACTCTTGTTGATTATTATGTATGATATCATATACCATATTTAATTGAATGATTTATTATTATTTTTACTATGGATGTACTATCCTAAAATTATTCACCAATTTACTCTGAATGGTTAGTTTTTATGCTTAATGTTCGGGGAAAGTTATTTACATTTCATATGTTAGTTTCAATATGAATGTATGTGTTTTTTATGTTTATCACTGTTCATATGAGGAATGAATTAGACTTAGTAAGTGATGGGTGAGGCCCTTTATAACCTCTAGATGCATCAGTAGGTCTCATGAGACAAACTACTGTCATGGCATAAGGCTATGACAAAATGATTATTTATGGTTTTGGCATGATGACTTGATGATATAGTTATGTTGTCTGGCATTATGCATTCCCTCATTATGAAATCAGTAATTGAAAGGTCATGAGGTTATTTGACTAGTAGAATACCCATGATTATTCTTTATTATGGAATTATTTATTCATCTCTTATTCCTTCCATAATGTGTTCAAGTTCATTTTTTTAAACGCATGTGTTTTTAGTTATTCACCATGCCTAATGTTTGTGTTTATGATATCTTACAATATATTGATTACCCTTAATGAGAATTTGAGCTCACCCATTTATTATGTTTCATTTTCTTAGGACATGAAGAGGTAAATTATGAATGACATGAAAAAATAACCTAGAAGTTATGGATATTGTCAAAGGAGTTTCTAAATTGTTTTTCCTTTCAAGTTGTAATGTTGAACTTATGTATGTATATGGTTTTCCAAAACTACTAAACTATTCATTACTTTGGGATATGACTTTCTTATAATTATAAAAATGTAATCAAAATAAGGCACCAACTCTGATCAAATATTTTTGGGTCCTTACATACATGGAGTGTGTATCATACAGAGTGTGTCTCCTACGCCTACACGGAGTGTGTCTCCTATGAAGTGTGTCTCCTACGCCAACACAGAGTGTGTCTCCTACGAAGACCCAAAGTGTGTCTTCTTGGATTTTAATATTACTATAATTTCTTCATATATGTATTTCATATACACATACTAGTGTGAGATGACTCTAGACTCTCTTGACTATACTTCTTAGATGGTACACTTCATGTACCTCTTTGGTAGTTTTCTTTGTGTATTGATTTTTGGTATACCTTTGTGTTTTGGGGTCCCTACTGAGTATTGTTTTACTCAACCCTACATGGACTTCACCCATACATGTCACGTCTTATGAAAAAAACTAAAAACTTTGATGAGATCCTTGGTGGGATAGACACAGGTGGTAATTAGAGGGATTCCCGAAAAATGAGGTGCACTTCAATGACTTTAGACAGCTTCTATACCTATCCTTCAGGTAGGGTTTTCGGTAGATGAATTCCAGGAGCTTGTAATTTTCTTTTGTTGGGATTATATACTAGCCCCCTTTACTTTCAGTTGGTGTTGTTTACTCTGTTTGGGTTTTCTTAATAGTATACATGCATGTCTACTCAGTGTTTTTGGTTTCATAACTTTTTCTTGGAGGTGGGTGTGTGTGTACATGTACTTGGGAAAATGCCTCCCACTTGTGGGACATGCCTACTCAACACTAGTCACCAGTTCCTAGCTTATGGGAGGTGGACTTGGGGTAGTCACAACACGGGCCTCGGGGGATGAGTCATGACAAAGTGGTATTAGAGGGAGTTTGGATCTATCTTAGGGACCAAGAGTTTATGATTTTGTTATGGGGCAACAGTATCAAGTGTTTCAAGTTCAGATTTCAGGCCAGGGAGTTCAGTGTTGGTGTGGAAGTTGATGTATCCATACACCAAAACCCTGAATTATTCTTTTCGATTTGATACATGAAAAAACTAGTTGCATGCATCATATAGGATTTGAGTGTGTTCTCATGTCCTTCTTGAGTCATATTCAGATCACCAGGTATACTCTATTGACTGTGGTACATCTTGTTCTATTTCAGGATGCTTCTACACAGGCAGCTAGCTAGGATTTCGGGGTGGGGCCACGAGGATGGTCTATCGAGCGATGATGAATTAGTATAGGTACTGTTGCTGGAGATAAAACCTCTTGGTGGTGTACCAGCGATACCACCACTTGAAGAGTAGTAGTTCCTACCGACGTTTCTAATGAAGGATGCACGCAGGCTTAGTGCATTTCATGAGTTTCAAAGATAGCGACCTCTAAGGTTTTGAGGTGATACATATCCTCAGGTAGCTGAGGATTTGATGGAGGCATTTATGTGAGTTTTTTGCCTAGTGAGGATGCCTCTCAACCAGATGCCGGTCCTAGCCACGAGCCTTCTTCAAGGCTCGACGGGGAGATGGTTGAGCTTGATGATCCAGACGCATGAAGAGGCAAACCTCTCCTAGACAGACTTTGAACGCCTCTTCAAGGAGTAGTTCTTTCCAGTGATGTTATCATCTATGTGTATATAGGAACTAATACACCTACAGTAGGGTAGTCAGATAGTATCAGAGTACTCAATGAGATTCATGGATCTTTCTCACTACTCCACAAACATGGTGCGAGACCCGTTCTCTAGGGGAAAACATTTGAGCAGGGGCTACACTGGGAGATTAGGGTTGATGATATCCCTTATCATTCATAAACATGCTAGGGTGATAGAGTGAGATCTACTTGTAAAGAGATTTATGGCGGAGCAAGCACTGACAATGGGCACTACCATTGGGAATCAAGTAGTAGAGTCATCAGTAGTAGGTATCCAATAACTGACGTAGGGGTCCAAGAGGACAAGAAAATCCAGGGGATGAACCTAGGATTTAGGATCAGCAGTGCGGGGCTTCCAGGGTAGAATAGGTCAGCTGAAGGAGAGGCTATGATACTCATGCAGTGGTCAGGGACACATGGATAGAGATTGTACGACCGATTGTACAACCGATCAACACATGGTCTAGGGATCACTAAGGTAGCAATGAAGGTAGGAATAGGGTGGTCTACTAGGTGGTGGATGTGGCGGAGGAGGACGAGCAATAGAAGGTGGGAATAGGTTCGAGGTACTACCACCACCACCACCAGGTGGTCCACTACGGGCTCCAGAAACTGGTGGATAGGGGCGAGACCAACTGCAGGTGATGGAGGCTTACAACCCCAATGCTCTAGATATGATTAGAGGCATGACCTGTGTATTCTCCACCCTTGCTTCAATTCTTATAGACATGAGTTCTAGTCACTCCTTCCTTGTCACAGACCTTGTTCGGAGCTAGTATATTCTGGTAGAGTCGTTGGCTTGATCTTTACATTTAAAGACTCTTATAGGAGGTGATTCTACAATAACACACTGGTGCTGGTAGTGTGAGATTACTCTTGGAGGTGATAGCTTTGGATGGAATCTCTTAGTAGCAACATTGAGGCCTTATGACGTCATTCTGGGTATGGATTGGTTATCCACATTCCATGCTCAGATTGACTGTTTTATGTGCAAAGTGTGGTGTGTTCATGGAGATGGGACCAGGTTTTCCTTTGTCAGTGAAAAGGAAATCGGAGCAGCACAGGATGGACTCACATATAGGAGGGTGCAATCGATCACACACCATTTGGATAGAATGATCCTCAGTGCAATGGATGAGATGAGTCCTCAGTTTCCTGCAGTGGTGGATGAGTATGAGTACACCTTTCTAAAAGATGTTCCAAGATTACCCCCTCATAGTTAGGTAGATTTCTACATCAATCTGTATCCTGGGAAAACATTGATATCTAATCCTGCATATCAAATGTCTCCTGTAGAGCTACGTAAGCTAAGGATATAGTTGGAGGACCTGAAGAGGAAAGGCTTCGTGAGGCCCAGTGTTTCAGCCTGGGTGGCCCTAGTTTTGTTTTACAAGAAGGAAGACAGGAGCTTGAGGCTATGTGTGTACTACCTAAACCTAAACTTGGTGAATATGAAGAAAAAATACCCACTGTCGAGAATTGAATACCTCTTCGATCAGCTGAAGGGAGCGATATGGTTCTTGAAGATAAACCTGATATCTAGCTATCACCATCTTCATGTACGAGATGAGGATATACTGAATATGGATTTCAAATGTCTTTATGGACACTACAAATACTTAGTTATGACATTTGGTGTATCGAATTCCCTAGCAGTGTTCATGAGACTCATGAATAGGATCTTCTAATCATACTTAGACCGGATCTTGTTGGTCTTAATTGATGATATCTTGGTGTACTCAACATTTGAGGAGGAGCACACAATACACTTGATGATGTTCTTGGACTTATTCTGAGAGAACCATATTTACGGGAATCTATCTAAGTGTTAGTTATGGATACGAGAGGTCTAATTTTCATAACACATCATTTCAGAGGCTGGAGTTACAGTAGATCTATTGAAGATAGAGGCAATGCTTGCTTGGGATCCACCCAAGAGCATTATAAAGGTATGAAGTTTCCTTGGGTTTAGCTGGGTACTATCAGAGGTTCGTACCCAAATTTTTTAGAGTAGAAACACCCATGATGGCTTTAACACGAAAGGGCCAACCTTTAGTGTGGATGGGGAATTTCTAGGAAAGTTTTTAGAAGCTGAAGCAGAGTTGGACGGGTGCTCCTATCCTCAGATTATCATAAGAGGGTGTCGAGTATGTAGTGTACTATGATGCATCAGGAACCAAGTTTTGTTGTGTCCTGATGTAGAGTCAGGCGGTTATTTCCTATGGTTCATGGAATTTGAGACCCCATGAGCAAAACTACATGACCCATGATCTAGAGTTGGCAACGGTATTATTCATAATAAAGATGTGGTAACACTACCTTATGGGCAAGAGATTTATCATCTAATTATACCACAAGAGTCTCAAGTATATCTTCTCTTGGAAATATTTGAACTTGAGATAGAGGCATTGGATAGAGTTCCTCTATGACCATGACTTTGAGATTGTCTATACTCCTAGGAAGGGGAACGTGGTGGCAGATTCTCTCATCTGGAGATCGAGTTTTCAACTACTAAATGAGGCCTCATAGAAGTTGTCCTCATTGTAGATATCCTTTATGGATGAAGATAGAGCGTATCATCTCCAGTCAATGGTAGTTAACCTCCCACTCTTACAGCGAGTTAGGAAAGCACAACTCCGAGATACCAACTATGAGGTTTCATGTGCTCAGATGTCCATCGGCCATGCCCCTGATGGTTTTTCAAAAAGTGGGGTGCACATCATCCTTTTAAAAGGCCGCACTATTATACTAGTGGCATTGTGGGAGGAGATGTTGAGGGAGTTCCATACATCCCATTTGTTAGTACATCTTGGTGTGGAAAAAGTGTACCAAGACCTATGACGTTAGTTCTGGTAGATGGGAATGAAGAAGGTACTGGAAGAGTTTGTTTCTAGATGCCTCACTTGTTAGCAAGTGAAAGCAGGGCATCAGGTTCCAGCAAGCTTGACCCAGCCACTCGAGGTGTTGGAATGGAAGTGGGATGGGATATCTATGGACTTCGTTATGGGGTTACCATGCACGTATAGGGGACAAAATACCATCTGGGTGATCATTGAATGACTCACCAAGTCATCCCACTTCCTACCTATTTGGGAGGAGATATCCGTAGAGAGCTTGGGATGCCTCTATGTGCAGGAGGTAGTTCGAATCCATGGAGTACCCTTGACGATCGTTTTAGACCATGATGCTCGCTTCACATCCCAACTGTGGAAGGGATTACAGGAGATGTTTGGGACTCAGTTGTGCTTGATCATGGTGTTTCATCCCCAGACAGATGTCCAGATAAAGAGGAACATCAAGGTGTTAGAGGACATTCTATGTTCTTTCATCCTAGACTTTTGTCGCAATTAGGAGGATCACCTACCTTTGGTAGAGTTTGCACACAACAACAGCTACCACTCCACCATTGGTATGAGCTGTTCGAGGCCCTATATGGGTGATCGTTCAAGTCACCACTATGCTGGATAGACCCAGGGGAGTCAGCACTCATGGGTCCAGAGTTGGTACGTGCTGCCACTGAAAATGTGAAGATCATCCAAGAGTGGATGAGGACTATACAGAGCCATCAGAAGTCCGATGTTAAGAGGCGATAGAGACCCTTAGAGTTTGAGGAGCGAGAGCATGTGTTTCTATGGGTCTCTTCTTGATGAGGGATACAAAGATTTGGCTGGGGCGGCAAGTTATCTCTGAGGTTCATCAGACCCTTTCAGATACTGCACATAAAGTTAGTGAGGGGATATACCGCTTGGCTCTACCTCCACAGTTAGAGCAGGTGTATGATGTCTTCCACGTATCACAATTGAGGATATACGTGCATGACCCATCACATGTCATTAAATGGGGTGATCTTGAGGTTAATGACGGGAATAATTTTTCATATTACCCAGTGGAGATTGAGGATCGATAAAAGAATATTCTTCATGTATGGTCGATTCCTATGGTGCGTGTTCAGTGGTAGCATGAAAATCTTCAGGAGAAAACATGGGAGTGGGAGACTCAAATTCATTCTAAGTATCCCCATTTTTTTAGACCTTGTTTTGGATTCCATGGATGTAAATCCCTAAGGTGGGGAGAATGTAATGTCCCAGAATTTCAATGTATTTTTTTTGAAAATTATGTGGAAATATTTCAAGACCAGGCACTGAGACGACACATGATTCTGAGGCCCAGGGTGCCCAAAATAAATGTTTGAACTATTTTTAGGTTTATTAAAAATAGCACGTGTGCGCAATTTTAGTATCTTCTAAATGGGTTCCTAGATCAAAAATACAAGAGCACCTTTGAGTTCAGAACAATGAGTTTACCTTAGGTGGGGCCTAAATTTGACCGGCACGAGTCGACTGCGGAAAATGTTTTTGGACATTTTTAAATAAGAATAAAAAAAATAAATTTAAAAAGTTTATTTTCTTTTCTTTTAATGTTTTGCAGCGACGTGGTAGCCCATTTCGTTTTTTAATCGAACAACTTGGCGACGCTGCAACACAGTGATGGGGCGACATGTTTTACATTCTCTTAAATTAAATTGGAATTCAAGGTTAACGCTTAACCCTAGAATTCCCTATAACCTCTGGATAAAAGACATTAGTGGAAGCCTCCTATTGGTGGATGATGAATGAAAATGAACAAAGAATCACTAACGACAACAATCCCTCCTCTTAAAAGGATATCACCAATGATGATGAAACAACGATCGATCTTCATCATTGATTGATCCAAACCCAGGTAGGGGTTGTCTTTTGAATTCTTTCCCCATTCTTATTTTCAATGATGAATGTGGACCTACCCATGAACAAGTTGATCTGTGGTTCGATTATTCTTATGGGATGGTTAGACTGAAATATTTAAAGGGATTACACCTTAGTGATTATCCTTATTGTTTTTTCCCCTTTTCTAATGGGATGAATGAAGGCCAAAATGAAAAAGGTTGATGTTAATTCTTCGGGTGTTCTTGGTGTTTTATTCTACCCTATTCTTGCATTCTTCACCAACATAACCACATGGTTGAATCAGGATTTTTCGGGAGGTTTTGAATGTGCCCGGAACCCTGGAGCGATGACAAGATGATTTGAATCCTGTGTTAGTGAATAAGATAGCCTGAGGATTGCAAGGGTGTCCCTGTTTCGAAAAACGGGGCACCAGAGGAGACGAGGCGGTTCGTGAAGCAGAGCCCACTAATGGTCGGCACCGGCGGCACAACTCACTAGTAGGGTGGAAATGATGGGTGTGGTCTAGCAGGGCCACACCGATAGAAGGGGGCTGCAGGAGGAAACTAGGGCCTCCGACTGTGACTGAGACGCGACATGAGGCCGCGTCATGCGGCTGAAAGCCGCAGTCCAGCAGGACCCCACAGAAACTATCGTGGGGCTAGTCACGTAGCGGCCAAATACATTAAATGCGGTGGATGGTTTCATTGACCATGTAGGGATGCGGTAGTGGCTGCATCCAGGTGGACCGAACCAGCCTGCTCGAGCAGAACATGCTGGGTTGGACCGACCGAGTCGAACTAGACCCAGACCTAACCGACCCCTTTTCACTAAAAGGCCTGTAAATTTCAAATTGTATGTCTGTATAATGATTCATTTGTGGCATTGGGACCCCCATGATGAGGCAGTCCTTTTGAGATACTCCATGGGAGTTTTTGTGTAGGTTTTCATATGACCTTTTAGGTTCTCTCAGAATGAGTGTGCTAAGAGTGGAATCCAGTGGCTGGTTGTGACCTACATGGAGTGTATCTCTTACACCTACATAGAGTGTATCTCCTATAGATAATGTCTCCTACATTTACACGGAGTGTGTCTCTTGTTCCTACACAGAGTGTGTCTCCTGCGCCTATGTAGAGTGTGTATCCTGAATCTACACGGAGTGTGTATCTGTTGCCTATGCAGAGTGTGTCTCCTACGAAGACCCAGAGTGTGTCTCCTTGGATTTGAATATTCCTAGACTTTATTCATATATGTATTTCATATACATATACTAGTGTGAGATGACTCTAATTACTCTATCGACTATACTTCTTAGATGATACAGTTCGTGCACCTCTTTGGTAGTGTGCTTTGTGTATTGCTTTGTGGTATACCTTTGTGGTTTGGGGTCCCTACTGAGTATTTTTTTACTCACCCCTACAAAAGATTCACCCCACGTGTTGTGTATTATGAATATGACTGAAATCTTTGATGGGACCCTTGGTGGGATGGACATAAGTGTTACTTAGAGGGAGGCCCGATAGATGAGGTGCACTTCAGCGACTTCCGACAGCTTCTGTACTTACCCTTCAGGTACATTTTTTGACAAATGGATTCGAGGAGCTTGTACTTTTCTTTTGTTGGGCTCGTATACTAGCCTCCTTTACTTTTAGTTTGTATTGTTTACTATGTGTGGGTTTTCTTAGTAGTATACATGCATGTTTGCTCAGTGTTTTTGGTTTCAACACTTTTGCTTGGAGGCGGGTGCGTGTGTATAGGTTCTTGGGAAAATGCCTCCCACTTGTGAGACATGCCTACTCAAAGATAGTAACCAACCCCTAGACTATGGGAGGTGGGATTGGGGTAGTCACGACATGAGCCCCAGGGGATGGGTCGTGATAAGAAATATAAATTCTCACTTTATGGAAACTTGGATGTCCACTGTACAGTGTTTACCAGACACTGAAATAGTTCCCCTAATCAAGTCTTAACCATACTAACTCCTGTCTATCCTATCCCAAATCAAGACAAAGAAAAAAAGAAAAATTACTGAATCCTGATCCTCTAATATAATTTTTTAACATCCCAACTTGAACCACCAGGTTTGAGACAAATGCTATATGACCTCATGCACGTATCCCCATATACAAGAGGCAGCTGACTAAAAATAATTGTCTAAATTTGTTAGTGGGGAGACTATATGATTTGTATCATATCATTATTCCAATAAATAATAACATAAATATAAAACTAAAATAAATAATTAGAGTAATACATTCAAAAACTGAAAGATGACATACATGATGAAATAATCTGTCTAAACATAAATCTAGGGTATGGGAAAAGCCAGTAAAATAAAAATAGCAGCTAACATCCCGCTTGAACTCATCCAACATCATCAGTATCCTTCCATTCCTCCTGCTCAACTATCCACCATAGGGACTTTTCCCTTTATCGGGTCTCTAGTCGTGAAGTCTACAAGTGCACTAAAATTCTCGAGTAGATTGTGAGTACAAGACTCAGTAGGACACCACCAATGACCCTTGAAATTGGTGCATAAAATATAAAAGTGTATGTAATGAACATAAATAGGGTAAAAATATAAAAACAATATATCACACAAGTATTGAACACATGTCGGGTCCTCAAGGGATGGCTCTACCAGCTTAGACACCATGCTGGGAGAAACATACCTGCTTCGGCACAATACGAGATATAACATTAGTAACCATCCTAAAACATCCTCCTTGAGTGGATAGCCCCAAGAATGTGACACATTATATGTCACATTCGTGATCTATTTTTCAGGTATTTTTATATTTTATTTTGTTCTATCTTTCCTCCTTGGGGTTTCCCTTGAAATTTTGTAAGAAAATAGAAGTTTTTGGGAAGGTAGGCCCATGCACACAATTTGTGCACGGTTAGTAGTAACCATGTACAAGCCCAAGAAACCATGTGGTAGGAGAAAATACCTACCGCATGGCTTCCGTATGACCGTAATCCACTCCCCAGGTAATCGTGTGAGATTTTCTATTCAGACATAATGGTATGCACAATTACCACATGGTTTCCCAAACCATGCAAGCTAACCGTGCAAATCTACCAGCACATTAAAAATGTTGCTTTCTTTCTCTCTCATCTCAGTTTTAACCCTAAAACATCCTCATTTGACACCCCACTTGGTATTTTTCTCCCTAGGTTCCTCCCTCCAACCCTCCTTCTCTCCAAGATCTCCATTTTTGTACTGAATTTGGTGCGATTTCTCCTTGGTTTCTCAAGTAAGACTTCTTCCTTCTCCCAATCTCTCTATATCCTTGGATTTTCTCTTTTTTGGGGGGATTTCATCTTCTCTAACCCTAGGGTTCTGATATTAGTATTGATATTTGGAATTTATGGATTGTTCTATTGTTTTAGGTATCAATCTTTCTTCCTTTTGGTGTGGTCAAGGTGCGATGGTAGTTTTACACCAGATTTTGGGGTTTTCCACACCAAAGGTTAATGGTTCTTGATTAAATGTTTCTTGATGAATTTATTTGGATTTCTTGCATTCTTTAGCATGTTTTATAAATTATAAATGTTGTGTGAATATAGTTTTTTTGAATATTTTGGGTTTTCAATTAATTTTAAAATGAAATTTTCATGTAAAATTGGTGTATCTTTGAAGTGAGGCCTTATTATGTGCATTCAAAATGCTTTATAAATTGAGTAAATGTATTATTAAATTGTGTATGGGGTGAAAACTATATTTTGGAAAGGTTTTGGTGTGCATTGAATTGTGAAAGAGGTTTTGGGTATTAAAATGATGGATTCTAGTGTGTGTAATGCCTTGTTGGCCTTGCGTGTGTAAATGTGGCGCATCTTGTGGCTTGTGAAAATTGATTGAGCACTAAGGGAAGCCTGGGTAGCTAAGAGGGTAGACTAGGACTAGCGTGATAGTGATTTAGAAGTGGATATGGCCTGGTTTCACTTAGTAAGATTAACAATGACAACACTAACAAAACATACTGATGATCAAAGAACACTAGAATATTGGACGCTTCTTCTCTATAGTGGCTCATGCATGAGAACGTGGATTGTTGTGGTTCATATACCACTTAACACCAAGATGCGGGGTTTTAGGGTCCCATTCTCTAGCTAGTATCCATAGGGCCTCTCCCATACTTGGTGCTCTTTGACTATGTTGCACTCACTCTCGGAATACAGTGTGGCTTTTGGGTTTACTTCAAAGGTAAAAAAATTTTCTTTTAAAACTGCATAACTTTAAAAGTTGTTTATTTTAAAATTTATTTCCTTTAAATTACTTTAGAACTTTCTTTTATTTATAAAACTTTCAAGTATATTTTCATTTAACGTTTATAGCATGGAATCCTTTTTGGGTGTCATCCTACTAGGAAATAACTCACACCCTTCTTAATCCTTAGGGTGTAATCAGACTTTGTCATGTTTGATACAAGTGAAGGTAAAGATTTTGGTGACGACAGTTCGAGATGCTAGCAATCTCCTGGTACGGTGTTGTGGAGATGGATTTTTGGAGCTACACCCCTTTCCTAGTGGTGGTCTTGGGATATTTTTTGGTTCCATTTTTATTGTATCCCTCTTTTGGTTTCATATAAACTTGTAGAATTGAATTTAAAACCTTCTAAATGCTCATTTGGTTGTGATTTTACATCTTTGATTTATTATATGTTGTTGGCTGTTTTATTGTTTGTGAATTTGGGTAAATTATACCCATTTTCTTGTATTGATACCTAGGAACTTGTGCCATACTGTGGGGATTGGGAACACCCTTCAGGCCTCGCTATGGACTGGGTCGGGTGTCGGTTCGGGTGGCGACCCATCTTGGTTCGTGAAATTCTGTCGGTTAGGATAGATCAATTATATGTTGAACACTATAGTCTTATCACATCTGTCTTGAGTGGATAACCAAAACATGCATCAATTATCACATGTCGAACAAATTCTTATCACATCCCTTCTATGCGGATATCCAAAAGCATGTGACACACCCCACTGACTAGAATAGTCTAAGTACATGTCGACTCAATCCTAGAACATCCCTATTAGAGGATAGTCTTGAACATGCATCAAATATCACATGTCATCAATCATGTGTCATATCTCACATGTCATCCAATGTCGACCAATACATGTGTCACATCACACATGCTGACCAAATGGGTCAAACTTCTATGCTCAACTACAGTAAATAAAAATAAAGTATATACAACACATAATGCAAATGATAGATTAAACATCACATCATGTCAACAGTATCACAATAAAAAGTATCACAATCCATATGCATACAACAAAAGAACATGTCAAAGGCTACACACACACACATCATACAATCAAGTATCAAACATAGGTCTCACAGGGTACTCAAGCACGCAAATAATCATGCCAATAGACTATATAAATCATTCAATAATGTCAAGGAATTCCTTCGGCTACACAAACATGCCAAAAATTATGTCAACAACCTATATAAGTCATGCATGAAAGTTAAGTACTTTCTATCTTAGGTGCAATGACGATTGATGACAAGGGTTGACGTCCAAATTTAATTTTTCCACCGAAACATCATTGCCTTCAGAAACAAAACTAGGTTTAAAATTATGCTTGTCGAGATGAACCCAATGACACTAATGACATGTCAATTCAATCAATACCAGAGAAGATATTTAAGAGAAAATTTTAAAGATAATAATAAATAAAATAAAATATAAAAGAAGAATGGAGAGAGGATGGAAGAGAGAGGGAGAGGGAGTGGTGTGAGGGATTTACTATGCACCATTTTGGGTGCCCCACTCCTCATTTTCATATTTTAAAGAGTATTTTTTAAATTATAATTTATTACATTTAATTCTTTAAACATTTATTTTTTCCTTCTTCTTTATTTCATGTGATTCACCCATTACCTTTCACGCGTTTTTTGTCTAGTTTTCCTCATTTAAACACATTAAAACATTGATTAAAATCCATCATTATATATATATATTTATATTAATTACACACACAAACACTCAGATATACATATATACACCTAGATATATATAGCCAATATATATACATGTTACACACACACACACATATGTATATACATATATAAACCCACACATGTATATATATACATATATATTTATCCCATATATATATATACACTTCAAAATTATTTTCCCAATTTAATAATAATAATAATAATAATATATTATTAATAATAATAAATATCTGCCATCATGACCACTATAAACAGTTCAACAACAACTTCCATTAAATATCGATGATGGTAATTAAATTTTATTAACCATAATCAATTGAATTTATTTAACAAAATTAATAATATCCTAATTATTACATTTTAAAACATTTAAAAAATCATCCAATTAATAACACAATTATTAATTGCATATGAAAAACACATGATGGGGGTGCGATCAAACCAAACACCAAACACATAGAAAAATTATGTTGCACCTAGGGTAAAACATCTATTATGGACCTAAAGGTTGTATCAAATTTTTCATATGATACACTGTTCAGGATATATTTAATTTTTTCAAAAAAAATATAATAAAACTATTAAATAAATTTCCCTCACGTGTGATTTTTTTAAACACCTTGACACAAATAAATATAATGTCATGACTAGGGTAAAACCTATATTCTGGACCTAACAGTGGTATAAAATTTCCCATCTAGGTCACCATTTGGGAGATATTCCATTATTTTTTAAAAATCATATGCACGTGATATAATATTTTTATTCTTTCAGCACCAAGGCTCCACAGGCCTCAGAATCCCATACTAACTTAGCGCCTGTCTCTAAAAATAATTCATAGAATAATCAAAAATATTCACAAAGGTTTTACCATTTCATAAAGCCATAATAAATACAAGTATCAAAAAATTAAATTTTCAAACCAAAAAATACTTCTGATTTATTAACAAAAGAGAGTTTTATTATCTTTTAAAAATTGAGGATATTATAGGTATATTGGGTGTATCACAAATAAAATGTTATTAATTAATGATTCAAGAAAGGATTTGTCCCTTCCATATTAATGGAAGTTTATATCTCAACCTTTTGATTGAAATGGAACCATCGCATGAAATTACATGACCAATGTAATGATGAGTTTATTTTAGATAGTCAAAGAAAGACGTATCAATCACATAATTTTGTGACCCAAGTGTACAAATTACTTGATGAGATATTATGACAAAGGGATTATATTACACAGTAAGTGTCCACATGTGGTTGTTGATATTGCGACATTAACTTCTTTATCTTGGGTGCCTTGACTCCTTGCTAGACAGTAATCATGGACATTAGGCAAACTCGCCTAATGTCAACGAGAAAGAAGCATATATGGTCACACGCTAAGTGTTTTTATTGATCTTAATTAAATTATATTTAAATTTAATCATTAAACAAATATTATTTTCAAGACCAAGGAATAATTTTATTTAGGATTTATTAATCGTAAATATTCATAAGGTAATAAATAATTATTTATTCATTAATAAATAATGTATTTAATTATGTGAATAATTAATAAATATTTATTCACCGGACTGTGAATATAATATTTTTTTATTGAATATTTAATAAATATTTATTTTCAAGACATTGAATGTAATATTTATTTATGAATAAATATTTAATAAATATTTATTTGGGTATTTGAAAAATTCCAATTATGATGAGCAGATCAAGATCGTGTCTGTTGATAAATATTAATTTGTAATTCGGTAAAATAATATTTATCATTGCACCAAATAACAAACACTATAAAATAATAATAATAATATATGGCATGAGGTTAGATAAGGTTTATTATATTATTTACAGGCTTTTGTACAATTAAATAATATTTTAACCTAAATCTTATCTCTATAAATATATTATTATGTATATTATGTAAAGTTAATCGAGAATTGAGAATCATTGTGCACAAGATATTTCTCTCTAGATTCCCCGCTCTATCATACTCTCAAGAACAAGAAGAATAAAATAGAATCTTTTGACATGAAGGAACTAGAAGTGATCAAGATAAACAACACAAGATGGCCGATATTTCACACCAACATATGACATTCCATCAAGGTTGTTTGAAGATCAAAATACCATGTGTGGATCACTGGTAGAGGAGATCTACTTTGGGTCCTTCTCATTGTATGTCATCGACTTCAATATATAAACACCCATTTCTTTCTCAACACCCCTTCTGAAACTTCTTATTATCTCCATAGCCTATAATTTATGTTTCATAAATGCTATGTTGGACTTCTAATTGAATTAATCAATGAAATTAATAAATTAAAAATCACCTTTTTTTATTAATGTCTCATAATCCCATAAAAATCAGAGTGTATGAGCTCAAGAAGTTATAACTTTCTTATGTCTGCCACTAACCATCCTTCCTTTCAGGAAAGTTATACAAATAACATCATATTTAATTTTTAATTGTGGTAGGTTTATTTCTAAACCTTCCTTAGAAAGTATGTTCATAATTTTATGGAAAATATTCCCAAGTATTTGATTCCACAACTTATGTTCATCCTCAACACTTAAGTAACATGAGTTACAAAGATCTCTAATCCAGAATAGATTTTCACTGGTTCTTTCTTCCTTAGTAACAACTTTTACAACTTTAAAAATTATGATGATATATGAGTATTTTATGAATATAAATTTCTTACCATCATCACAAAGTTATCTAACACTCAACAAGTTGTTATTAATCCCATCAATAAATATAACTTCATTCGATTTCAATTTCTGAGCTTCAATCATAGTTGTTTATATTCATATGATTTTAAGAAACTATCATTTCCAAAAGTTACTGATCCTCCTTCATGATCTTTAATATCTTTCAAGATATTTATATCACCTATAATATGTAAGTAACAACCAATATTTATATTCCAAGGTTTATCCTTTTTTTAGATTTTGTAGGAGTCTCAAAAACAAAATCTATTTTCTCATTTTTATTCTTCCCAACCTCCTTTTCTTTTCTAGAATAAGACACTTTTCCTAGAAGTGTTTTCATGTATTATTAAGCATAGTGACATGGTTGGTCACACATTCCATAAACTTCCTCCAAAAAATCAAATTGGTTTTACTTTGGGAACTTTCTAGCATCTGATGAATTTCATCTTGCAACTTAAGAAAGTTACTTTCTTTTCTTCCACTATTTATCCCCCTAAATTCATGCTTATTCCCAGGGAGAAACATGTTGTTCCAATAATTATAAACCTTGTGACCATATATTCCACATTACTAACAATATCCACTAAACCTTGATATTATATAGAAAAATGATATTTCCCCGTGATGAGTTTATTGAGGTTCAACATTACTTTTTGTGCTAGTTTTCCCTAAGTTTGGGAAACATTTTTCTTGAATTTATTTTCAATTTATGTTTATGTGACGTGTTTCTCACATCATTTATCAACACAATATTTCCTAATGCTGTTTATAACACCTACATGGTTTGTACAATTAGGTGAAATTTTATGTTTAGTGGGTGTAGATTTCACTTCTTCTTGGGACGAGTTCTTCTAGTTGCTTGAGATGTTTTAGTCTTTACCTATGAAGATTTGAATAAATTATCACTCATATTCTTTAAGTTGCTTTTAACCACAAAGAATCTCGATTAAGTTTTACACAAATAATCTTCTTTAACAATGAGTTTATTACCAATATCTTACACCATTTTCCTTATTCTGCAACTTTCAACTTGAGGTTTTTAATCTCCTCAATATACACATATTCCTTTTTAATGAATTATTAATTTCCTATATTCTTTTTCTCACTTTATTTCTTCAATATTATAATTTCTTTCTTTATTTTTATGTTTTTATCAAGATATTACACAAGTTTTGATCTCAGTTGATATTTCTTATAGGTCTCTTCACCTTCTTATTATTCTTTATTGTTGGAAGTATCTTCCCTTCTCTCAACATTAACAAATAAAGTTTTGAACTTCTTCAAATTTTAATCTTCTTAAGAACTTTTTTCAATAGATTCATACTCAAATTTCTTACTTATCATACTTCTTATGTTCTTTATGGTAATTTTTTTCTTGTAGCAGTTTTTTATTTTCATTAGAAGTTTTCTCCACTTTTTATACTATGGTTTTTATTCAAAATCATCATCATATTCTCCAACTTTATTATTTTGAAAATTAATAGCAAAATTTACTATGCCTCCACACCTGAACCATTTAAGTGAGAGTTTTCCTTTGTACTTTCCTCTACCTTTCTAGTAATTTCTAGAGATAAAAAAAATGATTCTACCATTTTATTTAGCATCAACTTCTTTATCTTCTAATTCACTGAGTCCCTATATGATCCCATATTTTTCTAGGTGCATTCCTCTTTAAGTTTTGGTTAACCTATTTGAGTTGTTGTTTTGGTTTAAACCTTGGTTGTTGAGCCTTGGTCTGGATGGGTTGTTATGGGAGAAAGAAGGGAGTTGGTCTGAATTTATCAATTGCATTGGATTTCAGGCCGTGCAGCTCTGGGATATGCCGTAAGGATGGTGGATACACTATGGAGATCCAGGATATAGTTTAGGGTCTTTGAAGGAGGAGAATTTGAGTTACTTCAATATTTTTAATAACTGTAGTGTGGAGGTAGGTTATGACGTAGGTCGGTTAGACATTGTGGCGTGGAAGGGGTGGTTGTAGTGCATAGTCCTCTAGGAAGATTTTGGTCGGTTATTCCTTTTTAGGAACCCCTACGACATGGAGCTAAGATAAATTGTAGACTATATATCAGCTTTCTATGTTTTGTGGTATGGTGTATTAGGTTTCTCCATAGTCCCTCCCTGGGCAAATAGGATATGTGGTGCGGACCTAGCCACGATCTTTAGACATGGTTTAACCAAGAAGGTTGTGTCATGGTCTAGGGGTAATTCCCCATGGTTTGGTTGGTTTTTAGCATGGTCTAAGAGGTTGTGACATGGTATTCAAGAGAAACATGTCCCTATAAATACCCCCAAGCCAATAAAATTGATTTTCTATGATATCTTCCACTCGAACCCTAGGTGCCCTAAGAGCTTTTCTAAGGATTTTAAATGTCTTTTCAATTAGATTTAATCCATTCCTTATATGGATCAATCCATGGTGATCCAATCCTTCCAGTGGTGGCCTCTAAAAATCCACTTTGAACTAGAATAAAGATTCATTATATGCTGGTGTTCTAGGCCTAGAGTTTGAAGGAAGGAGAATCTGATCACTGTAGTAGACATTGAGGTTCTTTCAATGTCTTATCTGATTTTGATGTGGATGGTCTAGAGAAACTCCCTTTCATCTGTTTTTATCCTTCTAGTATGTACAATAATTGTGATCGCACTGACACACCATGTATGAAACATTGTATAATTAAATAAATCATGGTTTATGATACTCTCTATGCTTAGAACTCACATGGATCCCATCAGATCCATTGGAATTGTGACCGAGATTGTGGCCACCTGAGAGGTGAGACTTCCCTTGAAATCATAGAATTAGTAGAATAGATAGATGTTAATCTTAGATTGAAAATGTAAATTAATAATTTGGTTTATGAGACTTGGAATGTTAATTGAGATAAATGGTGATTTGGTATGGTTTGAATTTAGAGATTCATCCTGATGTTGGAGAATATACCAATTGAGAATATATTCCTGGTTATTTGACAACAGAAAAAATTAGACAACTTTGAATGAATTTTGATTTGTGATAAATGGTATACTTAGATCACTTGTATATGTTATTACTAATAGGATTCCTGAGGGATTGATCCACCTTATTGTGAGACATGGCTCCAGTGTTCCATCCCAATATAGGATAATCCATTGCTTGTGATTGGATATCTTTCCCCTTGGAGACGTGTACCCTAGGAAGATGTAAGAAACTCCGGCATGAGAATTATCATGGATCCCAATATGGGATGGTTTATTTCCCCTTAGAGATATGCGACCTGGGAATACGTAAGCAACTCTAGTATGGGGATTCACATAGAGCCCAATTGGGTTACTTAAGACATGGTATACGAGATCCATCCTGATGCAAGAGGATCTTTCATTTGACAGAGACATCCAAAATGGATTCAAATTAGGTTTGACTGGACCTGAGTGTTAACCTATAACTCAAGGGTTAGAAGGTTGATTTTATGTGTAGTATTAATTTATTTAATTAATACCCTTTTTATCACTTTATTGCATGCACTATATACTTAGAAAGGATTTTTTTAGACATCATTAGTGGTTTCCTGCTAAGTTGTACTCACACCCTGTTCAGACTGTCGTTTGGTAACCATGCATATTTCATGGTTGTAGGTATGAATAAGGGAAAGGGGCCCTATGTTGATTGATTGATTACTGGATGGGTTGGATATTGGAGATATAACTGACATGGGGTATGGGACTGGGGTCTTTGGAGTCTTTTATAAAGTCAAATAGTATTTTATTTATTTGACCTTAAGCACATCATTTAGATATATTTAGTTTTTCATTACACGATTCTATTATTATTTGGATTGTTCAAATTTAACCTTTATTCTATTGTGGTTTCATTACTGATTATTTATATTGTTTCTGTTATTTTCACTACTATGTTATTACTTCCTTTATCATTTATAATCTTTAGAATAGGGTATAGTCTCCCCACTATATTCTTTACACCGTCACTTCTAGTAGGTAGCCTTTGGCGTATGGGGAGGCACACCTGAGGTCAGGTAACCCACCCAACTCAGTCACATGATAGAGTATCAGGTTGGGGATGTTACAAAGTGGTATTAGATCATAAGGTTTATTTTCCATTAATATTTGGTAAAGGAAGAAAGGAGACTTAGATGTGTCAGGATTTGATAATGATCTTGTGTATGGGAGTAGTTAACCCAAATATGGGGGAAAATATGAATTCCTAGGGATGATATTGTTGTTCATGTTGTTTTTTTGTTGTAGTTTTGATGTTATTTCACCTTGGGTGATTCACTTATTGAGTGGTGTTATTTTTATTGAGATTTTACTCATGGGTCGGAACGAAATGATATGAGTATGCATGTATCATGGAAAGCACATAGGGATATATGTTGACATGATTTTTTCATTATAGGGACATATTTATTGCATGTGAAATATCTTCCCACACGATGAAATGAAATCTTTTGATATAATTAATAAATGTAAAGAAATAAACTGTTATGTTATGCCAATCCACTTGTTAATCCGCATATGGAGAGACCATGGGTTAGTGTTTCTATGTTTTTTTCACATGATAAGGTTGATTTTATTATATAATATGTGTTCTAAGGAGTGTGTTAATCCTTGTAGAGAAAATTAATCCTCACTATCTTAGAATTGAGCATTAGGAGAGTGGAAATCAGCACACTTCTAATGTAGATGAGTTGGAACTTCCTACAACTTCGGAGAATCAGATGGATGATCAGCTCAATGATAAATTCTTGAGGGTCATGCGATCCATGGAAAGGGAGACTATTCACACCATAACATTGATGTATGAGTTGATGAGAGAGTTCAAATTGCATCATCTGCCTACGTTCACTAGGGAGGGATGCCCCAAGGAAGCTGAGTTTGGGATTGAGTTAGTACAGATGATCTTTAAGAACCTTAAAACACTTGTGGATAAGAGGGTGGATCTTGTTGATTACATGCTTCGAGGACCATCCAAGCATTGGTGGGACATTTTGAAGCAAGTCTGGCATCAAGGGGAGTTATCCTAGAAGGACTTTGAGGTGAAGTTCTCAAGATACTTCTATTCAGATACGTTGAGGGATAACAGGGCTCATGATTTCATACACTTAACATAAGAGGGAATTTCAGTGATGGAATATGCTTGTTGGTTCAATGAACTATAGTGTTTTACATTATTTTTGGTAGCTGATGAGGTTATGAGGGCAAGACATTTTCAGGATGGGCTTCACTATGAGATAAGGTCATAGGTGAACATCTTCCACCTGATTAGATTTGCAGATGTGATGAATCATGTTCTCATTAAGGAAGGGAATATGAGAGAGGAATTTAGTGTTGGATAGATAGTTTTAAAAGGTCAATATGGTAACTCTTCTTCTGTAATCAAGAAACACCATTATGATAGTTACTTCCAGGGTAGTAGTGGGTTGAGCAGCTAGGGGAGTGGACATTCGTCTTAGAATCATGGTCTGTTAGAGTGATTTTAGTGTGGAAAGGGTGGAAAAAATTGATACTAGTGTCCTTAACCCACTATGGAGTGGCATATTTGTGGAAATATGAGTCATATTTAGAGGTTTTGAAGGAATCCACAATAGTAGGATAGTGTCAAGGGATCAGGATAGGCACCAGAGTCTGGGAGGGACTTGACTACCCTTCAACAGATTGGTAGCTGGAGTTCCGCCATATGTTTAGGCCAAGGTTGGAGATGTGTTACCCCAAAATAAGAGAGGCACTACCATCCAGAGGGATCAACATGGGGGAGCTAGACTGAATCCCAGAGCCGAGGGGAAAGTCAGATTTATGATATAAAGTCTATGTTGACTAGCTTGGATAAAAAACCCTCTACCATCAGAGGTATGATTCTTATATCATCTACCCTTGCTTGCATTTTGTTTGATATAAGAACATCACATTCATTTCTATCCGCTTAATTTGAAAATGGTTTGGGTTTGGTTATGGAGTGTTTGGATGGAATTATAACTACCAACACATTGTTGGGAGTGTGGTCAGAGGATATCAAATGTTTCAAGGTGTGTTCTCTAAAAATTGGTGGCTACCACTTTCTTTGGGAGATTTTTGTGCCAAAAATGATGGGCTTTGATTTGATTCAAGGCATGGAATGGATAGTTCTATACTAGGATCATATTGATTATTATAATAGGAGAGTTACTTATTATCTTTATAAGGGAGATCTATACTCACTAGGATGAGTGGGATCTTTAGGCTGGTCATGCAGGAATAATTTAGTGTATATTGGTTTCTCTCATGGCCTAGATAGTAGGTATTTCTATGAGTGATAGTGTAATATAGTAGGATACTTTCCATTCAGTTGGGAACCATTTTTAGGATGTATTTCCTAAGGAGTTATCTAGCTTACCACCTGAGTGGTAGATTGTGTTCACGATCGAGTTGGTGTCGGGAGTTGATATAATTTCTAATCTGCTTTACAGGATAGCACCAACAATGATTCACGAGTTTAAAGTTCAATGGGAATATCTGGAATCAAATGAATTCATACGACCTAGTACTTCTCCCTGGGATTCTCCCATGCTTTTTTCCAAAAAGGCTAATGGGAATTCGTGCTTATGTGTGGAATATCAGGAAATGAACCAGATGACGGTCAAGAACCAATATCCTCTTACATGAATATATGAACTCTTAAATTAATTGATAGGTTCTAGGATCTTCTCCAAGATCGATTTGAGGTCAAGATACCATCAGTTGAGAGTGAGACCATCAGACATACCCTAGACAGCTTTTGGAAGCGATATGGTTTGTATGAGTTATTGGTGATGCCATTCGGTCCAACAAATGTACCAATGGAACATAAACAACATAAAAATTTGTATTGAATCTAGAAAATAGAATGTTAATAATTTCCCTAATAAATCAATATAATCATAAACCATCTTGATTAATATGGTGAACGATATCAAAATAGAATATCCCCAGCCAAACTGGTCATAAACCATTCAATAAAATATGGTAAATGGTATCAGAATATATCAACCTCAATGAATCATGGGATTCAACAAAGGATCTTGACATAGATACTTTCAAAGATCACTACAAAAATCTTTAGGAAAATAACCTTTCCAATTTGAAATCAATTAGTCTTAAAAAAGTTGTGCAATTATAAAAGAAAACATTTTATTTGAAAATAACCATATAATACTATAAATAAAGATTCAAAAAATTAAGGCACCATGAAGATAGGGAAAACCGCTCATGTCGTATAAGTTAAAAAAACATTCATTTCCTATTTTTTGATAGAAAACCCAAAAAGTAACTTATTTGGAAAAAGATAGGAAGATTCCTTTTAATTTTTTTTTGTAAAAAGTCAAACATGCTTAAAAATTAGTTTTAAAAAATATTTGATAATAGTAAAGACATTTTTGAAAAAAATTAGAAAACATGTACATGGAAAAGAAATATTCCCTAATGAAGACTTAAACATAAACAATCCTGAATAATGATGAGATTGTGAAATAAACCATTACCATTTAGGTGTCATTTGAATCATAAGCCTCGTGAAATAAATAAATAAATATGGATATGTATATCTTAATAAAATTCATAATATGTATCATAAAAGACATTCATGGGCGGAACATGCACCACACAAAAGAGACAAGTGGTGAATAAGGCATATGTCCCATAGAAATAAAAGTGAGATGAGAAACTCTTACCTCGGGTTAAACTTCCTTTAAAAATGTTCAAATATACTATATAATGGTTTCAAACATGTTATTAATTTATACTATAACCTTATTAATATTTATAATGTCTTATATTATTCTTTTATAACATCTTACCACCTGTTTAATAATAATATTTCATTATTTTCCTTATTTTGGGTGTTAATTATCTCATTTTCTCCTATATGTTTTGTCAATAATGTCCTAATTAGTTTGTATAGGATATAGTTTCATAATATCCAGAATTATATTAGTTTTATAAATATAATATTTAATCATTAAATACAGTTTTAGAACCATTGTTGAATTGTTGAACATAGAAAATGAATCGCATCACTTCATGGAGACGGTAAGCCGCATGCACACACTAGCGATGATATCATTTCTAAATGGTTTAAAGCTTAAGAAATTAGATTTTATATTAATTTTAATGAATCAATATCATTAAATAATAATCATATATATCCATTATTTCCATCATTATAACTATCCAAGTAAATTGGTGATGAAAAAGTAATCACACTACTACGTAGAGACGGTAAGTCGTACGTACGCACGTGTGGTGATTTCATTGTTCATAGGATGGATAAAAGGTATAATATGATTATTTCATAATCATAATAACATCTCAGTATATAGATGATACTATAGTTAATATTTTATGATGGAAATAACACATAAAGAGGAAGTGGAAGAAGAAATGATTTTGAATATGTTGGTAAAAATGATTACCACTTTTTCAGTAGACTTCCTTTATATATATTATTAAGGGATATAAGGTTGTTATTGTTTTGGTGTAATTTTAAACCTTATAATTTGGATTAACCCTTGGATATTTATTTTTGACTTTAACCATGGTAACCATTATTTATTTCACAACGAGTTAATGATGTTACTATAAATGCAAAAATGACTCATAAATGGAAAATTTATGATATTTTCATCTATATTACATTCAAATGTATAAATATGATATATTTATGAATTTTAAATAATTTAATAAATTATTATTTTGATAAATTATCATTAATTTCAATTTTAACATTATTCATTTACTTTGACTTCAAATACATCAAGAAAAAAAGGATAATTTGAATCTAATGCTTTCAAGCATCTTTAATATATCATATAGATCTAGAAAATTCATTAGGAATATTAAATCATCCAAAATATAGAAAAAATAATATTTTTAAAATCAATTATTTTTTTCAGTTAATTAAATTAATATTGTATTAACATTTCGCAAGTATTAAAGATAATTATATAATTTTTAGAAATAAAAAATAAATTTCTACAATGGAAATAATTTCATTAAGATAAAAATAAACATTTATGTTCGTTCATATCTTGATTTTTTCCTATATGGACACATAAATGATATTAAATACTAAAATAGTGACATACTATTATTATCTTTAATTTAAATAATATATAAGTTATTTTTATAGACCATTAAACAACTCAAATTCAATCTTAAAGTGATAAGGGTTGAATTCTATTCATACAATAATTTTTGGACAAATTTAGCTTATAGTTATACCCTTATCCTTTTGTTTTAACCACCCTTAAACTCTTTTGACAATTACCATACTAATAAAATTGTCTATTATATGAGGGTCAATAACGTTATTATAAAATTACAAAAAACCCATAAATGGAATATGATGGATTTAATTAATCATATCCCATTAATTTGGTCTAATTTATGATTTTTATTATTTTTTAATCATTTAATAAAATATTATTTACTATAAAATATTTATAATGTCAATTTTTAGAACTATTCATTATATTGACTTTAATAATATCAAGATAACAATTATAACCAAAAAAATAATTTATTAAATAAAAAATATATCATATTAATATATAAATTTATTTTATCACCTTAATTATCTCAAATTATATTTATTTTAATATTTTTCATATCATTTATTTGATTTTTCCATTAACTAAATATTTACTACATCATCATTATGTAAGCATTTAAGGTAATTATTTATTCCCTAAAAAATAAAAATAAATTAACATGATGAATATAAATATTTTATATTTCAAAAGACCATTTATGGCCAAACATATCTTCTGGATGATCACATATTAAAAATTTTATACTTATAAAAAACCAGAGTATGACATGTTTGACTTTTCATTAACTAAAATACTATAAGGGAATTAATGTCAACCAAGTGGATCTAAGAGGTCATATATTTGACCCATGGATTATTTTTGTAGCACCCCAAAAATTTTATGGTATGTTTCTATTAAATACATTCTATTCATCACTGTGTTCCTTTGAAACAACACTAGGTTATTTAGGAGATAGTCAAAACCTAGCCATTAAATATAAATTTTCCACTTCTATGTTTTGAATTTCGAAAAAATGGTCATCTAGAGTTGTGATCAGTAAGTCATTTGGAGTAACTTGATTTTTGGTGAATAGTAACATACCCTTATGAATAGTAATATGAATAGTAATATGACCCTTATGAATAATAAATAATAATATTATTTTATTTTCTTAAGGCAATAAGATAATGAGATATTAATTAGTTTTTCAATGAGAAATAAAACTAATTGCACATTAAGATTGTTATTTTTCGAATTAACTATGATTTTATTTAAAAATTAAATTAATAATATTTAGAAAATTAATTTTTAAAAATGGAGTTTATTTTTGAATTCTACACGTCAAAAAATGGTTAGGGTAATTTTTTGGTATTTTTCTAAAATTCTAGAATTTTTTAGGAATAGTGAAATACGATAAAATACCATATATGCAAATTATCAGTTAAATACACTATTTATGACATCAGAAGTGATGTAAGGACACTTGGTTCAAACTCACATGAACTTATTACTATTATGGGTCACATGAAATAACACTATTGGTTGTCTTGAGGGAAATAATAAAATAATGAATTAAATATTCAAAATTTACCCCTCTCCTCCACATTAAAAACCCCTCACCACTCCCTCTTCTCTTTACTCCTCTAAGCCTTGAAGTTCCTCAAATTTCTGCCCAAATACCCTTCCCTATTCACTACCTATTAACAGGAATCTCTTGGTCTTTCCAAAAGACCAAAATCCCTTCCCTTAAGGAGGTTCTCGAGGAAGTTATTTCAAGAGGTAAAACACCTTTCTTTTTCTTTTAGTTTCATTTGAATTTATCTTCATTTGTTATCCTCTCCTCACCTTCTCTGTACAAATGATCACGATAAATCTAGTATCATCTATATACTGGATTTATATCATGTTAATGGAAGAACCATCATCAATATTCTTACTCCCTCCCTTTTATTTTTATAAACGAAATCAACATCCATGAGGTTCCAATTTATAACCTTCATGGACAATGAAGTTTCGTTCTTCAATTGTTCCTTCATTATTGGTCATGAAACCATATTTATGGTTGAACCAAATCATAATATATGTATTTTATCTTTATTAATGTTCTTTAATCTTTACACATACATAATATGGAATAATAATACAAAACATGTTTATTGAGCACAAAACTGCCAAGCCAAATTCAAGCGTTTATTTTTAACTCATCGAATGAGTCATCCTCATAGTATATAACTAGAATCATTATAAGATCATTTACATATATATTTAATTTCACTAATAATTTATATTAACAATTCTGTATGTTTAACCATATTTTAAACCAACTTCTATTCATGAATACAAGTAAACAAATCCTGAAACCAAGTAAGAAAATGCTTCCAAAATAATAAAATTGAATCTCTTAAACCCATCAAAAAGACCATTAATGAACTTAATAAAGTTATACCATATAAATTAAATGTTTATTATGTTATGGAATTATTAATTAATGAATATAAATTTGATTATTCAGGTTGTTAAGAACAATCAAGAACACCTTCGAGCATAAGGTAAGGGACATCTTAACTCAATTTCCATTTATTGAGTTACACATCTATGTCATTGGTTTTGTATTTACAAGAATATGTGTGAATGACCTATAATTGTTTTATAATGTATATACACTTATATTTTGTGGATTTTTATTTGTCACACATAAATATTTCATTGATATATCGTCACTCTAATGACACAATCTTTGTAAGGGATCCTCTCTCTCACTTTTGTTCAAGAATCTCCCCTATGTTGTGCCCTTTTATTTTTAATTACTAATGGTGGGGTATGTTTTATCACCTCTTCCATACTGCCCTTGTGACATATAAATAATGGAATACCCCTTTAACTCTCATTAATACCTCACAATAACACTCGTTACCATGCTGAAATGTTTGTAAAGGGGTTTCTCATCTAACTTTCATTTCTGTGATATTTTCATTGTTTGCCACTTATTTCTTGTATGTGGTATATGTGTACTTCTATTTAATATATAATAACATTATTATCTTTATATTCAAGTTATTAAATGTTTTATTTGAGGGTTATTAATTTCTGGTCATATGGTTCGACCGATTACATTGTGGTAAGAGACTTTGTCTCAACTACTATTTTATTGTGACTAACCTTGTATTGTGCACCTAATAATCCTTATGTAGTGTACATACTGCCCATTTGAGATCACTTTTAATTTTAACTTACATTGATAATATATATCCATTATCTCATATCATGGATATGTTTTTGTCTAAACTGTATAACATTTTACATACGATGTTTATTTTGGAAAGTTATTTTAATTATGGAAATATTGATGAATCTGTATACTCTACTCTATACAGATATTGAAAAGGCATATTGCTCTTGTATTGAATCAATGTATAAGGAATGATTTAGACATGCAGTGGTGGGTGGGTCCTGCTACAGCCCCTCGATGCATCGATAGGTCTCATGAGACAAATCGGTTTGCGACAAACCCTTTGAGTTTGTTTCAAAAAATCAGATGGGTTTCTACCCAAAGAACTAAACCATTTTTACGGTATTATGGTTTCATGTGCCAGATACATGAAGTCTAATTAACAAGTATTATCTTTATTCATTACCAATTATTATTATTATCCATGAGGTTTTCACAATGACAAAATCTATGGATGCAGTTTCATTCTCAGTTTATTAATGGAATTAGTTTATTATTTATTCACTATGCCATATTGATTATGATTCACTTATTATTGTGCTCATTCTTCCACTATTTGTTACCCTTAATGAGCATTTGAGCTCACCCCTTTCATTGTTTACCCTCAATAGGTGATGAAGAGAGGGACATTTATTGAGTTCAAGTGGTTTCAGTTTTAGTTTTCATTATGTATTGTATTTTTTAAACCTTTCAAATGTAATTTGAGCAACATCTATGTATCTAGTTTCTTCAAGACTACTAAACTGATCATTCCTTCGGGATTTTCATTCCTTCTAACTATGATAATATCACAAGTAATGCACTGGATCCATCCTAGAGGGGTCAGGGTGTTACAATTTTGATTGAAACTTAATCATCTAATATAATTGTGCTAAGTGTTGGGGTTATTTTATATTCCTTATCATATTAATTTTACTTTTAATTACCCGATTTACTCTTTACCGTGGTAATAAAAATTACCAAGGCTACTATTTATACAGGGGAAAAAATAAAATGGACCTCTATATTAAATTTTGAATATATGAATAGAAATATGGAATATATTTTTTAAAATTAAAAACATGAAAATTGCACAGTTTAATTTAAAATCAAACCCGCAAAACGTAATAAAAAACAGTTTTCTTGAAAAAATGCATTTTTAAGTTCAAAAATGTACTTATACCAAAATAAGGTATATAGATGTTTTAAAATGTAATAATTAGATTATAAATAACTAGATATTAATTAAGTTACATTTATATCAAATTAAAGTTATAATGAGACTTTTAATATAAAGAAATTGACAGTTTTATAAAGATCGATATTTTTTACTATTCACTAAAAAATCAATCTTCTCAAAAATTTACCAAAAACACATTATAAGATAATTTTAATGTTATGACTTAAAAATGATATTATTTTTATAAAATAAAATTTATATAAGTTCTATAAATTTATTATAATATTTACTCATAAAAATAAAGAAAACCATTTTTGAAGAAAATATATTTTTTGAAGATCGAATTGACTTTACTAAAAATAAAGTGCTTATTCACAAAGCATTAATTAATATATTAAAAATGAATTGGTTATTTATATATTTAATAATTTTTTTAATGCTATTTATTCCCACCAATTTAATGGTTATTTTATAATAATAACATAATAATATTACATTGTTTGTTTAATTTGGGTGTTGCATGCAACATAATCTATCAAAGATGTTAAATTTAAAAAGAGACACAACATAAAATCTTGGGATGTTACAATGAAATTTAGAAATCATGGGATATAAAAAATATCATTTTCCAAAATAAATCATATCATAATAATTAAAACATCACTTCATGAAAGATAAACTTTGGAGGGTAAATATAAGTGAAAATATAAAACTTTTCACAAAACCTTTTAAAACATTGAAGTAAAAATTAATTTAATAAAAAAATGAAGGGAAATAGAATAATTTTTAAAACTATATTATAAGTAGTTATAAATAAAATATACTTAAAAATAAATAAAGGTTATCAAAAAAAATGTGGATTGGAAGATAAAAAATTTTATTTTGAAAGGATGGAAAACCTTTTGATTATTTTGAAATTCCTTTTCTGAAACCCACATCATAAAAGAGGTAGTAAAAATTATATTTTACAATAGGAAAAAATGAAATATGGAGGTCAAATAAGTAAACACATATTTGGGTTTTAAATTATGAAATGAATTTTTTTTGGGGAATAATAAACATGGAAATGGAGGAAAACCCATCTTTAAAGGAGATGATATTTTTTCTTAAGAACATTGTACTTTTATGAGAAATAAATTCATCGATAAAGCATATTTGAGTTAAAGACATAATTTTTCACAAATATAAAAGAGGTAATATCTCATGATATAGTAAATTAAATAATTTATCAAACATAGAAGAATGATTCTCAAAAAATAATATTTTAACTCAAAGAGAATAAATTTGAGTTAACCAAATCCATTATAGATGCTATAATTCATAAATCAAGGGAGATTTAAAAAGGGGTTATGTGGTAGAAATGCAAATCCCAAAAAAATTAAAACATAATATTGTCAATGGGAAGAATATACCCCACTTATATGAAATAAATTCAAGAAGGACAATCATAAATCAATGAGAAGAATTATGTTTCGAAAAAAACTTATGGTAATGGTAATATAAAAATAAGAGGGTTACCATGAAATTGAAATTAAAGTATCATGAAATAAGATATGTTTATTATACTTAAAATCAATTGTTAAATGAATACACCAAATAAAATAAATTACGGTGCACAATATCAAATATGTCTTAGGGATTTGAAAATGAGACAAAGAAACCCCTACAATTTGAAGAGCATTCAACTCAAAACCTCTTGAAAGAGATATAGATTTAAATTGAACTTAAATTACCAATAATAAATGGTATTTAATGATTTAAAATCTCAATTAGTCAGTATATACACCACTTAAAATAAATTAGGTTCATAATACAAAACATGTCTCAAAGAGAGGAATTTGAGACGAAAAACCCTTACCTTGAGTTTCTGCTAACTCAGCCTTGATCTAATCTCATGTATAATGAAAATAACTAACTTAACTACTTAATTAATAAAATTGTTCAAATTTATTACCCTTTATAAACATTATTTTTAATCCTTCATTACAAATATATTTCTTAGTTATAATTATTTTTACTAACAGAGGTTAGAATGTTTGTTTGTTTATCATGTTAAAATATCATGGCAACAGAGTTGATTCTTAATAATTAGTTTATATTTAATAATTAAATGATTATTAAATATATAATAATAGTTTCTTTCAATTATTACTTAATTATTATTTTCATTAAGTGAAAGAAATGAATGTGGTTTGTGAAAATGGAAAACGCGATAAACTAGTTTCTGTATGTTTATCAATTAAAATGTGATATATTAATAAATATTAAAAATATTAAAAAACACATTTATATAATCATAAATACATATTAAATTAATTTTTATTCCATGATATTATCATTATATAACAATCCTTTATCATTCGTGATATAACATTATAACATCATTCACGTGGGTGGTAAAACCAACTCAAATGGTAATGTTTTATAATGTTTTAATGGGTAAGGGAATGTATTTAGATAATGATAGTATGAAATATTAAGAATATTAAAATGAAATAATTATCATATATCCTCATTAAAACCATTTTTTGAACCATCTAAGTTGGTTGGTTAAGGAAAACAAAATTCATCATTCATGGAGGCAGTAGTCCGTCGTACTCATGATTAACAATCTCATTTCTCAATGAACGGAAGGAATGATGGTGTATGAAAAATTATCATTTAAAAATTTTATGTGTGAAATATTAATCATATTTATTTATGAAATCCATATTTTATACCATCCTTGAGAGGTGATGATAAAAAACAAACAACATCACTTCGTGGAGGTGATAATCCACACGTACGCACGATCAATGTTATATTCTTTTCTTAATGGATAGAAAGGATATAATATTTATTTTCCAATTAATACAATGAAATTTTATTATAATAATTATATGTATTTAATTATATCAATAAGTGTATATAAGTTTATGATAGTAAAAATTAATAAGTAAAAACTGAAAAGAAGTGGATACTCTCATCGGAGACATGAATTTTCACTGAGAATTCTCCTTTGAAATGAAGGTTGTATGATTAATAATGGTGACTGGGAGATTTTGTACATGGTAGGGGGTTCTAAGAGGAATTTATTTTTCATATTTTAAAGGATAAATTTTAAGTTATGGCGATTATTTAATTGGTGGAAGTGTTAGCTTTTTATAAGTGAAGAGAAGGGTAGTTTTAGAAGTAACCCTTACATTTTCAATAATGTAAAGTTACTATTCAAGGTTCAAGGGCCAAAAAAAGGAAAAAATTAGATATTAAAGTGGGTTTGGTTAAAAAATAACCTAAAAAATCATTATAAAATATTTTTTAATCATTTTTTTTGAATTTTACCTTGCGTAAAAAACTTTTTACCATTTTCACTTTTTACCATGGAAACTATTTTTTAACCTTAGTAATTAATTTTGTTGAAAAAAATTAAAATTGACCTTATTAAATAATTTGAAAATTATAATTTTAAATTTTAGAATCATTTTATCATAACAAAATTATAAAGGTTTAAAATTTTAATTTTAAAATAAATGCATGTAATCGCGTAAAAAAAGTTTTTAGAAAAAACATGTTTTTAAGATTAAAAATTATGTATAAGGTAAAATTATCATGGTTATTGATTTACCTAGAATAAATTGATTCATTATGAAACAATAAAAGTTATGAGGCTTTCATGTAAAACTAAAACTGAATCTCACCTTTAAAACACTTGATTTAAAAAAACAATTGAAAACAATTTTTATTAAACTAACATTTTAATTTAGTTCTAAAAAATATTGGACGTAAGATATATATGTTCCAAGAATATTTAAAAATGAATAATTTCATTACTTAAATAAATATTTTATTACTTAAAATGTTTTTTAATTTTCTAGGATACTCTTACATAATGATAAAATCATATAAAATATAATTTTTGCAAAAACATATTTTTCGACTAAAAAATAACCTTTAAAAAAAACAAAAAAAATTCATAATAAGTATATTTTAATGTGAGGAATTAAAAAATTAATTTTATTTTATCAGATTTAAATTCTTGAATTTTTAAATTTGATTTTTAAAAGAAAATACATAATATAAAGAATTTTTTTTATTGAAAATAACCTTTTTCAATATTAACTCATATTAATTATTTATCATCTGAAGTTGGTAAATTTTAATGGTTTACCATATTGGTGTTTATTATAACTTTATTAATATTTTTCTTTAAATGTGTTTTGTTTTTTTTACATTGGGTGTAGTGTGTAACGCAAGTTGTCAAACATAACATCAGTTTTATAAGGCCTAGAATTTTATGTCATTACTCTTTTATCCTCATAAAATGTGATAAAGCCTATTCATAACCACACCAAGGTAATGAAAATATTTCTAAAATAATTCCTTATATAGTAATTATTTTTCATTTTCATCAATCGATACTCACATAATATCTTTCCCTTGAGAGGGTAATCGTTTATTAAGTATCTTAGGTAGCACCAATAGTTGCACTTACATCACATATTCTCTTCTACTTCACCTTCACATAAATCACATTTTTTTCATTGATGCATCATGCTAAATATTACTTACCAAATCTTCTAGTAGAAAAGTATCCCAGAGGGTCAACCTCGTCATCATCATTTTTCTTATTCGGGTTAAATATTTTGTAAGATTTCATCAACTCATCATCATCATCATCATTGATATAAATCATCCTAAATTCATAAGAAACGTGGTATATTTCATCATTAAAATTTAACTTTTATTATATTCAACTCATTCAATATAATTAGAGTTAACATGACCACATTGATTTCACTAGATTCTTACTTAATTTGACATGTTTCAAGATTTTATCCAACTCCGAACTTTACTCCAACTTCCAAGTCACATAATATTTTATTCATTCTACTATATATAATTCATCATTAGCTCAATACCTCAAGACTAGTTTATAAATAACACTTTACCCCTACTTCCTAATGAAATTTAAGGACACCTTTCATGAAATTTACATTTTTTCCAAACAATAGGAATTTCCACTTTCTCATATCCCCAAAACATCATTTCAGTTTCAATTTAAAATTTTCACAATCATAAAATACTCCCATTATTCATTAAGGGTAAAAGTTGTGGTTTGACTTAGTGGTAAGCACCACATAAGTCTACATGAAAGGCTCAGGTTCAAATACAGGTGGGAGAGGATTTATGAGTTACTAAAGCAATTATTTTAGTAGTATTATAGCTGGTAATGTAGCAGTGACAATATTCAACTGAATTGATAATTCAGGTCATAGGGCCTATAATCCATCCATGGGCCTTTGGGACAAAATATTCAAGGCCTTTAGGCCATAGGTCCCCCAATCCATGAAGCAAAGCAGGTTCAACTTATGGGAGCAACCCCAGGCTAATAGATTAGAGCATAAGCAGCCACCAGACTGAGAAAACCAGACCCAAGATTGAAGGTGTAACACCCCAAGGTTTTGAAAATAAATATAGAATGCAATTTTATAATCTATCCATTAAACACAACTTTTCCTATCTATGTTTTGAATTTCGAAAAATGGTCATTTAGAGTTGTGTTCAGTAAGTCATTTGGAGTCTGATAGAACAAACTTGATTTTTGGTGAATAGTAACATACCATTATTAATAGTAATATGACCCTTATGAATAGTAAATAATGATATTATTTTATTGTCATAAGGTAATTTGATAATGGGATCTTAATTAATTTTTCAATGTCACATAAAACTAATTATACCTCTAAGATTGTTATTTTTTTAAATTAACTATGACTTTATTTAAAAATTAAATTAATAATATTTAGAAAATTATTTTTGAAAAATGGAGTTCAATTTTGAATTCTACATGTTGAAAAATGTTAGGGGTTATTTTTTGGGATTTTTCTGAAATTCTAGAATTTTTGATGAATAGTGAAATACGATTAAATACCATATATACAAATTATTAGTTAAATACACTATTCATGACATCACAAGTGATGCAAGTCCACTTGATTTGAACTCACATGCACTTATTACTATTAAGGGTCACATGAAACAATACTATTGGTTTTCTTGAGGTAAATAATAAAATAATGAATTAAATATTCAAAATTTACCCCTCTCCTCCACTATAAAAACCCCTCACCACTCCCTCTTCTATTCACTCCTCTAAGCCTTTAAGCTCCTCAAAGTTCTGCCCAATTACCCTTCCCTAGTCTCTCCCCACGTCCAAGAAGTTTCTGGTCTTACCAAAAGACCAAAACCCCTTCCCTTAAAGGAGTTTCTCAAGGAGGTTATTTCAAGAGGTAAAGCACCCTTTTTTTCATTTGGTTTCATTTCAATTTATCTTCTTTTTCTATCCTATCATCACCTCCTCTATCCAAATGATCATGATAACTCCATTATCATATATATACTGGAATTATATCATGTAAATTGAAGAACCCTCATAAATTTTCTTACTCCCTCCCTTTTATTTCTATAAATGAAGTCAACGTCCATGAGGTTCCAATTTATAGCCTTCGTGGATGACGAAGTTTTTTTCTTCAATTTCTTATTCATTACTGATCATAAAACCATATTTATGGTTGAACCAGAATATAATATATCTATTATAACATAATTAATATTTAGGAACTAGAATATGTACATATAATTAAGTTATATGACAAAACTAGTTCATAATAATCCAAATACCGCCAAATAATCGAAGTGGTTATCATCTAACGATTCATCATCATTACATGTAAAAAAATGATATAAATGACCATTATCAATTATTTATATTCATAAATAATATGTAATTCTAATCCTTTAGATTTATAACCATTCCACATGAACTCCATTACTTAAAAACAAGTGAACCGATTATGAAAATAAAGAAAACGAACACCCCAGAACAACGAAATTCAATATAATAACTTAGAAATAAGGGTATAAATGAACTAAAAAAAATTATTATAAAATAAATACATGTCTAATAGGTTCTTAAATAAGTTATTAATAAGTATAATTTCATATTCCAAGATCTTAAGTTCAAGAGCGGAACACGTTTGGAGTTAAGGTAAGGGTTTTCCACCCAAACTTCCATTTTCATTCGGGTTACTTTTATTGTCTAATTTCCTCGATTAAATTCTTATGTATTGTTATGTACTCCTAATAAATTATGTGTGAGTATTCTATATATGTACACCAACTAGAATACTTACCTATTTTTTGGATAGTTACATGTTTTAAAAGAAGCTCTCAAAACTGTTTCCAAAAATATGAGCCCGATACAAGGGAATTTCTAAAATTCATATCTATTTTCAAGGGAAATATATAATATATTTTTTGAAACCATTATACTTATAAAAACAATAATTTTATCATGAAATAATATCTTACTTTAATTCTGGTTTTATATAAATATTTTTCCAAAAGAACTCTTCTTTTCAAAATAAAGGAGTATTTGTCTCAAGAATTGCTTAATGATTTTATAAGAGTGTTTTAGTCTAATTAAACACTCTTGTTGATTACATGGTATTATTGGGTTTAATCATTTATGAATTCATCTACCATATTTTATTTAATGGTTTATGGCTAACTCTCTTGTGATTCATCTATCCTAAAACCATTCACCATATTACTCGTAATGGTTAGTGTTTTATTTTTAATGATTGGGGAAAGTTAGTTACATTTCATATGATGGTTTCAATATGAATATATATGTTTTTTATGTTGAACCCCGCTCATATGAGGAATTCATTGAACTTATTATTTGACGGGTGGGGCCCGTTATAGCCCCTCGATGCATCAGTAGTTCTCATGAGACAAATAGACGTGGAATTGGCCGAGGCCTTTCCCAATTTGATATATGGATTTTGGCCGAGGCCTTTCCCAATTTGATATATGGATTTTGGCCGAGGCCTTAATCATTAGATGTCTTGTCTAAGGCCTTGACAAAATGTTTTAGAATGTCCGACATATGCACTTCCCTCATTATGAAGCTATTAATTGAAATTTCATGTGGTTATTTGACTAGTAGAATACCCATGATTATGTTTTATTATAGAATTATATTATCAGCTCATATTCGTGCCATAATGTGTTCAAGTTTATTGTTAAAGGCATGTGTTTTAAATTATGCACCATGTCTTATGTTTATTCTATCTTCCATTGTGTTTCTTACACTTAATGAGCGTTTGAGATCACCCCTTTCTTATGTTTCATTTTTCCCAAGATATGAAGAAGTAAATTATGAATGACTTGCAAGCATAATCTAGGAGGCATGGAATAAATTAGTGTTGTATTTCCTTTCTTGATGTGAAGTTGAACTTATTTATGTATCTTGTTTCCAATAATACTAAACTTCTTGGTCCTTCAGGATTCTTATTCCTCATTTGTATTCCAATGTAATCAAATAAGGCATTGGCTCCAGGCAATTGGGGTTGGGTCCTTACAGAAGGAGGGATACGAAATCAATTATCAGCCTGTGTAGCCCTGTATAAGGGCATTAAAAGCTGTTAGCAATGTCATGCGGTGAGTTTATGTGGACTTGAAGTGGTGTTGGGGAGGCATTGTTCCAATGTAGTCAAATTATAAAATGTAATGGTATTTTTTCCTTAGGGATTCCAGGCCATGTAATTCAAGTTGTGTGCCTTTGGGCCTCCTGGTCATGTAAGGTTCTCTCACAACCCAATTAAAAAGGGGGATTATCAGATAATAAAAAAATAAGGGATTAGAGCATCAAGGGTAAATTTAACATACAACTCAAAAAGAATATCATGGTCATAAAACTTTATGTTTTAATACCCCCAAAATTCATCAAAACTTATGATTACATACCTAAACTATATTATGAAATAAACATAGTTAAATTCCCACATTTTCATGATGTAACTAATTTATTTAACCCCCTCATACACTATCCTTTGGTGATGGAAACTTCTACCCCATAGGCCCCACCCATCAATCCATGTTATATGTTTATCCATTTGACTTATAACATATGTCAAACTACCCACTTGAATTTTCCATGTGAAGTAAATATAAAATCACTTACCTTTATATAATTTCATATCAAGTTAGTTTATAAAATCACCGTCAATTTAACAAATGCCCAAAATTTATTGAAAATCATAAACCCAATTCCATTATATAAAATTACAGCTTTTAACTTTCTTACATCCTTATGTTATAAAACATTTTGTGTCAATTTAAACTAAATCCAATCCATCAATTTTCATCCATAAGAACAACTCACACAATATTGATATAACCATGTTTCATTTATTTCATCATGAAATATATTCTCAAATAAACCCTCTATGTACTGATAAAATAAATCACCATTAATTAGCATTTAAATTTATTATTAAATGCTCATGGGTGTTTTTAATTGGATCAGAAGAAATATAACTTTGAAATTCACCCCAATTCCAATCAATTAACTCACCAAAAATTAAATATTTAGTTCAAAATTAAATATTAATTAGTGACTTTTGATTAATTTGGGACCATTATTATTTTGTTATCAAAATTTCAACATCACATCATCAAAACAAATATCACTATAACATGCATTTAAGACTTTAAATGGAAATTATCATTCATTCAATATTGACTTTTTATTTAAGGAAAAGAAACAAACCAAGTAAAATCATTTAAGTGGGTGGTAAAAGTGAAGACTTAAAGAATCTTCCCATACAAAAAAATACAACTAATTAGGATGGATATATGATCCATGTAAATATTGATTACAATAATTAAACATCCAAATCGGTCTAAGGTATCTACTGCATGATTTCCTTCTCTCTAGGTCTACCAATAGGTGGTATCAGGGGAGAAAAGGGATTAACATCAATACATGAGGTAGGTGATACATGAAGGTTTTGGGGATGGGTTGGAGAGACCTATGGATACTATGTTGTTATCCTAATAAAGAATGATATGGAACTATAATAAGGGGTGAATTTATAGTGACTCTGACCCCAGAAGCCTAAAGCTAGTGTTTTCTTAATTACATTATCATAAAATACAAGGAACTACATCCCAAAGGACCAAATAGTTTAGTAGTCTTGTTAAACTAAATACATACTTAAATCACATTTACATTTGAAAATGATAATACAATAAACTATTTTCTTAAGACCTGCATTATTCACCTTATCATATCTCTACATATCAATCATGAAATACTTCTTAGTATCCTGGGGAAAATAAAACATAATAAAGGGATGAGCTCAGTTGCTCAGTAAGGATAAGCGTACAATGGAAGCTATGAATAAATAAGACATAGTTAATATGGAAAGGTAAATAACTGAAACACATGCAATTTAATCAATAACTTGAACATAATATGGAAGAAATAAATGATGATCAAATAATTATAAATAAAGAATCACATGAGCATGAAACTTAACCATGAATATTCTAACTAATCAAATAATCACAAGGAATATCAATAACTGAATTCATAATGATGGAATACATAATGATGGAAATATAAAACATATTGTCAAGGTCTCATTTCAAGACATCTAATAGAGTCAATGATTCGTATAAAAACATCTAATATCATTGAGTCTTTGTGTTAAGACATCTAATGCTTCCAAGGCCTTGTGCCAAGACATCTATATAAATGGGTAAGACCTCAGCCAAAACTATATCTAGTTTGTCTCATAAGACCTACCAATGTATTGAAGGGATACAGTGGCCCCCCAGTCACTTATTAAGTCATTTATTCCTCATATGAATAAATAATAAAACTAAATCAAAATTCCTTAACATAAAATATCATTATTTACTAAACGATATGTATTTATCAATATTTCCCCAGTCAATCAAATAAATTTAAAAGTAAAACATTGTATGTATAAATGAGATATATTTTCAGAAATATGGATATTTAGGGGAAATTTGATGTATAATGATCTCAGGAAAGTGAATATTTCAAGGCAAAGTTAAGGACTACAAAATGAAACAAGGAAGTGAATGTCAAGACTATCCTTGGTCAAAATAATCACAAACCATACAGAGTAAGAATAAGGATGGTATCAAAATATACCCATTAGAGTAAGAATAAAGAGTTTTTGTCATTGATTAATAGAAATATCATAAAACTATCTTTAAAAATTCATTAGGAAAATATCCTTTTCATTTAAAAAATTACCTTTTAAAACATAAAACAATTTAAAAATCATTTTCTTTGAAAAAAACTTTTAAAAACTAAGAATTTATATATTATTAGTAAAGAAATTTTATTTAAAAATAACCTTATAAACTTCCAAATAAATCTTCAAAGAAATTATGGTTGTGATGGAGGGTAATTATTTACATTTCGTACAAGTTAAAAAAACATTACTTTTACACTATAAAAGGTTTTTGGAAAATGATAAGAAGATTCCTTTCACATTTTCAGTAAAATCTAAATGGGAATTGTATTGAAAATGACACATGATTCCTTTGAAAATAATTAAAAAGTAAAAATGGGTAAAATTACTTTAATAAATCATTTTGAAAAGGTTAAAAATAATTTTAAAAACATTTTTAGAAAACATGGTTTTGGAAGAAAACAAATTTTTGACTGAATAGAGAAATGAAGTTGGGATTTCTTAAAAACATTTTCTCAAATAATTAAAGCATAAAATAGTGGGAAAATGGTACATTTACTTGAAAATATCATTAATAACCATATTAAAAGAAAATGAAATGGTTTTATTTGGAAATGGTCAAATAATTTCCTTTAACTAAAATTCCAGAATAAAAAATCTCGATTAGAATGAGATTGTGAAATAAATTTTTACAGTGATCACAACATTGAAGTGATAATTAATCAATGTATAGATTGTGTGTTTAAACTATAAATCCAAATAAAACAATTATAAATACAACATAATTTAATCAAAAGTCATTATATACATAATCTTTGAATGACATAATCAATGAAGTAGAAGTTTAACCCAATGAACGGAAATTCAGTTAAGAAATCTCTTACCTCATGCTTCATTTTGGTTGAGAATGATTTAAACACTTTTATGATTGTTTTAAGCATGTTATTAATTTATAAAATAACTATATTAATACTTATAATATCATATATGATCCTTTTATTACATTTTACCACTCGTTTGTTAATAATATTTCATTATTTTCATTATTCTGGGTGTTAATTGCCTTGTTTTTTCATGTGTGTTTTGTCATGAAAGTTACGGTTCACTTACATATAATATATATAAATAGTCTAAAAAATAATATTAATACTATAAATATCATATTTACTCAGTATATACATTATTATTACCATTTATAAAATTTGAACATGGAAAATGAATTGCCTCGCTTCATGGATATGATAGGTCGTACGTACTCACGAGCGGCGATATCATTCACTTAATGGGTGAAAGGGTAAGTAAGTGGGTGATATATTGAATTTAAGTAATTAATATATTCTAATATATATTATATATATTCATTAATGTTATCCTTATTACATTCCATGTAAAGCGTAATTGAAAAACAAATCGCATGGCTTCGCGAGGCAGTAGTTTGTCGCACAAACGAGCGACATTCTCGTATTTTAAATGAAATGGAAAATAAAAATGTATATGTGATATTAAAATTAAATAAGTATAATAATATCATAAATATAATATACATGTGGTAAATCCATCATTTTATCCAAATATGATAGGTGATAATAGAGAAACGAATGACATCGGTTCGTGAGGTGGTAGTCCGTCATACACATGAATGATGATTGCGTAACTCATTTGATAGAAGTGGAGAAAAATAATTATTATTCCATAACCATAATAACATATTAGTATATGAAGGATAATAGTTTTATTATATTTTAAGTGTCAATACATAATTGAATGTGGAAAAAAAGAAACAAAATGAAAGAGATTTGTTAAGATAATTACTTTCTCTAAGAGAAAACTCATTTGGATCTCATCTTAAGGACTCTAGGGATGGTCTTTTGGGAGGACCAAAATCTCTAGAATGTAAAAAAAGATTTTAGGGAGAGAAATGGGTGGGTCTTGGTCGATCCAAAGGGCTTGTGAGGTGTTAATATGTAGGGGGGGAGTGACCTTTTATAAGTGGGGAAAGGGAACCCTCTTGGAAATTAAATTGAAATTTCCCAAAAGAATCCAAAATGTTAAATCCATTCACATGAAAAATGATTTCAAATGGCCATATATTTGAATTTGGGAAGTATAAGATGTAAATATGTCTGTTAAAAAATATTTTTACAAGTTTTTAGGTCATTTTAACCATTATACTTTTAGTTTAACCCCATGGTAAATCTATTTTTACCTTAACCGCGGTAATTGATTTTTACCATTTTCACTATTCATTTTTTTCAAAAATTAATTTGGCCTTATTAAACATTATAAATTAAGATATTTAAAAATATGGAATACATTTTTCCAAATACAATTCATATAAGTGGAAAATTTTAATTTAAAATTAATCATATAGACATGATGAGAATGAAAGTTTTTTAAAGAGAAAATGTTTGAAAGTTTACAAAGTTTTTATATCAAAATTAAATATAAAAATGATTCCAATGACCTAGATTGAATTAATTGATATATAATTAAACTAATTATACTTTAAAACCAATTCAAAATATAATTTAATATTATAAATTATTTAAACAAAAAGGAAGTCTTCAATTAAAATTCAATATTTTTCACTATTCATTAAAAAATGAAAGTTTTCCAAAAAATCAAAAAAAAAAACACCCCAAGATAATTTTGATATTATGATTTCAAAAATTAAGTTAATTATATCAAATAAATTTTCTAAAATTATTAAAAATTAATTATATATTATGTGCACAAAGCACGACTAAATTGTCTTTTAGGAAAAATACAATTTTTCAGAAAACATTTCTTTTTTCTTCTAAATTGTTCTTAATTTATTTCTAATTAATAGATAACAATATTTTTCATAAATTATTTATTACTATTCATACCCTCCAATTTAATTTCTAGGTGAGAACAATTATATTAAATAATAATATTTTAATAATATTTCACATTTTGTTTAAACCTGATGTTGCATGTAACACAAGATAAACTCAGTGTTGCGTATAACACAATCTAAATTCAGTGTTGTGTGTAATGCAAGATAAAATTATTGTTTCATATAATGCAAACTAAACTTAGTATTGTGTGTTGAGTACACTATCGAATACAACGTTCTTATTTTAGAATTTTGGGGTGTTACATTCTCTCCGTCTTAAATAAATTGCATCCTCACAATTTAAACTTGATCTCAGTAGTTAAGGGTTTGATATTTGAAAATTATTTTATTTAAAACCCACGTTGTAAAAATAGTTAATAAAATATCCTTTTGATAAGAGAGAAAGGGAATTACAAAGGTCATATGGGAAAACACATACTAGGTTTGAAAGTAGGAGAACATAGGTGAGAAGTGAAAACATAGATATAGAAGAGAAAAATAAAACCCAAATAATGATGGAGAGTGATAAAGAACATTGATCACAAAAAAGTGGGTGATTCGGATAAGGTTAACAACCATAAATCCATAAACCAAAGAGGTGTGAAAAAGGTCATTGATATCATAAAAATGATGATAACAGGACAACATTTTTGTTTCAAGATCCTTTTCCTAGAGTTGAGGAATTCTTTCACTCTCTATAAATATAAGGAAATATAATTAATTGATATATTTTTATTTCATGGGAACAATTCCATCCTTTGTGCTTCGATCAATTTTCACTTCACCTCTTACTCTAAGAAATGAATATCAAAAAATGATTTTTTATGCCTGAAGCACTAAAATTCAATTTTAAAAAATCTTAATATCCAAAATATAATGATAATTCATTCCTTTGATATCTAGTTATTATTATAACAAAATAGTTAGTGCATATATATTCATATGGTAAAGTAATACATTAATCTCTAAAAACTCATCCAAAGTTCAACTTAAACCATTTATAAATGTATAACCTTATGGCCTTTCCAAAAGATTAAGATCCATAACTATAGAAATAAGGATAATAAATTTCCAAAATGTAATTAACATTAATCTACCAAAAAACATAAAGAATCTATTAATCATCACATACCAAACATGTGAATAACTTTATCATTTATTTTCTTAAAACATGGTAATAACTTGAATTACTATAAAACCTTATTGAAAAAATGAATGCTTCCTTATTCCTTAAGTAAAACAAAGATTATTGGATATACTCATTAAATCCAAATATGTTTTAAACTCCATCAATGATAGTATAAACCAATTTTTAAACAAATCATTAACAAGTCTTAAGGTAATCAGTACTATCCAATTTACTTTATCCATATCAATCATCTCTTTATCACAAAATCATTATCTGAACATTAGGAACATATTAAAAGTTATCTTTCTCTCAATCATGTTTTTTTCAAGAAGTTTAACTTTCCACTAAATCATTTTTATTTTTCATCGGTACCATTCATTATACACTTTAAAATATTTAATGAAAAAAATATTCAATACAATCCTTATACATTTCATAATTCTTATAACTAGGATATCATTGATAAAATACTCAAATGACATAATTCTAGAATTATGATACAAGAACATTAATCATTACACTTCGTCTGTGGTAATAGCATAAGATTGACCATGATCCATTAGCTACTTTTGAATTATATTCTTTTGATGGTTAGGGTATTTGTTTGTGTAGTGACACCATATCCTTACAGTTGAAGCATTGAACATTAGAAATATTTTCTTTCCCTTGAAAAAAAGAACAGTGGCCTTTTTTCCCACGCCTAAGGCAAACTCATCTTCCTTTAAAGCGTGTACTAAGGTGTTTCCTTCGACAATTTTTATATGTGGGAAAATTATTTTTCCCTTCTTCCCTTTATCTATATTTTTTTTTCATACTCTTCTTCTCTTGCTTCCCTTAGAAGCTATAATACTTATAGAATTCATTCTATGTCTTATTATCACATGATATTATGTCCTCATATGATGAGAATATTTGGGAGACTAGTTCCCTTCAAAATATTGGCTTAATCCTGTCTAAGAAATGACCATTCTTACTCTTAGGGTTATATGCATTGATGTGATTCTCATTCCTTCTGTTAGGATCCATTTCTAAATGATTTCATACACTAGATTAGATTATATCATTATGAAACATAATGTATATTCCCAAAACTTGTGAAATAATTAACACAAATTGACAAATTTTATGCTTATCTAATCTCATAATCACAAACATGATTTCTTTGGGGATATCTTTATTTTCAAATCTTTGATAATGGTTTGTAAAGAAAATGTGAATTATCCTAAGAATATCCCCTAGGAGTATCAAACTGGGTGCATAATAAGGCTCATTTTCATGCACCAAGTGACGATTGGGTCCAAACCAATGCACTCATTTGGAAGTTATTACCCTTAGGTACATTTGTACTAGAACCATGTCCATTTATAATATCCACATAGGGATGTATTTCTTGTAAAAACCACATAATCTCTTCCTTACCAAAACTTTTAGATGTTATTCTATACTTATCCTCAAAGTTTATAATAGGTTTATGTTATCTAATCTATGTTTTCCTAAATCTAGTTCCCAAGATTTCTACTAAACTTCCTTTGATACGAATTGTAGCAACCTTAGCCCCAAAATCCTAGATTTGGTGTATACTTTATTACATTGGAATAAGATACAAGGAATCGCACCCTGAAGGACCAAATAGTTTAGTAGTCTTGGTAAAATATATACATACTTGAATCTCAATTAAATTTGAAAAAATAGAATACAACAAAGTATTTTCTTGAGAACTCCATTATCCCTATTATCATATCCCTACATATCAATCATAAAATACTTTCTGGTGTCTTGGGGAAAATAAAATATAAGAAATGGGTGAGCTCAGATGCTCAGTAAGGGTAAGTGGACATCAAAAACTATAAATAAATAAGGCATAATCAATATGAAAAGATAAATAACTGAAATAGATACAATTTAATCAATAACATGATCATAATATGGAAGGAATAAATAATGATCAAATAATTCCAAATAAATAATCACATGAGCATGAAACTTGACCATGGATATTCTAATTAATCAAATAATCACATGGAATATTAATAATTGAATTCATAATGATGGAATGCATAATGATGGACATCTAAAACACATCATCGAGACCTCATGCCAATAAATAAAATATCTTCGAGGCTTCGTTCCAAAACATCTAATACCGTCGAGGCTTCATGCCAAGACATCTAATACTATTAAGGCCTCATGGAAAGACATCTATATAAATGGATAATGTCTTGGCCAAAACCATATCTAGCTTGTCTCATGAGACCTACTGATGCATCAAGGGGATATAGAGGGCCCTACACATCACTTACTAAATCCAATACATTCCTTATACGAATAAATAATACAATTGAATTAACATTCCTTAACATAAAATATTCATATTGAGTAAAAGATAAAAATTTATCAATATTTCCCCATTCAATCAAATAACTTTCAAAGTAAAACACCATTTTTTGAAATGAGATTTGGTTTAAACAATAAGGATATCTATGATAAATAATATGGAGATTTAGGAGAAATTTAATATCTAATGATCTCAGGAAAGTTAATATTTTAAGGGTAAGTTAATGACTACAGAATTAAATAAGAAAGTGAATGTCAATACTATCCTTGGTAAAAATAATCATAAAACACCCAGAGGAAGAATAAGGATGATATCAACATATAACCATTGGAGTAAGAGTAAAGGGTCATTGTCATTGATGAATAGAAATACCATAAAATTTACTTTAAAATATTCTTGAGGAAAATATACTTTTCATTTTGAAAATCATTTTTTAAAACATAAAACATTTTGAAAATCCTTTTCTTTGAAAATCTATTTTAAAAACTAAGAATTTCTATAATATTAAGAAATAAATTTTATTTAAAAATATCCTTATAAACTTGCAAAGGAAGATTCAAAGAAATGATGGTCATGACGGTGGGTAATTTTGTACATGCTGTAAAATTTAAAAGAACATTATTTTTTCACTCTAAAAAGGTTAGGAAAGTGTCTTATTCGAAAAACGATAAGAATATTACTTTCATATTTTCAGTAAAAGTCAAACAAGCATTGCTTTGAAAATGACATAAGATTCTATTGATTTTTTTTAAAAAAAGTAAAAAATGGGTAAAATTTCTTTAATAAATCATTTTGAAAAGGTTAAAAGCATTTTTTAAAACATTTTTAGAAAACAAAGTTTTGGAAGAAAACAAATTTTCGACTAAAGAGAGAAATAAATTCAGATTTTCTTAAAAAAATATCAGTTAATTAAAGTACTAAAGAGTGAAAAAATTATACTATTACTTGAAAATATTATAAACAACCAAAGGAGAAGAAAATGAAATGGGTTTATTAAGAAATGTTCAAATAATTTCCTTCAATTGAAATTAAAGAATAAAAAATTTTGATTAGAATGAGATTTTGAAATAAACTTTTATAATGATCATAAAGTTGAAGTGAGAATTAACCAATGCAACTGACAAAGTTTGATTCAGAGGACGAACAGAGGCTCGGGGGTTCGTTGAAGATCCGCAGATGTGCAGGTTCTCTCGAACAAAGAAATCCTAGAAGAAGATGGTTCTATCCATCAGACGTGACCTCAGTGCATTTAATGAAAAAACAAAATACACGACGTGTACTTTTGGAGTACACGACATGTACTCGCCTTTTTCATACTCCGCTTTAGGTGGTCTCCACATCACCCCACACGACTTTGTGTGTGGCCATGACACGGCCAACAAACGACCTTCTATGGCAATGAAGTACATGGCGTGTACTCGTAAAGTACACGGCGTGTACTTCAAAAATTTCCAGAAACTCCCCTTTTCTTAAAAATTGCAGTAAAAGGAAAACATACCTGAAAAGAAGATCCGGGTTATTACAAACTCCCCCCCTTAAATAAATTCATCCCCGAATTTCCCTAGTGTGGCGTAGAAGAAGAAACCCCGAACAATTTCAGCCACTGTGCTTGTACATCAGTTTCCCTCTCCCAAGTCTCGTCCTGCACCCACCTGTGCTACCACAACACTAGTACCAAGGGGACAGAACGACCAAAGAGAACCTTTGTACTGTGGTCCAAAATCCGAATATGATGCTCCTCAAATGACGCATCCACTTCGAGCTCAACCACCTTGGGTTGAAAGACATGAGACGGGTCTAAAAAGTAATTTCAAAGTTGAGAGATGTGAAAAACATCGTGCATAGATCGGTACCTCTGAGGTAACTGCAACCGATAGGCAACCAGCCCCACTCTATCCAACACCTCAAACGGCCCGACGTACCTTAGTGAAAGATTACCCTATCTCTTAATCCTCTTGTTTCCCAACCTCGGCGTGACACGCAGGAAAACCTGATCCCCGACCTTGAATTCTAGAGGTCGTCTGCGCTAACCAGCATAAGACTTCTGATGAGATTGCACAGTAGCCATCCTATTACGAATCAACTCTATCTGCTCTGTGGTCTCCTGAACAATATGAGGTCCTAGCAAAGCTTCCTCTCCTACCTCCAGCCAACATAAAGTTGATCGGCATGACCTACCGTAAAAATCCTCATAAGGTGTCATTTGAATAATTTCTTGAAAACTATTATTGTAGACAAAATCCACAAGAGGTATATGCTTCTCCCAAGAACCTCCAAAATCCAGGATGCATGCTCGAAGCATGTCCTCAAGCACCTAAATCGTATGCTCAGACTGACCATCTGTCTGGGGATGGTAAGCTGTACTCAAAAGTACCGGTGTACCCAAAGCCTTTTGAAGCCCCTGCCAGACCCGAGAAGTAAAACGAACATCCCTGTCTGATACAATGGAGTGTGGAACTCCATGAAGATGTACAATCTGTCAGATGTACAACCATCCCAGCTCATCAACACTGAAGGTCTCCTTGATCGGAAATAAGTGAGAAACCTTTTGTGATCCTTTCAATGACGACCGATACTGCATCATTCCCTCAAGGTGTCCTCAGAAACCCTGTCACGAAGTCCATCGTGACATCATTCCACTTCCACTCGGGAATGGGTAACTATTGTAAAAGCCCTGCTGGTATTTGATGCTCCGCCTTCACCTGCTAACAAGTGGAACACATCATGACGAAACCAGCAACGTCCCTCTTCATACCTAGCCACCAATACTGATGGTGTAGATCACGATATATCTTGGTGATGCCAGGATGAAATGCCCAAACTGAGGAATGAAAGTTCTGCATCAACTCCTCACATATATCTGCAGGCACCCATACACGTCACTAGAAACACAAGATCTCATCCTCACCTATGGTCCATCCAGGAATAGGGTCCTCTCCTGACACACTCTCCCTAAGGACTAGGCCTTCAGAATCTGATAGCTGCCTCATTCGTACCCGATCAAGAAGTTTAGAGGTAACCGCTACAAAAGAAAGAAAAGTATACCCCTGCCTATCGTGTACCTACAGATGAATCTTAGAGAACAGAGCCATAAGCTTCCACTCACTACTGGCCTCCCGAACTACCTGTATCTGAGTCCTCCTGCTCAATGCATCAGCCACTATGTTGCCTTTCCCCAGCTTGTAGACAAGATAAAAGTTGAAAGACTGAAGGTACTCAACCCACCTTCGTTGTCTCAAATTCAGATCACACTGAGTGAAGACGTACTTGAGAATCTTGTGGTTAGTGAAAACCACAAATTTCTCTCCCAAAAGATAATGTCTCCAATAGTGTAGGGCATGAACAACAGCTGCCAACTCCAGGTCATGCGTCGTGTAATTCCTCTCATGTGGCCTCTACTACCGAGACCCGTACACAACGACTCCATGTCCCTGCATAAGTACAGATCCCAGCCCGATACCTGATGCATCACAGTAAACAGTATAACTATTTCCTGGCTCTGGTGAGACTAGTACTGATGTTGAATTCAACCTTCCTTTCAGCTCCTGAAAGGCTGAATCACAAGAATCTGACCATAAGAACTTTGCCCCTTCTTAGTCAGACCTCTCAGCGGTGCTGCTAAGCATGAAAAGTCCTATATGAAACGTCTGTAGTATCCATCCAGCCCCAAAAAACTCCACACCTCAAAGACATTCTTTGGCTGCTCCTAGGAAACTACAACTCTAACTTTCTTTAGGTCTATAGATACTATTTCCTCTGATATAACATGACCTAAGAAGTGAATCTGGTCCATCCAAAAGTGGCACTTTGAGAGTTTAGCATATAAATGATGCTCCCTCAGTGTACTCAAAATGATCTCAAGATGGGTAGTATGGTCGTGTCGAGTGTGAGAGTACACCAAGATATCATCCACGAAGACCACCACAAAAGATTCCAAGTATGGATGGAACACTCAGTTCATCAGTTCCATGGAAACTGCAGGCGCGTTCGTGAGACCGAATGACATAACCATACACTCGTATTGGCCATACCTGCTCTGGAAGGCAGTGAGAGGTATATCAGATGGTATAACGTGCAACTGATGATAACTAGACCTCAATTCAATATTATAGAACACCCGATATCCTCGAAGCTGATCAAAGAGATCATCAATCCAAGGAAAGGGATATTGGTTCTTGACCATCAACTGGTCCAGCTTCTGATAATCCACACAAAGCCTAAGGGTACCATTCACCTTCTTCACAAACAGGACAGGCGAACCCCAAGGAGAAGTATTTGGTCGGATGAAAATCTTGGCCTGCAACTCCTCCAACCATTTCTTGAGCTTCTGCAACTCTGGTGTAGCCATCTTATAAAAAGGAACGGACACCGGTGCTTCCCCTAGCACAAGCTCAATAGAAAAGTCTACCTCACGCTCTGGAGGCAAACCTAAGAATTCCTCTAGAAAGACATCTATGAAACGATCTACCACTGGAGGAAAGTCTAAATGTGTAGTCCCCTGGTCATCCAAATAAATACTAGAAATATGAGTTGTAACTGCTCCCAACACATGATTCTCTGGACCCTCTTTGCTCGCCTGGACATCCCACTCACCCTTATGAAGAAAAGATCCACCCTCTAGTGATATGAAACTCACCCTGCGGCAATAACAGTCAATGACTGCCTGGAAGGGAACTAGCCAGTCCATTTCAAGAATGACATCATAGCCTGTCATCTCTAGAACATAAAGATTCCAAAGGAAGTGACACCCACCAACCTCAAGAGGGAACTCCTTGCACTGACGTACACCAGATGTTCTTTTCCCCAACAGAGTGTCTAGTGTCAAAACATCGACATAAGAAAAGATACAGAGCCCAAGGCTCTCCACAACAGCGAAAAATATAAAGCTATGCGTAGCACCAGTATCAAAATGAGATAAAGATAAAACTAAGGCAACTAGGATCGTACCTCAAACTGTAGAGGGTCCGGGATCTTGCTCCTGATGGGTCTGCTCCAATATAAAAGTTTGGCCAGCTCTGTGGCCCTGTGACCCCACCTGACTACTCTGAGTTGATCCACCCTGCTGTCGCTGGTGTCCTGGTGACTGACCACCGCGATCGCGACCTCCACCTCAGCCTGAACGACCGGAAGAACTCTAGTTCCCAGATTGGTGAGAAACTAGCGGAGCTGCTCCTATACAAGGATTCATAGATGAACCCCTATCACCAGCTACTGGTGAAAATATCTGATAGAAACGCTGAAGGTGTCCCAACTTGCTGTAAGATCGGTACTCCACCAGGTCTCTCTGGCACTGTGGTCTCGTATTCCTGCTTCTTCCACACTGGTAGCACACCATCTGGCTACCAGAAGATGTACCCCGCCTACTCAGATCTCCTAGTGTAGTCTCCCTATAGCGCTTCTGGCTATCAGCTGGCAGAACACTTACTCTGGATGTCAAGCCGACCTGGCTCACAATTCCGGATTCCCTCAGATTTTGCTCCGTGATCAGTGCCTGGTTGACGATGGAAGTGATGGAAGTCAACCTAAAGATATTCACTTGAGAGAGGATGTCCTGTCTGAGACCATCCTCGAACTTCCTTATATCCTCCCAAGAAGGGTGTGAAACACTGAAGCTCAGTGAAACGAGAGGAATACTCCATAACAGAAAGAGTACCCTACTCAAGGATCAAAAACTCCCAGGCTCAGTTGGCCCTCAAGGTCTCCGGATAAAAGTAGTCATAGAAGATGCATTGGAACTCCTCCCAAGCCATAACCTGCTGATGACCCACCTGTGAGATCACATCCCACCATCTCTTGGTGAAATCTCATAGCATATAGGTAGCGAGCTTGACTCTACTCTCTGGAGGTATCTCCAGATGCTCAAAGATCGTCAGTATGGCTATGAGCCATGACTCTACAACCTGAGGTCCTCCTTCCCCTGAGAAGGTGGGAGGATGCTGCTGCTAGAAGACCCGCGTCAAATCATCCATCGATGGGGTTGGAAGTGGTACTCCCTGAAAAGTCTACATCATCCTCATGAAGCCTTCCCTAAACTATGAATTAGAACTGGTAACAGGTATAACTACTGGTGCCATGTCCGACACAACATGAGGATTTACAGGTGGTCCCTGATCAGCCATGTCTGATGTCTGATCACTGCCTAGCAACTGGCGTACAACTGGAGGACGTCTCGGTGGCATGACTCTGCAAGTTCAAGTGCACACCTTAGATCAGAATTATCAAGGACTGAAAATAAGGAGTGTAAGAAGAGAACAAGATGAAGAAAACATTCAAGTTTTACAAAACAAGACTACACAGCGTGTACATTTCCTACATGGTGTGTTCCCTGAATTCATTCAAATGGGCGTGTACTCCTGCCTAAATTGATCGTGGAACACCCCAAACACATGACATGTTCTCAAAACACACAACATGTACTTGAATCCTCTTCTCCTACTCGGGTCCTTCTACACGGTTAAGCCACATGGCTCTCCTAAAACAAGAATACACGACATGTTCAAGGTAGACACGACGTATACTGGACAAGCTTCACCTGGCCCATGTTGTTAGTGACACGGTCAGACACATGGCTCCAACTACATGGCATGTTCCTGAAAGACACAACGTGTACGTGAAAGGATAACACCAACCTGTGTTTTTCATGACACAGTTGGGTACCTGGGTCAGACTACACGACGTATTCAAGGGGGAAATGGCGTGTATAAGAAGAGACTTCATCGACCCGTGTTGTTAGCTACACGACTGGGTTCCTAGGATTATACTACACAGTGTGTTTAACGTAGAAACTAAGTGTTTCCACCAGAATTTTCCCATTCTGTGTCTCTGCCCACACGACATATGACACGGTCAAAGACTACACAACATGTACATAAAGTACACGATGTGTACTTAAGAAAAACTATTTCTTCCTGAACAGACAAACACATGGTGTGTACTTAACATTACATGGCATGTATTCTGGGTTTTCTTAGACATTAAGCCTTAGAAACTACTTCGGAACCCAGAAAACGCTGAAACAAACATTGAAAGTACCAAATTCCGATCTGTGAGGGCCCATACTCCCCACAAATCAAATTTTGGAATCCTATACAAGTTATAACCAAGAAAACAGTGCAATGATCCACAAAATTACGCTCCATGAGGGCCCATAACACCTAAAGAACCAAATTTTGGCATTCATTCAAACAAAATCTTACACACAATTCCCTATCAAACAACATGTATTTCTATCAAGGCACCTATCAAAACAGTATGCATATTCTACACAACATCTATCACAACAACATGCAATTGATAATGCATCCTAGATGGCATGGAAAGAATACATGACATGTGATATCTAACAAGTTCCTATATGATGCATGAGATGGAACAACCTCATCTCATCAGGTTGTGACAGAAATAGAACCTCAATAACATCAACGGTAACCGCACAAAACATGTGAATCACCTAATGGTGAAAATAAAATCAACCGTAAAATTACAAAACCAGAAAAAATTACAATAACGTGGTGGATTGGCTTTTCCCCATACACATGTTAGCTACTCCTGGGAATATATTATTACCAAGTACTTATTCTGTCCTATCCCTAGCTATAGGCTCCAAACAGTAAATCAAGAGAAAAGAACATCCTTTGATACCCCTTCATAACGTCTTGATTCTGGAAGCCACCCAGAGGCTCCCTGTACCCGGTTGGTCACATGGCCTGAAGCGCATTTCCCCGAACGCCAGAGGCTATCGACTAGAAGTGAGGGCCTTGGGTGTGATAGTGGAGAAGCTATGCCCTCATTGGCAGAGTACACAACAGAAGTAATCAACACACAACAACAAAAACAGTAAATATCCAACAACAGTATACAACAGAAGACTAATAAAGAAACAACTGGAGAATAAATATATATAAATGATGCATGATACATATATGTCTAGGAAAGTAGCCAAACAAGTCACAATGCTGAATACAGTACTAAACCACATACAGAAGGAAAACAGATAAGCAAATCCTCAGCATCGCAAGCCTCGGCTTGGTCCCATACTCTCCAGCTCCAATGCAATCAGGTACCTAAAGTCAAAGGGCGCTTGCCCTTGTCTATACCTACAACAATATAATCTTTTTGGTCCCAAAATCATGGCCCAAATAGGGTGTGAGACTAAATCCCAGTAGCTAACCACCCAAATATCTATGCCTAATAGTCAGTGGGTATATGACAGGTAAAAGTACAGAAAGAAATAAACAGGAACCACTAAGAAGTAAACAATCCAAAGTTTAAGCATTCAAAACACCACATAGCATGCAACAACAAAACAGATAACACAACAGGTAACCCTCTGAGAAGTACCCATATGCTATCCCCTCTGGTCCTACCTATCAAGAACAAGCAAACCTTTGGGCATCACACACAGTCTCACCCCTTTGGTTCAGCTAAAGTATAGACTCTCTGAGGAAGCAATCACTGTCAATTCCCCCTATAGTCTCGTATTGTACTAAAGGTGCTCTAGGGAAGCACTCAACATCAATTCCCCCTGTGGACCATGTCGAGGAACTACATACACTCTGGGGAAACACTCAATGTCAATTTCTCCTATGGTCTCACATCGTATAATTATAAATACACTCTGGAGAAACCCTCAACGTCAATTCTCCCTATGGTTTATATACTAGGTTCTCACAACATTGTATAAGTCAAGAAAGTGTAGCAGTGCGTAACGGCCCAAGAAAACCTCAAGAACTAATTGGCTAGTATTTTACAGCACAACAGCATAATAGAAGAATAGGCACACCATCCTATAATACTATGCATGGATAGTACATAGCAGCCTACAGGCAAACAAGACCCAAAGGTCAAAATAAGAAAAACATGCATGGGCAATATATCCAAAGCACAACAATTCATCCTATTCACAATCAATTACCTCTACTCATGAATACAAGCAAAGCAAACAAACAACAGGGGAAAAACAGTAAACACGCAATACCCCGTTCAAGGGTATTGGTAGAATTTGCATATAATACTCAAATACTTTCTACAGGAAGGCACTAACCACCTACCTCAGGGTTAGAAGATCAATATACTTGAACCTAGAAGCTTGAATCTCCTTAGAATGTCGTATATCTATGAAAAATCATAAAATGTTCAACCCATGATAACTTGGAAAAGAGGATGAATTGGAAAACGATGCTCTAGAACAAGAGAAAACTCACCAATGTGATTCCAACACAACCGACAGAGTTTGATTAGGAGGAAGGACAGAGGCTCGGGGGTTCTTTGAAGATCCATGGCTGTGCGGGTTCTCTATGATGAAGAAAGCCTAGAAGAAGACGATTATATCCATCAGAAACGACCCTGATGTGTTTAATGAAAAAAAAACAAAATACACGGCGTGAAATTTTAGAGTACACAATGTGTACTCGCCTTTTCTATACTCTGATTTAGGCGGCCTCCACATCACCCAACACGAATGTGTGTGTGGCCATGACATGGCCAGCACACAACCTTCTTTGGCAACAAAGTACTCTACGTGTACTCATAAAGTACACGACGTGTACTTCAAAAATTTCTAGAAACTCTTTTCTCAAAAACTCCAGAAAAAGGAAAAACATACCTGAAAAGAAGATTCAGGTTCTTACAAAAATAATTTATTAAAGTTATTTAAATGGTTGTGTGATTATAGGATACCTAGTCTTAGAAGTGGTAGCCCGGAGTCCGAGAGACGTTAGCTCTAGTTGAGTCTAAGACTAGGTTATTCCCATAGTGTGGTTGTGAGATATAGTTTATTCTGTACTTTTTGTGTTTCTATATGCTACTCCACCCTGTCAGTAAGGGAAACTGACACCTCAGGGATTCTGAGACCTAGGGGGTGTTTTCCCCAACATTCTGGTGGGAGGATGAATGGCTAACTACCCCCTTTGGCCCTACTCTCTTCTCTTGGTAGTTACTTGTGATGGTAGGCACATCAGTTAGTTTTTCCCCATATATGTATGTAGAGGGCTGTAATGGCTTGTGGTTATTCACACACATATATTCTGGATATAGTTTTCTATGGACTACTATAGGTGTAACGTGTATAGGTTGTGATGGATTTAGGATCCTTACTCGGTTTATGGGTTGTAATGGATTGAGGTGTAATACTTGATGTAAGATACATGTTATGCGAGCTGTGGTGGATCCCAGAAACTACTTGGTTACTTTTCTTACGTGTACATGGCGGTTTTGTTGCATGAGGTGCATGTTGTGGTACTTCTCCCAGGTGTCTACAAGCAAGCCTTTTTGGAGAGATATGCTCAGGGCGTGCGGTGTTGGGGAAAAGTGGCAAACCAGTGGGGAAGTAGTAGTGGGGTACCCTTGATATTATATATTATATGATATATTCTTGTAAGCATTACTTGGTGAGAGTATCCATGGTGAGGCTGGGAACTTAGTATACCTGTTTAGGTGACGAGTTAGTTTCACTTGTTGTTCACTATTCTTTAGCACGCGTTCTTTACTTTTGCATGAGAGGCTTCGGGGAGGATCCTACTGAGTATACTCTTATACTCACCCTATGTATATATAAACTGTTTTTCAGGTCACTTGGAGCAGGTTGGAGATCAAGCTGGTTTCTACTAGCTTGGGGTTGTAGGAGCTGTTCGAGCTTATGGTTGATGCTGCTTTTACTTTCTTTTGGGTACTTGTAGTTTTCCCCTTCTAGTTGTAGTAATTTTTCATGACATTACATATGTGCACTTGGGTTTTCTTTTATATTTCAGTTCTGAGTTGGAGTTGTTTTGTGTCTATCTTATCTCTCTCTTCCGCATGTGTTCTCTTAGAGGGTAATTCCTCCCATTTGTGTAATTACTATACCCTCGGTGCTACTCGCCAACCCGGGGCCTATTGGAGGTAGGACTCGGGGGTCATTATCTCCCTTCTCACATTTCCGACCTAGGAGGGGTACACTTTGTGGGGAGGGGGTCATGACAGAGTGGTATCAGAGGTCCGGTTAAGGGATAGGATGGAGATTAGTGTTAGACACAAGCGAGGTTTCATGGGTTGGTAGGGCAACGGTGTAATTCATGTTTATCAAGTGATGTAAACATAGGAGACTGGCTGAGACATAGGTGTTTAGGCCCCTCCTATGATCTAATGTACAGAACTTTAAGTTTACAATGGCTACTAAACAAGGTGATACTTGTTGTAGGGTAGCGACCTAGGAAAGGATCATGCATCATTATTATTTATGCCTATGTCTGAATGGGTAAACCTTGGGATAGGTTAACCTAAAATAAATGAAATAAAACAATTAATTAATTAATGTTGAGTCTTCCATATTCTGTGTTTAGGAACTCTAATGGTTTGTTATTTTATAGGTATGGATCCAGGTCGACGTCCTCTTTAGGTTTTCATAGAAAATTTCCAGCAGGCTGTTTGAGAAGATTGATACAGGGTAGAGGTTGACGACGATGAAAATTAAAGGAAGACACTCTGAGAGTTTCAGTGCCAGAGTCTGCAGAAGTATGAGGGCTCAGTTTCAGATTCAATCATGGAAGACTGGTTGGAGGAGGTCGAGATAGTCTTCAGTTTGATCCATGCTTGGAAGGAGCACTGGGTGTCCTTGGTTGTGAAGATGCTGTGCGGATTATTGAGGCAGTGGTGGTTCTTATTCCTCAGGGATTGTGATGAGTCAACGATCTCATGGGAGGAGTTTCGAGACAAGTTTAGAGTCAAGTTTATTTATTTGACTACAAAGGTGTCTAGTCGCTAGGAGCTTCTTACCCTTCAACAGGGGAGCTTCAGTGTTCAAGAGTTTGGAATCCATTTCAGGAACCTTTTACAATATGCTTCAGAACTACTGCCAAATGTGGAGGCCAGAGTGAGGCATTTTGAGGAGGTTTTGCATCTAGAGATCCAGCGTCGGGTCACCCCATTTATGCTGAAAACATATCTTGAGGTGCTGTCGAGGGCATAGGTTATCGAGATGACTTTGGCCAGGACTGGATCATCATGAGAGGGGAATTGGCATGATTCCTCATGAAGCAGAGCTGTGGTCTGGGGTTCCTGGTTTTCAGGGCAGAAGAGTTTCCATTCAGTCGGGGGTAGGTCCCAGCCCTTCACATCTCATTTCTCCAGAGGCAGAAACTCTCAGGCCTATGCCAAGGGATCAGGAACTTGCTTTTCTTGTGGTGGTCGTGGTCATCAGCAGTGAGAGTGCTTGAACTTTCAGAGCGGTCATCGTGCACCAGGTGCTACGCTCCAGGTTCCTCCGTTGAGGCAGTTCCAGTCGAGGCAGCAACAACCAGTTGCACCAGCTTTAGATCAACAGAGGGTAGATGGGACAGAAATAGGACAACCCCATGATTCTCCCTGTCCTCAGAGAGTAGATCGCGACCATGGTGGTGGTCGTCATTAGGGTCAGACAGGTCATGGAGGAGGTTGTGGTCAGCTTCATGCTCTAGCGTTGCCAGCTCCAGGCAAGCCAAACATCGTTTGAGGTACCCTTTTCTTGTTTTATACCTTGGTGTTTGCCTTGTTTGATTCAGAAGCAACACACTCCTTTATATCACCTACCCTTGTCCATGATTTGGGACTTGAGGTAGAGAGGCTTCCAGTTCCCTTGGCATTGACTACGCCAGTTGGAGGTCGATCTGACTTGTTTGAAGTATGTAGAGACTATGAGCTAGTATTGGGGCAACACCGCTCTTGGGGAGATTTCCTATGTTTACGAATACAACCATATGATGTCATCCTTAGCATGTATTGGTTGTATTCGGTGTAGGCTATCGTGGATTTCTTCAGGAAGAAGGTCATTTTAATTGGTGCGGATGGAGAGCCAGTGGTGTTTGTTAGTGAGCGAGATCCTTGGATGGGTCATTGGCGCATTCCATCCTTATCATCCATGATGGATGAGATAATGCTGAATTCTTTAGAGGTTCAGAAGTTGGAATTTCCTAGGGTCATAGAGGAGTACCCTGATGTCTTTCCAAAAGAGGTTGTATCATTACCCCCTCGATAAGAGATCGAGTTTGGGATCGAGCTACAGCCAGGAGCATCTCCTATCTCTATGTATCCATATAGGATGACCCCTTATGAGTTACAGGAGCTAAATATATAGCTTGATGGTCTATTATAGTGTGGTTTTGTTTATCCAAGTGTGTCGCTGTGGGGTGCACCGGTTTTGTTCGTGAAGAAGGCTGACGACAGTTCGCAGTTGTGTGTCAATTATCATCACTTAAACAAAGTGACAATAAAGAATCACAGTCCTCTTCCAAGGATTGATGATTTATTTGATCAACTGAAGGGTGCAAGTTGGCTCTCAAAGATTGAATTGCAGTTGGGATATCATCAGATGCATGTGAAGGATGAGGATATCCCGAAGACTGCTTTCCATTATCATCATGGGCTTTATGAGTTCATTGTAATACCGTTTGGCATGACGAATGATCCAGCTGTATTCATGGTATTGATGAATGTTATGTTCCATGAGTTCCTAGACAAGTTCGTGGTAGTTTTCATCGATGAAATCCTTATGTACTCCACATCTGAGGAGGAGCATGCAGAGTATCTACAAGATGTTTTGGGAGTTCTTCATCAACATCAGTTGTTTGGGAAGTTTTCGAAGTGTGAGTTTTGGGGTCGAGAAGTCTGTTTCTTGGGGGCATGTTGTGTCCCAACAGGGAGTAGCTGTGGATCCATCGAAGATAGAAGCAGTTGTGTCTTGGGCATCCCCCAAGATAGTGTCATAGGTGCAAAGTTTCCTTGGTCTCGTAGGCTACTACAGGAGGTTTGTAGCCAATTTCTCACGAGTTGCGACTCCTCTGAAAACTTTGATTAGGAAGGATCAGACATTCATATAGACTGATCATTGTTAGTTAGATTTTGAGTATCTAAAGGAGAAGTTAGTATGTTCTCCAGTTCTTTGTCTTCCTGTTGAGGGAGTTTAGTTTGATCTTTTCTACGATGCTTCACATTTGGGGTTAGGTTGTGTTATCATGCAGCAGAGGTCTGTTGTTTCTTATGGGTCTCTACAGTTGTGTCCCCATGAATGTAACTATGCCACCCATGATCTAGATTTGGAATCCATGGTGTTTTCTTTGAAGTTATGGAGACATTACCTCAATGGTGAGCGCTTTGTGGTTTTCACTGATCATAAGAGTTTGAGGTATGTTTTCTCCCAGTGTGACTTGAACTTACGACAACATCAATGGATGGAGTTCTTACAGGAATATGAATTCAAAATATCGTATACACCTGGAAAAGGGAATTTTGTAGCTGATGTGCTGAGTCGAAAGTTACTTAGTGATGCTGTGCGTGAATCCAGTGATTCTTGGAGAGTAATAGAAGAACTGTCAGCATTACACCTTGATATGGGAGAAGTTGGGGGTAGATGTTGTCTTTTTCAGATGACGGTACATTCATCCCTAATGCAGAAGGTGGAAGAGTCCCAGTTGGGGGATCTTGAGGTGGATTTATGGAGAGACCGAATTGTTTGTGGCGAGGCCCCTGATGGTTGGACTAAGGATGAACAAAACCAAGTGTTGTATCATGGAAGGCTTTTTGTTCCTTTGACGATGCACAATATGGTTCTCAGAGAGTTCCATAGTTTGCCTTTAGTGGTGCATCCTGGCGTGAAAAATATGTACCGAGCCTTGAGGATCCAATTTTGGTGGTCGAGACTGAAGCCTGCGGTTGCGGAGTTTGTGTCTCGATGTTTGGTCTACCAGAAGGTGAAGGCCGAACACCGTGTTCCTGGTGGTCTTCTCCAGCCATTAGAGATTCCTCATTGGAAGTGGGAGGACATATCAATGGACTTTGTTACTGCTTTACCTCGAGATTTGGGAGGAAATGATTCTATTTGGGTGGTAGTGGATCGTTTAACAAAATAATCCCACTTCATAGTGATCAAGGAGTCAAGATCAGTGGAAGTTTTATCGAGGTAGTATTTAGAGGATGTGGTGAGACTTCATGGAGTCCCAAGGATGATAATTTCTGATCGAGATCCTCATTTTACCTCTAGGGTGTGGAGAAGTCTCCAACATGATTTCAGTTCTCAACTATGCCTTAGCACTGCTTTTCATCCTCAAATGGATGGTTAGACAGAGCGAATTATCCAGACTCTTGAAGACATGTTACACTCTTGTGTTCTTGATTTTGGAGGTTCATGGATGAAGCACTTACCCTTGGTGGAGTTCGCTTACAATAATAGTTTTCACTCCACCATTGGTATGACACCGTTTGAAGCCTTGTATGGTCAACATTTCTGTTCTCCGTTGTGCTGGACTGGGGTCGGAGAGTCAGTAATTCTTGGACCAGAACTAGTGCAGAATACAACAGAGATGTTTCAGGTGATTTGTGAGAGGATGAAGACAGCGCAAGATCATCAGAAATCATATGCCAATCAAATTGGGAGGCCTTTGGAGTTTGATGTTGGGGATCATGTGTTTCTGAAGGTGACTCCCCATCGCAGGTAGCGAAGGTTTGCTAGTGGAAGTAAGATTTATCCCCAGTTTGTTAGGCCTTTTGTAGTGTTAGCTCGTGTTGGAGTTGTGGCATATTGAGTAGTACTTCCCCCACAGATGAGTCGGATACATGATGTTTTCCATGTATCAAAACTCTGTCATTATCTTCATGATAACTCTCACATCATCGATTGGAGAGAGATCGATATTGATGATGATGCGACCTTTGAAGAGTGACCTGTGAAGATCCAAGACCGCAAGGAGAAGGTGTTGCGCGGGCGTTCTATCCCCTTGGTTCGTGTCTTGTGGCGACACAGTGGCATGGAGGAGAGTACCTGGGAATGTGAGTCACAGATACATGCTCAGTACCTAGAATTGTTTTATGTTTAAAAGTTTTCATGTATCTATGTAGCTTATGTGGTTATGAAACTTTCATGTTTATGATATGGCACCCTTTTTTGTTTTTGTGGCTTGCTCTCTTTTGAGAGGTATCTCGAAGGGGGGTTGTTCCGACCCCATTTCATTTTCACTTTAGGTGGGTTTTGAATTCTCAGGGACGAGAATGTTTTGAGAGGTATCTAATGCAATTCCCCAGACCTCTTTGGTCTATACCTTTGTGAAAATATGGTGTTTGAGGTGTTTCAAGAGGTCATGGTGACTTATCCCCAACACTTTTCTAATTTTCTAGTTCGGTGAACAGTTCCAATGGTAGAAAGTTGTGAACAGAGCAACGGTAAGCTTCTGTGAACAGTGCATCGGTGACCTTAGGTGAATAGTGTCATCGGTAACCTCCTATGAACAGTTCTATCAACACATAGTTCTATTGGTAACCTCTATTTCCTTTTCCAAATTTCTAATTCTGTAAACAGTTCCATCGGTGAACAGTTCTATCGATAACCTCTAACGGTAACCTCTCTTTCCTTTGCCAAATTTCCAATTCTATGAACAGTTCCATCAGTGAACAGTTCTATCTGTAACCTCTAATGGTAACCTCTCTTTCCTTTTCCAAATTTCCAATTCTATGAATAGTTTCATCGATGAACAATTATATCGGTAACCTCTAATGGTAACCTTTCTTTCCTTTTCCAAATTTCCAATTCTATGAACAGTTCCATCAGTGAATAGATCTATCAGTAACCTTCTAATGGTGACCTTTTCTTTCCTTTGCCAAATTTTGAGTTTGTGAATAGTGTTTCCAGAATGGTAACCTTCTAACGACAACCTCTATTTCATTTGCCAAATTTTAAGTTTGTGAATAGTGTTTCTAGAACGGTAACCATCTAACGGTGACCTTTTCTTTCCTTTTCCAAATTTTGAGTTTGTGAACAGTGTTTCCAGAACGGTAACCTTATAACAGAGGCCTTTTCTTTCCTTTTCCAAATTTTGAGTTTGTGAATAGTGTTTCCAGAATGGTAACCTCTATTTCCTTTGCCAAATTTTGAGTTCATGAATAATGTTTCCAGACCAGTGAGGTTCTAACAGCAACCTCTATTTCCTTTGCCAAATTTCGAGTTCATGAAGAGTGTTTCCAGATCAGTGAGGTTCTAACAACAACCTCTATTTACTTTTCCAAATTTTGAGTTCATGAACAGTGTTTCCATATCAGTGAGGTTCTAACAACAACCTCTATTTCCTTTTCCAAATTTTGAGTTTGGTGTATTGTGTTTCCATCTTCCTACAGTTTTTCCCCTTTGACGTTTCCTTCGACATAAAATGCATTTAAATCCTCATTTTAAGGACTCTTAAGGCCGATTAAAAGGCCATAAATCCTATATTAATTATTCCTAAGGCCCAGGATGTTTTTACTTGGTCAAAATATGTAGTTTAATGTGATCCTCTTTTAATGGGAAATTAAGTGTATCTTAAACCATCGCTTTGTTAAATCTTCAAAAGGGACAAGATATCTTCCTCCATTGTTCTTCCTCTTTGTTCTCGTCTATGAGACACTAGAACCATTCAATCCTTATTGTAGAAGTTGCACAATCAAATATTCCTCCTAGGATTGGTTTCGCTCTGTTTTGATGCAATAGAGCTGTATCGGTTGATCTTCGATATTAGGTATGTTTTATCGTCATTCTTTTGGGGTTCATCTTCTCCTATTTCCCCTTTCCATATTATAACATGTAATCTCCATGCTTCTAATGGGGTTTTCTTGGGTTTTGGTTGGTGCGGTCGTACCATGTCATCCTTAGGTGGATGTAGTTGACGCGAGAGGAGAATCGTGACCCATTGGGTGGATAAAGAATGTCAAGAACTGTTTGAGGTAGGGGATTCATTGCTTCTCTCTTCTTTTACGTGAAACTGTATTGTTAGCATGTTTTATCCCATTGGATTACAATGGAATTGAACTAATAAATATTTGAACAGGATAATTAAATTTATATTGATCATATATTATTACCGCTTATTTTGATAGATAGTGTGATATATATGCTTTCTTTATTTAGCTCTTCGTTCTTGATGAAAATTGGTAAAGAATGTAAATCCAGAATTAATTGATAACTATTTGGATAAAGATAAAGAGGTATGTAAATGAATCTGGTTATTCTTATTGTAATTTTATGTTATTCAAATTGGCGTAGTAAGCATGTTTAATTATTTGTGATAACTTACTGGTTAGGTTTCCTGAATTTGGAACCAACGAATAATAAATCAGTTAATCCAAGATAGATTAAAGAACTAGTGGTTTGATAAAAGATAATTTCTTGTAGGGTTCTGAGTTACCCTCTTGTTTGTTAAAGGGACAAGATCCCAATTGTTAAAATGTTGTTTTACTGCTGCTTGTGTTGTGATGTGAGCCTGGATGAATGTGGTGATATGTAGAGGCATGGAGGCATATTGATTGTGGCATCATTTGATGCCTAGAGTGGAGAGATGCATCGGTTTATGCATGTGGGTGTCGGGGAGGACACCAGAGATGATGGAATGGGATAGATGTGATTGTTGGATGCTTGCTGATTCTTATTAGTTGATTAACTGCTTTACTTTTCCCCACTCCCTGAGGCAGCTGGTTTTGCTTACCCTTCTTCCAAAAGAGGAGAAGACGCACGAGGTATGCCACGTGCTTTCCGTGTTTAGCATCTCAAGGGCGGGTGAGTCTACGCTCTTTCTATAGGCAGCAAAGACTCGACGGGTAGCACATTTACTCAATGTGTTGATCCCCCTTGTGTTTAGTAGCATAGAATGATTTTCTAGAATGCTTGGGAATATGTGAAAGTAATTATATAATGAATATTTTAATAAATGGTGTTAACCCATGGGTTTAGAGTTTGCTGGAATGTAATGATGAGGTTTTAATTTTAAAGGGAAAGTGGACTTTGGGTGTGATGCTAATGAAATTTAATGTAGAATTGTCATTGGTTAATTAATGTTTAAAGAATTAATTAACATAAAGTGAAAATAATAAAATGGTAATGAAATAATTTATTAAATCTCTTTAAATGGTTGTGTTCTTATAGGATACCCAGTCTTAGAAGTGGCGGCCCAGAGTCCGGGAGATGTTAGCTGCAGTTGAGTCTAAGACTAGGTCATGCCCATAGTGTGGTTGTGAAATATAGTATATTTTATACTTTTTGTGTTTCTATAAGATACTCCACCATATCAGTAAGGGAAACTGACACCCAGGGGATTCTAAGCCCTGGGGGGGGGGGGGGGGGGGTGTTTTCCCTAACATTCTAGTGGGAGGATGAATGACTGACTACCCCCTTTGGTCCCACTCTCTTCTCTTGGTAGTTACTTGTGTTGGTAGGCACATTGGTTAGTTTTTACCCATATATGTGTGTAGAGGGCTGTAATGTCTTGTGGTTATTCACACACATATATTTTGGATATAGTTTTCTATGTACTACTATAGGTGTAACGTGTATAGGCTGTGATGTCTTGAGGATCCTTACTCAATGTATGGGCTGTAATGGCTTGAGGTGTAATACTCGATGTATGATACATGTTATGCGAGCTGTGGTGGCTCCCAGAAACTACTTGGTTACTTTGATTACGTGGATGTGGTGGTTTTTTTGCATGAGGTTCATGTTTTGGTGCTTCACCCAGGTGTCTGCAGGCAATCCTTTTTAGTGAGAGATGCTCAGGACGTGCGACATTGGGGCAAAGCGGCAAACCAGTGAGGAAGTAGTAGTGGGGTACTGTAACACCCGATACTTTTATGAGAAATATTTTGTTTTTATGTTATATACATCATCAAAGGAATATTTCACTACACACAACACTATCTTGGCTTGCTTTACACGCAATCACGACCTTCCTCAATAGCTTGCATCGTACGCAATACCGAGTTTCACTAAACAACGATATGCTATAAAAATATTATTAAAACTAGCCGTTATGAATAGTAATACCCACTTTTTGAAATTTTATAAATTTTATTTTTCAAAATGGACTTCATTTTTGGATTCGGAATATCGAAATTATCCTAGGGTAAAATTTTGGTATTTTTCTGAAAACTTTCAATTTTTGATGAATAGTAAAAACACTGGGTTACTATTTAAAAACCGACTTTTTATTTAAATAATTATTTATTTTATTTAAATTTATTTTAGGTCCAAATTGATACATAATACCTATACAATTTCAATGCAATTAATTGGAGTCATTTTATAATAATTTTAGATATATAAAAATTTTATTGAACTTTTCACCGTCTTTTACCCACCTCGTAGGAGAATTTCCAAATTCACATAAAACTTAATTTTACCCCTTCTGTGAGTGGAATTTAGAAAATCTGAGAGAAACGGTTAATATCAAGGACTAAAATGTGGTTCAATGAGATGAAAATAATTTTTGGTGAATAATAACTTTTTACTTTTTTTACCACGGTTAAAAGTAAATAGGGTAATTAAGGGTAAAAATGATATTATTATTACCCTAACACATGTAATAATTCTATTGGATAAGTGTAATTAGACCAAAAACAACCTTATGAATAAAATATGACCATTTAGGCCCACTTGAATTAGATTAGGACATTTATTATTAACTTATTTAAAGAAGGGTTAAAATAGTTAAAATCAAAGTTTAATAACTAAATAATTTTTAATATAGGGTTATACAAAAGATAAATTCGACTATAAATACTCATTAGAAAGATAAAAATATTTCTGACATAATGGTATTTTATTTGTAATTTTTAGACTTTAAATAATTTAATTGATTTATGACACAATGATGATACAATAATTATATTATTAATGAAATATTGACATAATTGATGTTATAAATACACAAATAAATGTAATTTGAGATTTTTTATGAATTAAAATAATTTTATATGTTAATATGACATTTTATTATTGATTTAATTAACTTTTTTCGAACTAATATTTCTGTTATGATTTTCAAAAAAATCAATTACCAAATAGTGTCAAAATTGACATAAAATAGTTTTTAAAACAAATATTATATTATTAATTGTTATTTTATTCCTAAAAATCTAAAGTTCGTCCAAATGACTTATATAATGTTATATATATTAATAATAAACAACTTGGGTTTTTTTGGCTTGTTATAGTATGTTTATTGTCCTTATAGTGTAAGAAAACAAGAAGACACGGTAAAAGTTAAATTATCTAACTTAAAGTTAAATCTAAATGATAAGGTTAAAATATATATCTAAACTTATATAAATTCTATTAGATGAGATTATTTAGACCCATACCCTCCTTAGCTTCTAAATAAATCAATTTGGAGCTATTAAAAACTGAATATGACTTTATAATAAAATATTATTTTTAGTTTTTCCAAAGGTGCCCCTCTCCTCCCTTATAAAAGGGCACCTCCTCCCTATCTTCCTCACACCACTTTGAGCCTTCATGCTCTTCCAAACCCTGCAAAATTCTCTTATCCACATCCCTAGAAACATCTTAGAGGTCCTGATCTTCTTCAAAGACAAATTTTAGTGCCTTAAGAGGAGGTCTCAAAGAGGCGCTTCAAAGAAGAGGTAATGTCCGTTACCGATTCTTTCAACTTTATTTCTTCTTCCACTTATTCTTATTTAGTTGTTTCATTATGAAGTAATAACATCAGTATCACTAATATACTGATATGTTATTATAAGTATGAAACAACCCTATTTCACCATCTATCCATCCTATGGAAAATGAAATCACCACCCGTGTGTACGTACGGAATACCGTCTCCACGCCGTGGTGTAATCTATTTTCCATAACCACCTTACTTGGATGGGTATAATGGTGTAAATAATGACTATATATGATTATTTTAAATTGATATTGATTCTGAAATAGTATACATACACTCCAATACAATTCCACGATCATGGGAACGATATCATCGCTCGTGCGTACGTACGGAATACCGTCTCCACGATGTGATGCGACTCGTTCTACATGATCTTCATTGCATAATGATTATATAAATGAATTGAATGAATAAATATGATATATATTACACTAATACCATTCTGCAAATGAGGTATCTATAACCTAAAAATAAGAATGAGAATTTATTCGACAAAACACGCATAAGAACAAAAAGTAATAAACACCTGAGTAACAAGTAACAATGAAATATTACTAATAAGAAGCTAAGAATATGACCATACATGATATAATAACAATGAGTATGATTCTGGAATAAGTCAATGAAATTATTTAAATCATTATACATGAGGTTCAGACACTTACGAAGCAAATCAGACCTAAGGTAAGGGACAACCTCGCAATCTCAATTTTTATCCGAGATTGTTTATACTTAAGAATTTACTGGGGAATATTTATCATCCAAATACATGTTTCCTCAATATGTAATATTATTTCCATCCACCTACAATTTTTTAAATCCAATTTCACCCTTCGGTGAGTTTTTAGTAAAAGATGTGAAAGGAATCTTTTTTCGTTTTTCGTACGAGGTACTTTTTGACTTTTCCAACAAAAGTACGAGAATAATGTTTTTTTAACTTATACGACATGAATAGATTTTTAAAACATTATTTACAAGAATCTTCCTTTACAAGTTTTCAAGTTTATTTTTAATCAACTTCTTTTAGTTTAAAATTATATGACATGTTAATAAAGGAAAATGTTTTTGAAGTAGAAAGGATATTTTCCTCAAGAATGGAGTTCAAGTGTTTTATCAAAATTATTTTCCATATAAGATAATATAGGGTTCCGTTTCTACCCCTATTTTACATTGATTTTATTATGTTATGATGTAATTATTTTTATGATTTATTTTTATCTTATATGGATTATGTTATGATGGCATGATGTTTAAGAATCCCATTTTTATTACATGGGTTATGCAATGATGTATGATTTATGATTTTGTGGAACACATAAGAATGGTATCACTATGAGATGGGTGAGACCTATATCTCCCTCCAATGCATTGGGTAAAGATTTATATCTCATGAGATAGACATGGATGGAACTAAAGGTTAATCCGGTTCAGTTAAACAGGACTGAAACGAGGAGTGAACTCGGTTCAGAAATGGACTTTATCCACTAAGATAGTCTTGGCAATGAGTCTTGACTACTAAGAAATGATTCCCTATGATTATGTGTGTATGCCACAAAGTTTCATTTTTTAAGTTATGATTATTGGGATTACATTTCACTACTATGATTTATCCCATGTTATAAAATTATGATTTCTTTTACAAGTTAAGATTTCCAAAAGGTTATGTTCTTATGAATATGATGTGATTGGTTTTTCTTTTTTTTACCCTTACTGAGAATTTGAGCTCACCCTTCGTATGTTTTCTTTCCCCAGGTCAGGAAGAAGGTTATTAAGTAGAATATTCCAAAAGGGACTCTAGATATGATGAAATAAATGGGAGATAATGTAGATGCTTTATGAACCAGTTTTTTATGTTTCCCAGTTTCTAAAGACACTATACCTATACGGTACTTTCATGGTTTTGTTATATGTTGTAATAAGTGTACTTCAATTTTAAAGTATTAACAATGTATGTAAAGTATGGGTCGTTATAGTTGGCATCAGAGGAAAGGTATAGTCAACCTTTGGAAACTTTGATGTGAAAGCCTTAGTAAGAACCCTAAGGATAAGTCTAAGCATAGAACACAATCTTAGTGTTTTAGAAATGGCCTTGAATAACCTATGATAAGACCTTAAGTGTGAAATTTTATTATTGATTTTGTGGTTTTACTATTATAATTAGTGTTGCTCACACTATTCTTCTTGGTTTTAGTCAATGGCTGGAACCCGAAGGAACCGTGTTAATGCGGAATACGAAGGGTAATGCAATGATTGTCCTCCTGAGCAACCAAACGTTATGGGAGCTAGAATGCAAAATCTTGTAGCCATGCTCACACAACTTTCTCAAGCTATGAATCATGCAGGACTTCCAAACAAGCAAAGGAAGGAGCAACATTCTGTTGAATCCTTCATGAGGCAGCGCCCACCTTCATTCAGCGGGTCTACTGATCCATTAGTTGCTGAACAATGGATTAGTACAACTGAAAAGATATTTTCAGTTCTTCAATTTTCTGAACATGATAAATTCATCTTAGCAGTGTATCGTTTGGAAGGAGATGCTGATCAATGGTGGAATCTTATCAAGAATACTAGGCAAAGAGATGAAATTGAGTCCATGGAATGGGTTGAGTTCAAGAACTTATTTTTCAATAAGTACTTCCCTCGTATTCTTCGAACAAATATGGAGAAAAAGTTTCTTGAACTGAAGCAAAAGGATGATGAATTTGTTGGTACCTATGAAGCAAATTTTACAAGACTTTCAAGGTACGCTTTTGGTATTATTATCCAACCTGAGAGTAAGATCGATCGATTCTTTAGTGGCTTAAAACCAAGTCTTAGAAGGGGGTTAACCATAAGTGACTTCAATAGCTACAAGGAAATTGTTCGATGTGCTCTCAAGGTTGAGATGGAGATTGGAGTAACCCATCAGTCATATGGGTTTGATAAGAAGAGGAAAATAGAATTCAAAGGAAAATCTAAAGAGCACACTGAAAAGAAGATGAGTTTTACCTTATGCTCAAAGTGTGGAAATAAACATGGAGGGAGTTGTCTTAAAGGGACAAGTAAATGTTTCAAATGTGTAAAAGAAGGTCATCGGGCATTTGAATGCCGCAATGATGGGAAGAAGATGTCTAGTGATGCAAACAATGAAAAGGCTACACAGAGTGAACCTCCTACACTTCAATGTTACAAGTGCAAGGAAATGGGACATTATGCCAATCAATGCCCCAATCCAAGAGTTGTTGATGATGATCGGCGTCAACAAACTCTTAAGGATAAAGACAAAGGAAATTCACATGCAATTTCTATCAGCGATGTGGAGTATGATAACAAAGTGGTGAAAGGTACACTTACCATCCACTCTAAAGTAGAAAATGTTTTATTTTATTCTGGATCCACCCACTCTTTTATTTATAAATAATTTTCTAAGGGTATCGCCGTATTACCTCAACAATTAGATGTTGAGTTAGCTGTGACAACCCCTAATGGCACAACAGTCGCATCAAAAGTTTATAATTCTTCTCCAATTGAAGTTTGTGGAAAAGTGCTTCCTGTAAATCTTGTGATCCTTCCTATAGTTGAATTTTTTGTGATTCATGGCATGGATTGGCTTTCTTTATATAGAGCTCATATCAATTTCCAAATAAGGGATGTCACATTACATATTCTAGATCAATCTATGATCGTCTATCGATGCAAGTATGAACATAACTTTCCAATGGAAATTTCTTCCATCTTATGAGTCTTGATTCCACTAAATAAAGGTTATTTATCTCAAATGGTTGGTGAGAAACTCATGATTAAGAATATTCCCATTGTACGGGAGTTTGATGATGTCTTTTTGGAGGAATTGCTGGGTCTTCCACCAAATTGTGAAGTAGAGTTTTCAATAGAACTCATACCAGGTGCTTTACCTATTTCAAATACACCTTATAGAATGACCCCAATTGAGTTGTAGGAATTGAAGAAGCAACTCCAAGAGAATCTTGATAAAGGATTCATACGCCCTAGTGCATCACCTTGGGGACCACCTGTTCTGTTTGTTAAGAAGAAAGATGGATCAATGAGACTCTGCATTGATTATCGAGAACTTAACAAGATCACTATCAAGAAAAAATATCCTCTCCCGCACATTGATGACTTATTTGACCAACTACATGGAGATCAATACTTTTCCAAGATTGATCTTTGTTCAGGGTATCATCAATTAAGGGTCAAAAGGGAGGATATACCAAATACGGCTTTCCGTACAAGGTATGTACACCATGAATTTATAGTGATGCCATTTGGTCTTACTAATGCCCCTACTATCTTCATGGATCTGATGAATAGAGTCTTTAGAGACTATCTTGATCAGTTTGTGGTAGTCTTTATAGATGATATTCTTGTCTATTCAAAGAGCAAGGAAGAACATGAAGATCACTTGAGAATTATATTGAAGACCCTGAGAAATGAGAATCTTTATGCCAAATTTACCAAGTGTGAATTTTGGATTCAAAAAGTTACATTTTTGGGTCATATAATCTTAAAAGAGGGGATATATGTGGATCCAGAAAAAATAGAGGTTATCGAAAGATAGTCGAGACCAACAACAGTAACTGAGATCTGAAGTTTTCTTGGTTTGGCTGGATATTATCAACGTTTTGTGAAATATTTTTCATGATTATCTAATCCACTCACCAGGTTGACTCGAAAAGGAGTTAAGTTCATGTGGACAGAGGAATGTGAAGAGAATTTCAAGGAGTTGAAAAGAAGGTTATCCAGTGCACCTGTACTCACACTTCCTTGTAGTAGAGAAAGGTTTGTGATCTACAGTGATGCATCCAAGAAGGGGCTGGGGTGCGTTATTATGCAAAATGATATGGTGATAGCTTATGCCTCATGACAGTTGAAAATCCATGAGCAAAATTACCCAACTCATGATTTGGAGTTATCTGTGGTAATATTTGCATTAAATATTTGGAGGAATTATCTTTATGGAGAAAGGTGTGATATTTATACTGATCATAAAAGTTTAAAGTATATTTTCACACAAAAGGAGCTGAATATGTGCCAAAGAAGATGGTTGGAGCTGATTAAGGATTACGACTGCTCAATTCATTACCACCCTGGGAAAGCAAACGAGGTGGAAGATGCATTAATTCGACAAGACCATGCTAGCTTATCCATGATGAGGATCACAAAATATCCAATATTTATGGATTTACAAAGGATGGATCTTGGAATTATAAAGGAAGGGGAAAAATCGTATCTTTCTCAAATGAATGTTCAACTATCTATACATGTGAAGATTAAAGAGGTACATAAAGAAGATGTAGAGTTACAAAAGAAGGTGAGAAATGTTCTTGAATTCAACCTTGATTGTGATGGAATAATAAGGTTCAGGAATCAGGTTTGTGTTCCTCCCATCCCTGAATTAAAGAAGGAGCTGCTGGATGAGGCTCATAGTTCTTCATTCTCTATTCATCCTAGAAGCATGAAGATGTATAGGGACTTGAAAGAGTACTTCTGGTGGGATGACATGAAAAGAGATGTTGTTGAATATGTCTCTCGATGCTTGGTTTGTCAGCAAGTTAAAGCTTAGAGACAGAAGTCTAAGGGGATGTTACAACCATTACCCATACCCGAATAGAAATGGAAAAACATCACTATGGACTTTGTCACCAGACTTCCTAAAACATCCAAAGGCAATAATGCTATCTGGGTCATAGTTGATCGTCTTACAAAGTCTGCACACTTCATTGTTATTAGAGAAGATTTCTCTCTGGATCATCTTTCCAGGATATATGTAAAGGAAGTGGTAAGATTGCATGGAGTACCACTTTCTATTATATCTGGTCGGGATCCGAGGTTTACCTCAAAGTTCTAGAGAAGTCTTCAGCATACTCTGGATACAGAGTTGAGTTTTAGCACTGCTTATCATCCTCAGACAGACGGTCAACCTGAGAGGACAATTCAAACTCTAGAAAATATGTTGAGAGCTTGCTCTATGGATTTCAAAGGTGGTTGGGATCAACACCTACCTTTGGTGTAATTTTCTTATAATAATAGCTTTCAATCCAGTATTCAGATGGCTCCTTATGAAGCTATCTATGGAAATAAATGCAGGACTCCAACTTGCTGGGATGAAGTTGGGGAAAGAAAGCTATTAGGACCTAATCTTGTTGATGAGATGGCAGAAAAGATCCGATCTATTCAACAACACATAAGAGCAGCTCAGAGTCGACAAAAAAGTTATGCCGACAATCGAAGAAAAGACCTAGAGTTTGAAGTGGGTGATAAAGTGTTCTTATGAATATCTCCTTGGAAGAGAGTAATGAGATTTGGAAAGAAGGGAAAGATGAGCCCTAGGTATATCAGTCCTTTCGAAATAATGGATCATGTTGGGAAGGTAGCTTACCGATTGGTGCTTCCACCGAACCTCTCTCAAGTTCAAGATGTGTTCCATGTATCTCTCCTGAGAAAGTACATACATAATCCTTCACATGTACTCAGCTCAGAAGTTGTACCGCTGGAGCAAGATCTTCTTATAAAGAACAACCGATAGAGATTCTGGATCGTAGCGAAAAAGTCCTACAGAACAAGACCAATCGCTTGGTAAAAGTTTTATGGAGGAACCACCAATTAGAAGAAGCTACATGGGAGCTTGAGGATATGATGAGGGAGAGGTATCCTCATTTGTTTGTTACAAAGTGACGAATTTCGAGGGTGAAATTCATTTTAAGGGGGGTAGAATGTAACACCCGAGACTTTTATGAGAAATATTTTGTTTTTATGTTATATACATCATCAAAGGAATCTTTCACTACACACAACACTAGCTTGGCTTACTTTACACGCAATCAAGACCTTTCTCTATAGCTTGTGTCGTACGCAATACCGAGTTTCACTAAACAACGATATGCTATTAAAATATTATTAAAACTAGCTGTTATGAATATTAATACCCACTTTTTGAAATTTTGTAAATTTTATTTTTCAAAATGGACTTCATTTTTGGATTCAGAATATCGAAATTATCCTAGGGTGAAATTTTGGTATTTTTCTGAAAAATTTCAATTTTTGATGAATAGTGAAAACACTGGGTTACTATTTAAAAACCGACTTTTTATTTAAATAATTATTTATTTTATTTAAATTTATTTTAGGTCCAAATTGATACATAATACCTATATAATTTCAATGCAATTAATTGGAGTCATTTTATAATAATTTTAGATATATAAAAATTTTATTGAACTTTTCACCGTCTTTTACCCACCTCCTAGGAGAATTTCTAAATTCACATAAAACTTAATTTTACCACTTATGTGAGTGGAATTTCAAAAATCCTAGAGACATGGTTAATATCAAGGACTAAAATGTGGTTCAATGAGATGAAAATAATTTTTGGTGAATAGTAACTTTTTACTTTTTTACCACGGTTAAAAGTAAATAGGGTAATTAAGGGTAAAAATGATATTATTATTACCCTAACACATGTTTTAATTATATTGGATAAGTTTAATTCGACCAAAAACAACCTTAGGAATAAAATATGACCATTTAGGCCCACTTGGATTAGATTAGGACATTTATTATTAATTTATTTAAAGAAGGGTTAAAATAGTTAAAATCAAAGTTTAATAACTAAATAATTTTTAATATAGGGTTATACAAAAGATAAATTCGACTATAAATAATAATTAGAAAGATAAAAATATTTCTAACATAATGTTATTTTATTTGTAATTTTTAGACTTTAAATAATTTAATTTATTTATGACACAATGATGATACAATTATTATATTATTAATGAAATATTGACATAATTGATGTTATAAATACCCAAATAAATGTAATTTGAGATTTTTTATGAATTCCAATAATTTTATATGTTAATATGACATTTTATTATTGATTTAATTAACTTTTTTGGAACTAATATTTCTGTTATGATTTTCACAAAAATCAATTACCAAATAGTGTCAAAATTGACATAAAATAGTTTTTAAAACAAATATTATATTATTAATTGTTATTTTATTCCTAAAAATCTAAGGTTTTGAAAAATTACTTATATAAGGTTATATATATTAATTATAAACAACTTGGGGTTCATTTGGCTTGTTATAGTAAGTTTATTAACCTTGTAGTGTAAGAAAACAAGAAGACACGGTAAAAGTTAAATCTAAATGATAAGGTTAAAATATATACTTAAACTTGTCTAAATTCTATTGGATGAGAGTATTTAGACCCATCCCCACATTAGTTTCGAAATAAATCAATTTTGAGATATTAAAAACCGAATATGACTTTATAATAAAATAATATTTTTAGTTTTTCCAAAGGTGCCCCTCTCCTCCCTTATAAAAGGGCACCTCCTCCCTCTCTTCCTCACACCACTTTGAGACTTCATGCTCGGCCAAACCCTACCAAATTCTCTTCTCCACTTCCCTAGAAACATCCTATAGGTCCTGATATTCTTCAAAGATGAATTTTAGTGCCCTAAGAGGAGGTCTCAAAGAGGCGCTTCAAAGAAGAGGTAATGTTCGTTACCAATTCTTTCAACTTTATTTCTTCTTCCACTTATTATTCTTTAGTTATTTCATTATTAAGTAATAAAATAAGTATCAATCATATACTGATATGTTATTATAAGTATTAAACAACCCTATTTCACCATCTATCCATCCTACGGAAAATGAAATCACCGCGCGTGCGTACGTACAAAATACCATCTCCACGCCGTGGTGTAATCTATTTTCCACCACCACCTTACTTGGATGGGTATAATGGTGTAAATAATGAATATATATGATTATTATAAATTTATATTGATTTTTAAATAGTATACATATACTCCAATACAATTCCACGATCATGGGAACGATATCATCGCTCGTGCGTACGTACGGAATACCGTCTCCACAATGTGATGCGACTCGTTCTACATGATCTTCATTGCATAATGATTATATAAATGAATTGAATGAATAAATATGATATATATTACACTAATACCATTATGTAAATGAGGTATCTATAACCTAAAAATAAGAATGATAATTTATTCGACAAAACACGCATAAGAACAAAAAGTAATAAACACCTGAATAACAAGTAGCAATGAAATATTAATAATAAAAAGCTAAGAATATGACCATATATGATATCATAACAATGATTATGATTCTGGAATAAGTAAATGACATTATTTAAATCATTATACAGGAGGTTCGGACACTTACGAAGCAAATCAGACCTAAGGTAAGGGACAACCTCACAATCTCAATTTTTATCTGAGATTGTTTATACTTCAGAATTTACGAGGGAATATTTATCATCCACATCCATGTTTCCTCAATATTTAATATTATTTCCATCCACATACAATTTTTTAAATCCAATTTTACCCTTCGGTGAGTTTTTATTAAAAGATATGAAAGGAATCTTTTGTTGTTTTTTCATATGAGGTACTTTTTGACTTTTCTGAAAAAAGTACGAGAAGAATGTTTTTTTAACTTATACGGAATGAATGGATTTTTAAAACATTATTTCCAAGAAGCTTAATTTACAAGTTTTCAAGTTTATTTTTAATCAACTTCTTTTAGTTTAAAATTATATGACATGTTAAGAAAGGAAAATGTTTTTGAAGTAGAAAGGATATTTTCCTCAAGAATGGAGTTCAAGGGTTTTATCAAAATTATTTTCCATCTAAGATAATACAAGGTTCTGTTTATACCACTATTTTAAATTGATTTGATTATGTTATGATGGAATTATTTTTATGATGTCTTTTTATCTTATATGGATTATGTTATGATGACATGATGTTTAAGAATCCCATTTTTATTACATGGGTTATGCAATGATGTATGATTTATGATTTTGTGGCACACATAAGAATGGTATCATTATGAGATGGGTGGGACCTATATCTCCCTCTAATTCATTGGTTAAAGATTTATATCTCATGAGATAGACATGGATGGAATGACAGGTTAATCCGGTTCAGTTAAACATGACTGAAATGAGGAGTGAACTCGGTTCAGAAACGGACTTTGTCTGCTAAGATAGTCTTGGCAATGAGTCTTGAATACTAAGAAATGATTCCCTATGATTATGTGTGTATGACACAAAGTTTCATGTTTTAAGTTATGATTATTGGTATTACATTTCACTACTATGATTTATCCCATGTTATGAAATTATGATTTCTTTTGCAGGTTAAGATTTTCAAAATGTTATGTTCTTATGAATATGATGTGATTGGTTTTTCTTTTGTTTACCCTTACTAAGAATTTGATCTCACCCTTTATATGTTTTCTTTCCCCAGGTCAGGAATAAGGTTATTAAGTAGGATATGCCAAAAGGGACTCTAGATATGATGAAATAAATGGGAGACAATGTAGATTCTTTATGAACTAGTTGTTTATGTTTCCCAGTTTCTAAAGACACTATACCTATAAGGTCCTTTCATGGTTTTGTTATATGTTGTAATAAGTGTGCTTCAATTTTGAAGTATTAACAATGTATGTAAATTATGGGTTGTTATAGGTACCCTTGATATTATTTATTATATGATATATTCTTGTATGCATTACTTGGTAAGAGTATCCATGGTGAGGCTGGGAACTTAGTATACCTATTTAGGTGACGAGTTAGTTTCACTTTTTGTTCACTGTGCTTTATCATGCTTTCTTTACTTTTTCACAAGAGGCTTCGGGGAGGATCCTACTGAGTATACTGTTATACTTACCCTATGTATATATAAACTATTTTTCAGGTCACTTGGTGAAGGTTGGAGATTAAGATGGTTTCTACTAGCTTGGGGTTGTAGGATCTGTTAGGGCTTGTGGTTGTTGCTGCTTTAACTTTATTTTGGGTACTTGTGGTTTTCCCCTTCCAGTTGTAGTACTTTTTCATGACATTACATATGTGCACTTGGGTTTTCTTTTATATTTCAGTTCTAAGATGGAGTTGGTTGGTGTCTATCTTATCTCTCTCTTCCGCATGTGTTCTCTTAGAGAGTAATGCCTCCCATTTGTGTAATTACTATACCCTCAGTGCTAGTTGCCAACCTGAGGCCTACTAGAGGTGGGACTCGGGGGTCATTATCTCCCTTCTCACATTTCCGGCCCATGAGGGGTACACTTTTTGGGGATGGGGTCATGACACTATGGGTAAAACGATAATTTTACCTTGGTAGACGAATAATGATTTTTTTGTTGATTTCATTGTTCTGGGGATGCAGTGTTTACCCTTGAGCTGATTTTTGGTGAATTTTCAAGCACATTGAATTTTAAGGAATTGTTAATATTGATTAATTAAATAAATATTTATCATGAAAGCACGGACGACGATGTCTCTTAAAATAGAGATTCAATGGAAATTTCAACATCATGGTTGTGTTTGGAATGAGAAATGTTTCCTAGGTGATGAGTAAATTATGAAATCGGGTAACACCCCATACATTTTTAGGTCATTATGTTTTGGAGGAATTTGATTTTTTTGTTTAGTGATGGGTTTTTTTTGAGAATCAAGACTCAAATTGGGAATCTAAGTATTATGAAATCTCAAAATGAAATGTTTGGATATATAAAGAGGTTTAATTAGTTGTTTGGGTGATTGGTAGAGCATTAAAGGAAGGGTCGGGTGACCCAGGAGCTGAATTGCAATAGTCTGCAGTAGTTCACACCATAAACCATAGTTCACACCGTGAAACATAGTTCACACCGTGAACCATAGTTCACACCATGAATTCTTGCAATAAAGGGGTGATCACTCCTTGAATAGGGATTCACAGGGTCGAGATCCACACAACCATTCATGTTATGAATGGGGTTGGCCGAGGGAAGATTCCCTCTACCTAAACATTTCAGTTTGTGAACTAGGGGTTCATGCCATGAAATGTGCGGGTGATAGGACATTCACACCGTGAACCCCCCCCCCCCATTCACATCGTTAATGGTTTTAGGTGGATCTTTATTGAGCAAGGGAAACTCCATCTTTTTAAGGTCAAGGTCTGAAGTTTATAGGAGTGTAAGAACCACTGGGGGGGGGGGGTTGAATTAGTAGTCATCTTTTACAATTTCTTCTCTATTTAAATCAACTCTTGCAACTTGTTTGAGTTTCTACCCTTTCCAACTTTATAAAACTCAACCTCACTTTTTATGAAATGTTAGAAAATTAAAGTATAACACATAATATTTACAAGGTTTCCCCTAGTGTGGGTGACTAAATCATTGTCATGGTGACTCTCATCGATCAATGGAAATCCACTATAATATGAATTGAATACTATTTGAGACAACCCTCACTATACTCATTTTATCTCTCGATATGTAATTATATTGTCTCTCATCAATTATAAAGTTTTCTTATGAAAATTGAGACAAAAAAAGATATTAAATTTTTCTTAACATCTTCCTGAAAGTTCGTCTAGAAATTGTCTGTCTGATATACTCCGTTCGGTACACCTTCTACCTCCATCCAGTGTACGTCAATATAGTGCACCTCAAACCACTGTACCTCTAATTTGTTCCACTTTTTTATGAACAAAACACTGCGCCTCACAATCACTATCTAGTACCACTGTCTGACAACTTGGACCGCTATATCTCTGACCGAAAAACATGTGTATGATACCTCGGACCAGAATCTTTGTCTCGTGCCTCCTCTTCATCCAAAGGTTTCTTTGGTTAGAAACTCACCCTACTAATAAATCTTCAACACCTCGATTATTTCACACATGTTAACAATGTTTTTGACATAAAATACATTCATCCCTTATTTTTGCATGCACCTAGGAGAAAAACACAGGAACTTGAAAGTTTTTCTCGTTTAAACCAAATTAAAAATTCTAATCTCTCTCTCAACTAAACTTTGTTGGGATGCTTCTCACACATTCTAGAGCCTTCTTGAAGATTCTTACACACTATATATCAATTAATTTCTTCTAACTTCCTTATCTCATATAGAAAACAAACTATGATTATATTAGATCGACATCATCATTGTAAAGGGTTTTACAAAGTTTTGTAAAGTTTCTCAAAACTTCGTCTGAAAAATGTTTGACCGGTGGATTTATTTAAGAACTTCTCTATTTTACACAATTTTTTATGATTCCCTTTTGACCAATCAACTTGGTCTGATGAACTTAAAACTTGTTTTCCTGGTGCTCTTCACATGCCTCCTTTGTCTGATGGATTCACAAAAGTTTGACCGATGAACTTCAGATCATTCCTTCGACTAATAGACTTAAAAATGTTTGACCAATTGACTTTGTACTCTTCCCCCCTCTTAGTTCAACCCAAATTTATATAGTTCATTCACAAAACTCTATCTGGTATGTTTTAATAGAACGGTCCATCTGATTACATCACATTTGTTTGTCTAATGATCATACATCCAATGGATCTTTGACCAATCAACTTGAATTTCTCATAACATAACTATGATCTATAAACGATATTCATTTACATTCGATTAAACTTTTAAAAACTTTTAAACTTGGTACAACTTATAATAAAAAATTAATCTTCTTAGAAACATCATACAAGTTATCTATCTAACATTTATGCATGTCTATCCAATCACTTCAAAGGTCTTTGTTGGATGGACTCATACCACCGACCTTCATTATTGTCTAGTTGATCATTTGATGAAACTTCACTATATTGTTTCTTCAGCTATGCACAACCTACAACTTTGATCATTCTACATCAAACTTTGACTTATCACACATTGTACTTATCCCCCTTTATACTTATTTCTCTTTGTAAAAATATGTAGAAACTCTTCAATGCACACTTCTTATAATTCTCCATCTGATAAAATCATCCTCAGTTCTTCTAGAAACATTGTATGACTTAAACATTTGTATAAAATCATCCAGGATCATGAGAATTTTCATGATGTTAGGAACTTGAAGATCGACATAGAATCATCTGATTTATAAGTAAAGTTTATTAGCACAATTAAGGAAACTTGATTATCCTTCTTAATCACTTCATAACAAATTTTTTTGACAACTCTGGTAACTCTTTCTCATCTGAGATACAAAAAATAATAACAAAAAGATAGGTCAAAAACAAATACAAGACATGTAACAAAAAAAAATCCAAAGGATCTTCAATCTCCCTATTCAGATTTTTTGAAAAAATTTGCAATAATTTTTACATTCTTTTCGACAAAATTTTTATCAACTTTTTACCAAACCACAAAATTTCTCATAGGGAATGTCCTCGCACCACAATGCTATATAAAGTAATATTTTTGAAGGAATTCCATCTCTCAATGACAAACAATTTTGTATCTATGATTAGATAAAATCTCCCTCAATCTTTTTCACTCCCCATTTTTATGATAACACCCACTTCAGATTCACAAAAGATTTTTGTACAAAGTTATGCTTTCCCTCCCACTTTGACAACATAATCCGAAGGATTGTGGGGGTATTTCCTTACGAACTTTATAAACTCACTGGATGAGGCTAAACATATAGTTGCAGACTCAATTTCACAAATATTTCCCTTGACATGGATTTGATGAAAACATCTACAATTTGATATTTTATTGAGATATATTCAAGCATAACTTCACTACTAACAAATTTCTATTTTATTAAATGATACTTAATATCAATGTTATTTGATCTATCATGTTGTACATGATTTTTGAAAATATCAATGACAATTTGATTATCATAAATAATTTTCAATGTTTTAGCAACATTCACTCTAAAATATTCTAGCTTAACTTTCATCCACATCATTTGTGTATATGATTGGGTGGTGACAACATATTTTGTTTCCGTTGTGATCAAAGTAGTAGAACTCTATTTATTATTATGCCAGCTCACACAACTTTCTCCAAAAAATGAATTTCCTCCTGATGTTTATTTTCTATCATTATAATCTCCAACCCAATCAGTATTAGTGAACCTAAGAAAGTTCATCTCATCAATTGTTTTATACATCAACTGATAATTTGATGTTCCTTTAACATAAACGAGTATTCTTTTAGCTACCAGCATATGTGATTCCTTAGAATCACTTTGATATATTGTATACAATATAGTATCATATACAATGTATAGTCTCAAATAATTAAAATAGATTAATATTCCTATCAACTTTCATAAGTCTTTATGATTTACACTTTTTTTTGACTTTATCTTTACTCAGCTTCATACCAATAGTGATAGGTGTAGAAACTTATTTTGAATATTTCATGCCAAACTTTTCTAGAAACTCATTGGAATGATTTTATTGAGATAGGAAGATGAAAATTATTTTTTTTTTGAACTTGTAATCCCTGAAAGAAAGTTAAATCTCTAAGAATTGACATATCAAAGTTAATCTTCATTTTCTTAGAAAATTCTTAACAATTTATGCCCATGTCTCTTGTAAAATTTATATGATCAATTTAAACAATGATAATTAGGGAACATATGCTCATAACATTCACATAAAAGTTAATATAAACTTTTAATTTAGAAAATTTCAACTACTTCAATCAAATTTCAAGTTTTGAGTACTAGGATCTACACTCACGTTTCAACCTATAAAAAGATTTATTTAGTTAACATGCCTTGGTTCCATATTCATCAAGTATGAACCTGTTAGGTTGCTCAATATAAACATATTATTTAATTTATTTATTTAAAAAATATGACTTAACATTCATTTAATAGAATTTTTAATTTTGATGTCAAAAAACTGCCAATAACATTATTATAGTTTCAAGTCTCTCAATAAGGGAAAAAGTTTCTTCAAAATCAATACCTTCTGCCTATGAGTAACCAATGAAAACAAGCTAATATTTTTTTCTAAAAATTTCTCCTTGTTTAGTGAGCTTGTTTCTAAACACCCACTTTTTTACTATCACATTATTTCCTTCCAGTGATGGAATAAGATCTCATGTGTCATTTTTCTCAATTTGATTTTAGTCTTCATTCATAGCATTTAAATAATTTTTATATTCATATACTTCTAAAACTGATTGTGGTTCCACCTATAAGATTAGTGATTTATAATTCTCAAATCTCAATTTACACCCTGTCTGAACAGGATCTTCTTGATTTCCAATAATGTTATTAAATTTGAACTTTTTTTGTAAAGTTTGGAGCTTTAGAAGAATTCTTCTAGATTTTCTTTCCTCATCACTAGAATGTTCTAAATGAAAATGTACAAATTTAGAATCATAGTCATCATGATTCTCATTATCTTCTTTGGAACTAAACATTCTATATTTTGTAATATCTTCCTTATCATCTTCAAAAAACATTATTAAGAAAGTCTGATTTTTAATAACTTCCACATCACAGGAATCAAACAAATTTTCTAGACATTTATTCCAACACTTGTAACTTCTTCTATCAAATGAATATCCCTTAATAATGTGAATAATTAATAAATATTTATTAACCAGACTATAAAGTATAATATTTATTTATGAATAAATATTTAATAAATATTAATTCACCAAACTATGAATATAATATTTATTTATGAATAAATATTTAATACATATTTATTTGGGAATTTAATAAATGTTGAGAAGGATGAACATACCAAGATCGTGTCTGGTGATGGATATTAATTTTCAATACGGTAAAATAATATTTATCATTATGTCAGATAGAAAAAATCATAAAATAATAATAATAACATTATTATATGGAATGAGGTTATATAAGGTTGAGTATATTATTTAAGAACCATTGTGAAATTAAATAATATTTTAAAATAAACACTAACTCTATAAAAAAGATTATTGTATCTATTGTGTAGGGTTAATCGAGAATTGAGAACCATTACGTATAAAAATTTTCTCTCTAGATTACCCCTTCTCTCATCATCTCATGAATGATAATAACAAGAGAGAATCCTTTGATTCTGAAGAAACTATAAGTGATCAAAATGAACAATGAAAAATGAATATCTGCCGCTCTAACATTTGATATTCCATCAGTATTGTTTGAAGATCAAAGGACCATTTGAGGATTACCACTAGAGGGGATCTAATTCGGGTCCTCCCTACACAATGATGATAATCTAAAAATGGCTTCAAATGATCAATATCTTCATCAAAGAAAGATCCTAAGATGAGGTAATATTTCTTCAGATTTGATTAAATTAATTATAAATTTAACACAAAAAAGACCCTCTCATAGTTCTGGGATTTCTATGTCAATATTCGATAGAAAAAATTCATTGGTCATAACGTTTACATCCTGTGCAATTGATGAATTATCAATCGAATACAACAAAAACCTAAATGGTTATTCACCTAAAAGGCACTTTCATTGCATCTAGAAAATTCAAGTGGTATCAGAGTAGTAAATTTTAGTTTTTTAATTATTTATTTGATTATTGATTGATTATGTGAAATAGTGGTTTGATATTTTATTTCCAGATTATTTGTTATTTAATCTGGAATTTATTTAACATGCTTTCGACATTTTAATATTATTCATTCAAGATTCATATTTTATTAAGACTAAGAATAGATAAAGGACAATTGGAGAAGTCATCAGGAGTTTCCAAATTTTCTAGCTGGTAGATTGGGTTACACAACGTGTATCCAGAGTACACATCATGAAACCAAGTTTATTGTGCCTAGACATGTCACGTGATACATGGTGCACTGAGCAGTTATTACATGCGATACATTTATTTTACACCATGTATTTATAAGTCCCCAGCCTTAAACCATACTTAATCTTGAGTTATTACAAGACTACACATTGAGGATCTTTTCAGGTTTAGAGTTTTAGAGAATTAGATCATAAAAACATGCATTACATTCCACATTTAAACAAAGTGGTTACATAAAGATAGTATTCATTTTTCCCATCAACGGAAACATATTTAAAATAAAACATGGATTCTTTCTTGACACTTCTTGATACTATCATCATATCATGTACCTTTCCCTTGACCTGTGAAAACATTTCAAAAAAAACTTGGGATGAGCATAAAAAGCTCAGTATGGGATAAAAATATGGAAAGGAAACATGAGTTCATATATACACAAGAATGAAATCATAGTTTACCCATAAAACATAAGCACTTTAATATACCTCATCAAATCATGAATAAATCATAGAAATCATAAGACACAAAGGTAACTTGAGGCATTCATAACATTCTTATGTAGGGAGTAACCCTCTTGGTTACATTTGGAATATCCACCACAGTATATTCCCTAAATCTCTTCGGAGAAACCTTAACGTTTCACTCCTTCACATTACCAAATGCATTGGAGAGCTATATCAGGCTCACCCGCCCTTAGTTTATCACCGAACCACCCGTCTTCATAATAATTCCCAAGAACCATAACATAATCGTATCACATAAAACATGCATAAAGGAAACATAACATTTCCACATTTCAATCACAAGATATCAATACAAAACATTGATATAATAAAAACATAATGAAAACCATTTTCAATACCAAAATAAAATAAAGGTAAAACATGGTATTTATTATTCATTTAAAAAGAAGGTATGGCTTGTAGAGGAAGCCGAAACCCAAATAATGGTCACGTCGGTGGAGAAGTCATTGTCGTCGCATGCGTACGACAAGAAAAAACATTCCCTTTTGTCGTTTAGTAAAATAATTCGTATAAAAAAGATTACTTTTGAATAAGCATAAAAGTAAAAGGGGTTTATATACCGTACAAAAGAAAGTTGCGTATAAAATAAAATATGCCTCAATGAAAGGAGATTGAGACGAAGTCCCATACCTCGGGTCTGACTTGACTCGATCGTTCTTTAATGTCCTGAATAATAAACTTGAGTTAATTTCTACTTGCTTAAGAACCTTTTCCAAGTTCATTATTCCTTTTATATTACTTATTACCATGTCATGAACACTATGCAATTATTTAAGTTAGTAACGAACGTTTTAACGATCATTGGTACTTGAGTCAAAAACATGCTCTTTATAATTACAGGTTGTTCTTGTATCCATTATATCCAGAGTTATACTCATGATGTATATATCATATACATCATATATATTCAGTATATACATGCATTTATGATATTACATAACATTTAGAGGTAAGAAATGAAATGCACTATTCATGGAGACGGTAAGCCGTACGTACGCATGAACGCTACTTTCATTTCTATTTCATATTTTTATGGAATGGAATCATAATGATATAAAGATATATTATAATTACAGTATAATATCATATATAATACCATTAATTAAATCCTTTATACATCCCACATATGGCATTAACGAAATCAAATCACTTTGAGGGGGCGGTAGTCCGCACTTCCTTAAATGAAGATATCGCGTTTACCCATAATGGAAACCATAAAGGTATGCGAAAAATGAAAAATACAGAAGCTTAAGGAAAACATAAAAATATTATATATCATATATAAATATAGTGACATCTTAATGGCCACCTTTGAAGGTGTTAAAAAAATGTTGAACAATCATCGTTTCGGGAGGCAGAAATTCGCCATCCACAGAAACAATATGTTCTTTAACCATTAGATGTAGGTGTGTGTAAGTGTAGCTCGAATAATCCTTATAACAACATGCTAGTATATTGAAGATACTGGAGTTTTTACAAAAGAAATGAATAAAAATAGTTTAGGGGGTTGGAGAAGCAAAATAAAACAAAAGGACTCAAGTGAAGACATTACCTTAAAATCGGCTAACTCCCTTTGGTTTGAGCTCAAATGCTTCCTTGGGAAGACTTCTGCCCAAAGTGAGGATTCAAGGAGTAAGAGAGATATGTGGAGAGACAAAATGGTTAGGGGTTGTCCAAGCCAAAGGCTTTGGAAGTGTGGGTAAGGAGGTAGAGGTGGGGGCCTTTTATAAGAGGAGAGGAGAGGCACTCTTGGAAAGGTATAAAAAGTTACTTTATTTTAAAACGAGTTTTGGATTTAAAAGGTCCCACATTGATATAATTCAAGGATAAGGTGATAATGGTTCGAAATATACCCATAAAATAGGTTTTTGACAAGTGTAGGTCTTATATTGTACATTATCTTTTCATTTTATTTAAATCGTTAAATAATGAGGTAATCGCTGCATCATCATGATGTCATAAATAATTTAATTTATTTAACGTATAAAAATTATAAAAAAAATACTATTATGTAGTATATATTTTTAGATTTCCAATGACTATTTATAGTCAAAAATCTGACTTGTATAACCCTATTTAATTTTTTTTAGTAAAACAACTCATGTTTGTGACATTTTTACTTTAACATTAAATAAAAAGATATTAATGTCATTTTCCTTCCAAAGTGGCTCCATGGGGTCCCCAAGTTTACCCATGGATTGTCTTGGTCGACCATGATACATCAAATAAGGGTAGGACATGTGTCAAGGTATTTTCATTTTATTATAATATCATTTTTGCCTTAAATTGCACTAATTACCTCTAATCGCGATTAAAAACTTAATAAGTTACTATTCACCAAAAATTTATTTTAATCCCATTGAACCAAATTTTAATTATTAATGACAACCATGTATGTCGGATTTTTGAAATTCAAAACACAAAGGTGGTAAAATTTCATTTAAACGGAAAATCAGTTTTTATAAGTACCACTTAGTGGTTTCACTATTCCTCAAAAATTGAAGTTTTTCAGAAAAATACCAAAACATCACCCAAAGCTATATTTGATATTATGAATTCAAAAATGATTTCTATTTTAAAAAATTCAAAACATATTAGTTACATTAATTAATTTAATAATTAATTTCCACTGTCATGTCAAATATCATGTTTTTATGAAACAATATATATCAAAAGATTGACACTAGTTTAAGTCCAATTTCAAGGTGAAATTAATCCTAATGTCCACCATTGGATTAAATGGTAAAAATATATTATATTTACACTTTAAAACCAATCAAAAAGATAATCTAACCATATAATTAAAATAGATGAAAAAGCAGTTTTGATGTAAAATGTAGTATTTTTCACTATTCATAAAAAAATGAACATTGTCAGAAAAATACCAAAACTTTATCCAATGTAAATTTCAATGTCCCAATAATAAAGAATATGTTTATTTTGACAAATATAGAATATAAAATTGTCAAAAGTTTTATTTAAAAATGGTTTTCCATAAAAAGGCGGTAAAACAATCTTTTAAAAATACTAGAGTATTCCATGCTTTAGGTCGGATTTATTCTCATTTTAAGCCTCAAAAACACTATCCAATTCATAAATAGACATAGATAAAAATATCTATAATTCATTACTTACTTGGGATGTTACATCCTTCCCCCCTTTAGAAAATTGCATCCCCACAATTTATTTACTTATCGAATAAGTGGGGGTATCTATCCCTCATAGCATTTTTAGATTCCCATGTTACCTCTTCAATCATGTGGTTTTTCCACAAAACCTTTACCTGATGAATCACCTTATTCCGCAACACTTTCTCTCTTCAGTCAAGAATCTGGACTGGTTGTTTCTTCATAAGAGAGATTCTCTTCTAACTGAACTACCTCTGGGCTTAAAACATGAGATGGATCTGGCATATACTTTATCAACATCGAAACATGAAAAACATTGTGTACCTGAGATAAACTCGGAGGTAAAGGCACTCGGTAAGCAACTGATCCAACTCTCTCCAGAATTTCATATGGTCCAATGAACCTTGGACTCAGCTTTCCTTTCTTACCAAATCACATCACACTTTTCCATGGTGAAACTTTGAGAAAAACATGATCACCTACCTCAAAAGAGAGATCCTTCCTATTGTCCGCATAACTCTTCTACCTTCTTTGAGCTGTTCTCATGTGCTTCTGTATCAGCTAAACTTTTTCTGCCAACTCTTCTACCAATTCTGGTCCCATCAACTTCCTTTCACCCACTTCATCCCAAAAAGATGGAGTTCGACACCGCTTCCCATATAACGCCTCAAATGGTGCCATCTGTATAGTAGAATGAAAACTGTTATTATATGAAAATTCAACCAAAGAAAGATGTTGGTCCCAACTTCCCTGATAATCCATCGAACAAGCATGTAGCATATCCTCCAAAGTCTGAATTGTTCATTCTGACTGCCCATCTGATTGAGGATGAAAAGCTGTACTAAAATTTAATTGAGTACCCAATGACTTTTGAAGGCCTTTCCAAAAGTTAGAAGTGAACCTGGGATCACGATCAGATAAAATGGAGAGGGTAACTCCATGAAACTTGACTATCTCTTTAAGATACAATCGAGAAAGTTGATCTAGAGAGAAATTATCTCGAATAGGAAGTAAATGAGCAGATTTTCTCAAGCGATCAACAATAACCCAGATTGCATTATTAACTTGAGGTGTCTTTGGCAACCCCACAACAAATTCCATGGATATATTCTCCCATTTCCACTCTAGCACTGGTAAAGGCTGAAGCATCCCTTTCGGTTACTGCCACTCTACTTTAACCTGTTGACAAGTCAAACACTTCATAGTAAAATCAGCAATATCTCTTTTCATTCCATCCCACTAGTAATACTCCCGCATATCTCTGTACATCTTAGTACTTACAGGATGAACTGAAAACAGAGAACTATGAGATTCACATAACAACTCTCTCTTCAACTGTGAATCACAAGGCACACACAATCTCTTCCCAAATCTCAAAACAAAATCATTATCAATATTGAATTCAGGCAACTTACCTTTCTGAACTAGCTCTACCTTTTTCTGCAACTCACTGTCTTGCTTCTGTGCTTGCTTGATTCTGTCTGATAGAGAAGATTTCACTGATACCTAAAACAAAATAGAAGAACTTCCTACACCAACAACTTCTATGCCAAAGTTCATCAAATCCTTAACCAAAGGATCACGTTCCAAACACAACATTTTTAATGAAGCATTACTTTTTCGACTCAAAGCATCAGCCACTTTATTTGATTTTCCCGGATAGTAATGAATTGTACAATCATAATCCTTGATTAATTCTAGCCATCTCCTCTGTCTCATGTTCAATTATTTCTGAGTGAATATATACTTTAAACTTTTGTGATCGGTATATATTTCACACTTTACTCCATACAAATGATGCCTCCAAATTTTTAAAGTGAAAACAACAACAGCTAATTCCAAATCATGTGTAGGGTAATTTACCTCATGAGTTTTCAACTATCGTGAAGCATAATCAATTACCTGATCATTCTGCATTAGGATGAAACCAATTCCTTTCAATGAAGCATCACTATAGATAACAAACTCACCATTCCTGGAAGGTAGTTCCAAAACTGGAGCATTCACCAATCTTCTTTTCAAATCTTGAAAACAATCATCACATTATTTTGTCCATGTAAGGACCCGACCCCAGTTGCCCGGAGCTGGTGCCTTATTTGATTAAGTTGGCATACATACAAGGAATATGAATCCCGAAGGACCGAGTAGTTTAGTATTATTGGAAACAAGATACATACATAAGTTTATCATTACAACATGAAGGGAAATAAAAACACTATTTTTAAATCCACTAGAAACATCTCGTCTCCTAGATTATACTTGTAAGTCATTCACAAATTACTTCTTCATATACTGAAAAAATGAAACATAAAAAAGGGGTGAGCTCAAACTCTTAGTAAGAGTAAGCAATACAACGGAAGATAATATGAACATTAGACATGGTGAATAATTGAAAACACATGCCTTTAATAATAAACCTGAAACATATTATGGCAGAAATATGAGCTAAACAAATAATGCCATAATTAAACATAATTATGGGTATTCTACTAGTCTAATAACCACATGAAACATGAGACCATAAATATAATCATAGAGGTATCTTGGGGCATTACTTATATAATCTTGTAACCATCTTGGCTACCTTAAAATTTGTAACCCTCACGGCTACCTTACATTGTGTAACCATCGCAGTTACACATGGAGTAACCATACAGCCGACCTCCAACTTAATCATAACCAATGAATTGGAGGGAAATATAGGTCCCAACCTTCATCATAAACAATTCCCAATAACCAAAACATAATCATACAACATAAACAATAGCATAAAAACATACCTTTTGAATCTTATAAAACAGAATTTTAAAAGAGGATTTTAGAAGAAAAGTCCCTTATAAACACCATATACTTGAAGTGAGACTTAATAGAGTGGATGGAATATGTATATACTCTGTAAATACACACAATGAAACATAATATAAACAGAACCCATCACACAAACAATTTAAATAGCACATAAATTATAAAGTAGAAGGTTAACCCAAAGAATGGAAATAGGGTTAAGAATTCCCTTACAACAATGTGATCGGTTGATTCATATGACCAGAACATAATAAATATCAATTAAATCATTGAATAATATGAATATAAATAGAATCATGTTATTATATATATCAAATGACAGTACATGTATTCCACATACAAGAAATAAGCGGCGAACGACTAAAATCTCACAAAAAAGAAAGTGAGACGAGGAACCCCTTCCAACTTTGTAATCAATTGATTTGTATGAAACAAAGTTAATTATTGTCAAATGATAAATTGAATATCATAAAAATAAAGATATTCATGATATGAGACAATAATGGGCAGTATACATACACCATACAAAGTAAAAATGGTGATTACGGAATATCTCACAAAAATGGAAGTGAGATGAAGAAACCCTTACCTTAGTCTTGTCTTACTTCAAACTTGTTAAAACCTCCTGTATAATAATTAAAAGAGTGTTATTAGTATTTTATAGAAACATGTTCATGTTTATAACATCTTATATGGTCATTTAATAACCTCATTTCACCCCTTATTTGTTAGTATTTTGTTCCTTGCATTATTTTGGGTGAGTTCTTTCGTGATTTTCACGATCGGTTCATGATGAATCATTCTTGTTGATTGGAAGTGAAACTACATAATTGTAAAGGAGTAGTATTTACATATTTCCAGTACCATAAATTTTACCATTTATCACTTTGATGCTTTATATGATGATGATTAATAAGTTAAAACATTAATTATGTTCGTTTAGATCATTTAAGTGGTTCTTTGATAATTACAACTTCATTTAGTCTTATAAATTTGAATCATGAGTACAAAAGAATTCCAGAACCTTATATGAGTCATAAAACATATATTATAACCTGTTTCAACCATATAAATGGTTTCATGACCAGACTTGAAAGAATTAATGGAAATTGAAAATACATCGTCCACGATATCGGTAATTCGACACAAATGGACAATGTTTTTTTTTGATTCTTTAAATAAGTGAGAGGGGAGAGAAATAATGATTTGTGATTTTCCATAAACATTAAAACATCCAGAATATACATGATTCTGGAGATTTCATGCCTCTTGGATAAGAGGAGGTGAAGAAATAAGAGAAAGGAGTCATGAAATAAAGAAAACATGAGAAATTTCTTACAAAAATTCGGCAGCCTAACGACGTCTCTTAAAATTTCATAAAAACAAGATTGATGAGAGGAATGGAATATATCATCAATCATACAAACTTTGGATAGTAAGGGGAAATATTTAATGAAATATCCCAACCAAAGACAAAGGGAAAGGAAGAGATTAACATAAAATGGAAGAAAAGAATGAAAAATGAAAGAGGATGTTTACCTCTTGATCTCTTCTCCTTGAAATCCTCCTTAAGGGCTTTGGTCTTGGTCTTTTGGTGAGACCAGCAGCTCTAGGACATAGGGAAGAAGATTGGGGAGGGAATTTGGAAGAATTTAGACAATGCTCAAGGCTTGAGAGGTGTGGGAGGAAGAGGGGAGTGAGGGTGGTATTTATAGTGGAGGAGGGGAGGTTTTTTAGATTATTTTAATAATTATTATAATATTTTTATCAAGAATATGAATAATCTCAAAAAAAGTGGCCATAAATAGTGATAATATCATGTGATTTCGAAGAAAGTGGCCTTGCATCACTTATGATGTCATAAATAGTGCATATTTACTGATAAATTGATTATTCGGTATTTTATCGTATTTCACTATTCACTGAAAATTCAAGAGTTTCAGGAAAATACCAAAAATTTACCCCTACCATTTTTCGACATGTAGAATTCAGAAGTGAAATCCATTTTTCAAAAATAATTTTCTAAATATTATTAATTTAATTTTTAAATAAGGTCACAGTTAATTCGAAAAATATCAATATTTAAGTGCAACTAGTTTTATGTGACATTGGAAAATTAATTAAGATCCCATTATCCTATTGCCTTGGAAAAATAAAATAATAATAATATTTATTATTCATGAGGTCATATTACTATTCATATTACTATTCATATTACTATTCATAAGGGTATGTTACTATTCACAAAAAAAAACAAGTTTGTTCTAACAGACTCCATAAGACTTACTGAGCACAACTCTAGATGAACATTTCTTGAAATTCAAAACATAGAAGTGGATAGATTATAAAATTGAATTCTATATTTATTTCCAAAACCTTGGGGTGTTACATTATTCCCTCCTTCAAAGAATTGCGTCCTCGCAATTCATTTCATAACCACAAAAGAAAACTCTTGGATGTTCTTACCACATCTCCCGTCGTAGAGGATCCTCAGGTGCGTTCAGCGGAAAACCCAAATTGTTGCACAACTCCTATAGTTATCTGACCCAGACACACCTCGGACAGAAGGGGTTGAACTCTTGCATCAAACACTCGGGCTTCCAAAGGGAGGCTCGAACATTGCAATGTTTAGAAATGTCTGAATGGACCAACATACGAAGATCTCGCCGAACTATGTCTCGACTGAGAACATCTAAGTCGTAGATATTGTTGTACAAGCTAAAACTAAGGAGTTGGTACATGTAAGATGCACAAAGGTTTCCCTCTAAAGCAGCCTCTTGAAAACATAACCTGGCCGTATAGTTTCTTCCAAGGGTGAAACATTGGAAAAGCCCTTCGTGGTATTTTCCTCTTTGCTTGTACTCAACCAATTGTGCCATGGATAAGCGGTAGTAAATGGAAGCATTCCCTTGGCAAGTGCGGAGAATGTCCAGACTATTTGTCACTTAATATAGTTTCTTACATGTTTTTCGAAAGTTTTTGAGAGGTAGGTACCCTTCTTCACAGGTTTTGATTGCAAAGATTTCCAGGATCTCCACAGGAAGAGATAACATATGGGTTTGTCCTTCCATCTGAAAATTTATTATAAAAGTTTACTTAGTGATACTCATTTAAAAGTATAACTGATGAAAGGATAACAAAAGAAAAGGCAACATGATATATTTGTATATAACCACTGGTTCATAAAGTAAAGTTGTTCATGGTTTCCCAAGTCCCCCAATACATGAATCCCCAAACTAGTTCAAAGATTTAAATCTCCCAAAACCATACGCAACACTAAAAACACGTTACTCCAGAAGTCCCTTTACCAGAGACACCACCGATGCTAGGGTTCTGACGACCTCAGGTGAATTCCTAAGGTAGTATTCAGCTGCTCGATTTCCTTAACCCAGACACACTCCAGACAGCTAGGGTCAAAACTGTGCTTAAAGCACTCAGGCTTCTATAGAGAGGCACGAGAAGTGTGGAGGTCAGAAATTTCAGTGTGGACTAAATCCCTATAATTCCCACGCACCACATCATTATTTAAGATATTGATGTCGTAAAGTTCTCCATACACACTAAAACTCAGGATCTGAAATAGGTAGGTCGCTCGATGGTCACCATCCAAAGCAGCTTCAAGAAATTTACCCACAGCTCGGTAGTTATCAGCCAAAGTGAAACATAGAAAAAGAGCTTCATGATATTTCCCTCTTTTCCTATATGCAGAAAATTGTGCATATGCAATACGGTAATAGAACAAATTGCTTCCTTGGTACATATGAAGAATGTTTGGATGGTTTGATACCCTATGAAGTTGTTTACAAGTCAGACATATGTTGGCATAGGGCTGGTCCTCTTCAGAGCATGTCTTGACAATTATAGTCTCTAACAACTCGGTAGGTAGTGATAAAATATTGGTTAGTTGACTCATCTTCTATCTAAAAAGTTTTAGTAAATCAACATTCAGTATGGAAAATCTATTTTAAACCAAGTTATTGTTTTATATAAAAACATAACAAAAAAAAGAATACAACATCATTCATTTAGACATGATTTATAAAACTGAAGAAATTACACAATCTCTTAATCCCTTTCACAAAACATTAGTATGGACATCCTGACATCATTGGTGATGTCCCTCTACCTCCACCACCTAAGGAGGAAGGTTTTATTCAACTCTACTCCCAGGGAAGAACAAAGATCGTGGGTCTCCTCTTCCCAAATACACTCTCGGAAAACTAGATCGTGGTTAAAACCAAGCTCTCATTTGATACAGGTTGTTTTCCAGAAATAGGCACGAGTAACATCAAGTTCTGCGACATCCGCTAGGATTTGGTTCTGAAAGATCTTTTGAACCACATCATATTTGAAGGACTCGATGAAAGATTCAAAATCACAGAGGTCCCCAAGCATGCTGAAACTCAAGATTTGGTACATAAAGACTGCGCGGAAGTCCAGCTCCTTTGCAGCTTATCCGAAAGCTGTGATGGCCAACCATTTCTTATCCAGGGTAAAACACAGGAAGAGTCCCTCATAGTACTTCCCTTTCTTTTTATAATTTTCAAATAGTGCATTTGCCATTTGGTTATACACAACTTCCGATCCCCGAAAGATTCGAAGGACATTTGAGTTGTTCGAAACATTGTAAAGAAACTTGCAGGATAGTCGAAGGTTTCCAAAGGGTTCAAAGTCTTCTGTACAGGACTTCACAATTATAGTTTCGAGGATTTCCTTGGGGAGGGAAAAAAGACTTGTACCTTCATTTTCCATCTGAAAAAAAAACATCGCTCTTAGTATTGTTTAAGCAAGTTAATAATTGTTCAGTTCTGGTTTCTAGAGTTATTCAAACCCAATACTATGAGGAAAATTTACATTAACTCCCTTATAATGTCTTAAAACAAATATGAATTATCCTAAGCATATCCCCCAGGAGTGTCGTAACCAAGAGTGCAGCAAGGCCCGTTGTCGTGTACCGGTTCCCGTTCGAGTCTAGCTCAAAGCGGTGTTTTCGGGTTTTACCCCTAGATATATCTGTGCCAGAGCCGCCTCTACCTGCTCGTATCCAGACAGGGATGTATTTTCTAGAAGTATTAACATATTATATTCCTTACCAAAATCCCAAGATGATTTTGTACTTTTATCCTCAAATACTATCTTAGGTATTTGTTCCCTAATCTACGTTTTCTAAATCTAGTTTCCAAGTTTTCTACTAAACTTTCCTCTGATACCAACTGTAAGGACCCGACCCCAGTTTCCCGGAGCCGGTGCCTTATTTGATTAAGTTGGCATACATACAAGGAATATGAATCCCAAAGGACCGAGTAGTTTAGTATTATTGGAAACAAGATACATACATAAGTTTATCATTACAACATGAAGGGAAATAAAAAAACTATTTTTAAATCCACTAGAAACATCTCGTCTCCTAGATTATACTTGTAAGTCATTCACAAATTACTTCTTCATATCCTGAAAAAATGAAACATAAGAAAGGGGTGAGCTCAAATGCTCAGTAAGAGTAAGAAATACAGCGGAAGATAATATGAACATTAGACATGGTGAATAATTGAAAACACATGCCTTTAATAATAAACTTGAAACATATTATGGTAGAAATATGAGCTAAACAAATAATGCCATAATTAAACATAATTATGGGTATTCTACTAGCCGAATAACCACATGAAACATGAGACCATAAATATAATCATAGAGGTATCTTGGGGAATTACTTATATAATCTTGTAACCATCTTGGCTACCTTAAAATTTGTAACCCTCACGGCTACCTTACATTGTGTAACCATCGTAGTTACACATGGAGTAACCATACGGCCGAACTCCAACTTAATCATACCCAATGCATTAGAGGGAAATATAGGTCCCAACCTTCATCATAAACAATTCCCAATAACCAAGACATAATCATACAACATAAACAATAGCATAAAAACATACCTTTTGAATCTTATAAAACAGAATTTTAAAAGAGGATTTTAGAAGAAAAGTCCCTTATAAACACCATATACTTGAAGTGAAACTTAATAGAGTGGATGGAATATGTATATACTCTGTAAATACACATAATGAAACATAATATAAACAAAACCCATCACACAAACAATTTAAATAGCACATAAATTATAAAGTAGAAGGTTAACCCAAAGAATGGAAATCGAGTTAAGAATTCCCTTACAACAATGTGATCGGTCGATTCATATGACCAGAGCATAATAAATATCAATTAAATCATTGAATAATATGAATATAAAGAGAATCATGTTATTATATATATCAAATGACAGTACACGTATTCCACATATAAGAAATAAGCGGCGAACGACTAAAATCTCACAAAAAAGAAAGTGAGACGAGGAACCCCTTACAACTTTGTAATCAATTGATTTGTATGAACCAAAATTAATGATTGTCAAATGATAAATTTAATATCATAAAAATAAATATATTCATGATATGAGACAATAATGGGCAGTATACATACACCATACAAAGTAAAAATGGTGATTACGGAATATCTCACAAAAATGGAAGTGAGATGAAGAAACCCTTACCTTAGTATTGTCTTACTTCAAACTTGTTAAAACCTCCTATATAATGGTTAAAAGAGTGTTATTAGTATTTTATAGAAACATGTTCATGTTTATAACATCTTATATGGTCATTTCATAACCTCATTTCACCCCTTATTTGTTAGTATTTTGTTCCTTGCATTATTTTGGGTGAGTTCTTTTGTGATTTTCACGATCGGTTCATGATGAATCATTCTTGTTGATTGGAAGTGAAACTCCAAAATTGGAAAGGAGTAGTATTTACATATTTCCAGTACCATAAATTTTACCATTTATCACTTTGATGCTTTATATGATGATGATTAATAAGTTAAAACATTAATTATGTTTGTTTAGATCATTTAAGTGGTTCTTTGATAATTACAACTTCATTTAGTCTTATAAATTTGAATCATGAGTAAAAAAGAATTCCAGAACCTTATATGAGTCATAAAACATATATTATGACCTGGTTCAACCATATAAATGGTTTCATGACCAGACTTGAAAGAATTAATGGAAATTGAAAATACATCGTCCACGATATCGGTAATTCGACACAAATGGACAATGTTTTTTTTTGATTCTTTAAATAAGTGAGAGGGGAGAGGAATAATGATTTGTGATTTTCCATAAACATGAAAAAATCCAGAATATACATGATTCTGGAGATTTAATGCCTCTTGGATAAGAGGAGGTGAAGAAAGAAGAGAAAGGAGTCATGAAATAAAGAAAACATGAGAAATTTCTTACAAAAATTCGGCAGCCTAACGACGTCTCTTAAAATTTCATAAAAACAAGATTGATGAGAGGAATGGAATATATCATAAATCATACAAACTTTGGACAGTAAGGGGAAATATTTAATGAAATATCCCAACCAAAGACAAAGGGAAAGGAAGAGATTAACATAAAATGGAAGAAAAGAATGAAAAATGAAAGAGGATGTTTACCTCTTGATCTCTTCTCCTTGAGATCCTCCTTAAGGGCTTTGGTCTTGGTCTTTTGGTGAGACCAGCAGCTCTAGGACATGGGGAAGAAGATTGGGGAGGGAATTTGGAAGAATTTAGACAATGCTCAAGGCTTGATAGGTGTGGGAGGAAGAGGGGAGTGAGGGTGGTATTTATAGTGGAGGAGGGGAGGTTTTTTAGATTATTTTAATCATTATTATAATATTTTTATCAAGACTATGAATAATCTCAAAAAAAGTGGCCCTAAATAGTGATAATATCATGTGATTTCGAAGCAAGTGGCCTTTCATCACTTATGATGTCATAAATAGTGCATATTTACTGATAAATTGATTATTCGGTATTTTATCATATTTCACTATTCACTGAAAATTCAAGAGTTTCAGAAAAATACCAAAAATTTACCCCTAACATTTTTCGACGTGTAGAATTCAAAAGTGAAATCCATTTTTCAAAAATAATTTTCTAAATATTATTAATTTAATTTTTAAATAAGGTCACAGTTAATTCGAAAAATATCAATATTTAAGTGCAACTAGTTTTATGTGACATTGGAAAATTAATTAAGATCCCATTATCCTATTGCCTTGGAAAAATAAAATAATAATAATATTTACTATTCATGAGGTCATATTACTATTCATATTACTATTCATATTACTTTTCATAAGGGTATGTTAATATTCACCAAAAAAAAACAAGTTTGTTCTAACAGACTCCAAAAGACTTACTGAGCACAACTCTAGATGAACATTTCTTGAAATTCAAAACATAGAAGAGGATAGATTATAAAATTGAATTATATATTTATTTCCAAAACCTTGGGGTGTTATAGTCCAGATAAACTTAACACCATTCTGAGTTAGCTTAGTCATTGGACCAGATAACTGTGAAAAATTTCTAACAAACCTTCTGTAATAGCCTGCCAAACCAAGGAAGCTACGAATCTCTGTTAAATTTGTGGGTCGTGGCCATTCTTCAACAACTTTTGTTTTTGCAGGATCAACAGTTATCCCATCTTTAGAAACAATGTGACCAAGGAAAGAAATTTGTTGCAACCAAAACTCACACTTGCTGAATTTACCATACAATTTCTTTTCTTTTAAGGTTTGAAAAATAACCCTTAAATGTATTTCATGCTCCTCTTTACTTTTAGAAAACACCAAAATATCATCAATGAAAACAACCAAAAACTTATCCAAGAACTCATGGAAAATTCTATTCATTAAGTCCATGAATACAACAGGTGCATTGGTTATCCCAAAAGGCATTACTACAAATTCATAATGGCCATATCTTGTACGAAACGCAGTCTTCGAAACATCTGCTTCCTTTACCTTCAACTGATGGTACCTCGATCTCAAGTCAATCTTTGAAAAATACTGAGCTCCCTGGAGCTGATCAAACAAATCATCTATATGAGGAAAAGGATATATGTTCTTAATAGTGATGCTATTCAAGGCTCTATAATCAATGCAAAGTCTCATAGAACCATCTTTCTTTTTAACAAATAAAACAGGAGCACCCCATGGTGATGTGCTAGGTTGAATGAAACCTTTCTCTAATAAAACTTGCAATTGCTCCTTCAACTCTAAAAGTTCAATTTGAGCCATTCGATAAGGGGGTTTTGAAATTGGCTTAGCATCAGGAACTAAGTCAACAGTAAATTCAACTTCCCAATCTGGTATTATTCCAGGCAACTCATCAGAAAAAACATCATGATACTCATTTACCATTGGCACATCATTAATCTGAATAGTTCCCTTGTTTTCAACAATGTGTGCAAGGTAACATTCATTTCTATCTTTTACAAGTTTCTCGGACTCTTGATATGTTATCAATAGTAAGGGTTCATTCTTGTACAAAAACTAAAAGTCTTTCTGAAAAGAAAATTCTTTAGATCTACAGTCAATCTTAGCAAGGTAAATAGAGAGCCAATCCATACCCAGGATAACATCAAACTCTACTAGAGGTAAAACAATAAGGTTTGCAAGCAGGTTCTTTCCACGAATAAGGATAGGAAGATTCTTATAAATTCTTTTTGCCTCAATATTTCCCCCAGGTGTTTTTACCACAAGTTCAAGAGTCATTTCTTGAGATGGTATTCCCATTTTACTAGAAAAGGTTTCAGAGATGAAAGAATGTGTAGACCCCAAATCAAGCAACACACTGGCATAATCTGAAAAAACAAACAAAGTACCTGATACAACTTCATTTGATGGCCTGACATCTGCTGAAGTAGTTGCAAAGGATTTCACCACCCCTTTCTTCTTGTAGTCTAACTGCTTCCCATCACTCAAGCTCTTTGTCGGAAACTCATTTGCATAGTGACCCATCTCATTGCACTTAAAACATTTCACAAACTGTAAATCGAATTTGGACTTACGATCACCTTGATCTTTTTCAGTGCAATCACGAGCCTTATGTCCCATCTTACCACATCAGTAGCACTTCCCAGAATTCAGAAGACATTCCCCAGCATGACTTTTACCACATTTATCACAAAATGGAAACTTAGTTTTCTTACCATCAGACTTTTTTGAAGATTTCTTTCCTTTCTCCTTCCACCTCGGTCTCTTCTTCTGATGGTTGTTATAGAACACTTGATCATCGAAAAACTCCATTTCCACCTTCTCAGCACATCAAACAAGCTTTTCATAAATTTTAAACCCATGAGAAGCTAAATCCCTTCGATATTTTGGCTTTAATCTTGAGTAAAAATGATTGATTTTACTATCAAGGTCCCGAATAAAATTTGGAGTATACCTTGACAATCGAGTGAACCTTTCTTCATAAGCATCCACTGAGTCTTCCTCTTGCCTCAATTCCAGGAATTGTTTTTCCATCCTAAGTTGAACAACCTTAGGAAAATACTTCTCAAGAAACATACCTTTGAATTCATCCCAGTCGAGAGCATCAATCTCATCAGCGTCCCTGATATTTTTAACCATCGACCACCACTGATCTGCTTCACCCTCCAAACGATAAATAGCAAGACTAACCTTTTGATTGTCGGAACACCCCATGACATCAAAAATCTTCTCCAGTGATTTAATCCACCCTTCAGCTAGCACAGGGTCAGATGATCCTCTGAATGATGGGGGATGTTGCCTCATGAAATGTTCCACCACTGACATGTTCCTCTGCGGTTGATCTGGCTAATCTCGTGCATGGATACCACCACCATTTATCGCTTGAGTCAACTGTGCCATTACTGCAACAAACTATTCAGTTCCAATTCTGACCATCTCAGGATGCTGATTCGGAAGGTTATTTCCTTCTGTATGCCTTCCTAGCACTGCTTCCCTATTTCCTCTGTGGAAATCCATTCTGAACAAACATGTCTTAGATGAAGCAACATGGTAATATTCAAATTCTATATCATTTCAATTTGACCATAAAAAAATATTTTTGGATAATCATTTAATAAAATTCTAACTCCTAAAGTTATCTAAACCGACCTCTGATACCAACTATAATGCCCCATCCCTAAACCATACTTAATCTTGAGTTATTACAAGATTACACGTTGAGGATCTTTTAGGGTTTAGATTTTTAGAGAATTAGATCATAAAAACATGCATTACATTCCAAATTTAAACAAAGTGGTTACATAAAGATAGTATTCATTTTTTTCCATCAACGGAAACATATTTAAAATAAAACATGGATTCTTTCTTGACACTTCTTGATACTATCATCATATCATGTACCTTTCCCTTAACCTGTGAAAACATTTCAAAAAAACTTGGGATGAGCATAAAAATATCAGTATGGGATAAAAATATGGAAAGGAAACATGAGTTCATATATACACAAGAATGAAATCATACTTTACCCATAAAACATAAGCACTTTAACATACCTCATCAAATCATGAATAAATCATAGAAATCATAAGACACAAAGGTAACTTGAGGCATTCATAACATTCTTACGTAGGGAGTAACCCTCTTGGTTACATTTAGAATACCCACCACAGTATATTCCCTAAATCTCTTCGGAGAAACCTTAACGTTTCACTCCTTCGCGTTACCCAATGCATTGGAGAGATATATCGGGCTCACCCGCCCTTAGTTTATCACGGAACCACCCGTCTTCATAATAATTCCCAAGAACCATAACATAATCGTATCACATAAAACATGCATAAAGGAAACATAACATTTCCACATTTCAATCACAAGATATCAATACAACACATTGATATAATAAAAACATAATGAAAACCATTTTCAATACCAAAATAAAAGAAAGGTAAAACATGGTATTTATTATTCATTTAAAAAGAAGGTATGGCTTGTAGAGGAAGCCGAAACCCAAATAATGGTCATGACGGCGGAGAAGTCGTTGTCGCCGCATACCTACGAAAAGAAAAAACATCCCCTTTTGTTGTTTAGTAAAACTCTTCGTATAAAAAATATTCCTTTTGAATAAGTGTAAAAGTCAAAGGGGTTTATACACCGTACAAAATAAAGTTGTGTATAAAATAAAATATGCCTCAATGAAAGGAGATTGAGACGAAGTCCCATACCTCAGGTCTGACTTGACTCGATCGTTCTTTAATGTCCTAAATAATAAACTTGAGTTAATTTATACTTTCTTAAGAACCTTTTACAAGTTCATTATTCCTTTTATATTACTTATTACCATGTCATGAACACTATGCAATTATTTAAGTTAATAACGGACGTTTTAACGATCATTGGTACTTGAGTCAAAAACATGCTCTTTATAGTTACAGGTTGTTCATGTATCCATTATATCCAAAGTTATAATCATGATTTATATATCATATACATCATATATATCCAGTATATACATGCATTTATGATATTACATAACGTTTAGAGGTAAGAAATGAAATGCACCATTCATGGAGATGGTAAGTCGTACGTACGCATGAACGCTACTTTCATTTCTATTTCATATTTTTATGGAATAGAATCATAATGATATAAAGGTATATTATAATTACAGTATAATATCATATATAATACCATTAATTAAATCCTTTATACATCCCACATATGGCATTAACGAAATCAAATCACTTTGAGGGGGCGGTAGTCCGCACTTCCTTAAATGAAGATATCTCGTTTACCCATAATGGAAACCATAAAGGTATGACCAAAATGAAAAATACAGAAGCTTAAGAAAAACATAAAAATATTATATATCATATATAAATATATTTACATCTTAATGGACACCTTTGAAGGTGTTAAAAGAATGTTGAACAATCATTGTTTTGGGAGGCAGAAATTCGCCATCCACGGAAACAATATGTTCTTTAACCATTAGATGTAGGTGTGTGTAAGTGTAGCTCAAATAATCCTTATAAAAAAATCCTAGTATATTTAAGATACTTCATTTGTTACAAAATAAATGAATAAAAAGAGTTTAGGGGGTTGGAGAAGCAAAATAAAACAAAAGGACTCAAGTGAAGACATTACCTTAAAATCGGGTAACTCCCTTTGGTTTGAGCTCAAAGGCTTCCTTGGGAAGACTTCTGCCCAAAGTGAGGCTTCAAGGAGTAAGAGAGGTATGTGGAGAGACAAAATGGTCAGGTTTTGGCTGATCCAAAGGCTTTTGAAGTGTGGGTAAGGAGGTGGAGGTGGGGGCCTTTTATAAGAGGAGAGGAGGGGCACTCTTGGAAAGGTATAAAAGGTTATTTTATTTTAAAATGAGTTTCGGATTTAAAAGGTCCAACATTGATATAATTCAAGGATAAGGTGATAATGGTTCTAAATATACCCATCCAATAGGTTTTTGACAAGTGTAGGTCTTATATTTTACATTATCTTTTCATTTTATTTAAATCGTTAAATAATGAGGTAATCGCTGCATCATCATGATGTCATAAATAATTTAATTTATTTAACGTATAAAAATTATAAAAAAATAATATATGTATTAAATCTTTTTATCTTTCCAATGACTATTTATAGTCAAAAATATGACTTGTATAATCCTATTTAAAAATTGTTTTAGTAAAACAACTCATGTTTGTGACATTTTTACTTTAACATTAAATAAAAAGATATTAATGTCATTTTCCTTCCAAAGTGGCTCCATGGGGTCCCCAAGTTTACCCATGGATTGTCTTGGTTGGCCATGATACATCCAATAAGGGTAGGACATGTGTCAAGGTATTTTCATTTTATTATAATATCATTTTTGCCTTAAATTGCACTAATTACCTCTAATCGCGATTAAAAACTTAATAAGTTACTATTCACTAAAAATTTATTTTAATCCCATTGAACCACATTTTACTTATTAATGACAACCATGTATGTCAGATTTTTTAAATTCAAAACACAAAGGTGGTAAAATTTCATTTAAACAGAAAATCAGTTTCTATAAGTACCACTTAGTGGTTTCACTATTCATAAAAAATAGAAGTTTTTCAGAAAAATACCAAAACTTCACCCAAAGTTATATTTGATATTCTGAATTAAAAAATTATTTCTATTTTAAAAAATTCAAAACATATTAGTTACATTAATTAATTTAATAATTAATTCCCGCTGTCATGTCAAATAGCGTGTTTTTATGAAACAATATATATCAAAAGATTAACACTAGTTTAAGTCCAATTTTAAAGTGAAATTAATCCTAATGTCCACCATTGGATTAAATGGTAAAAATATATTCTATTTACACTTTAAAACCAATCAAAAAGATAATCTAACCATATAATTAAAACAGATGAAAAAGCAGTTTTGATGTAAAATGCAGTATTTTTTACTATTCATAAAAAAATGAACATTGTCAGAAAAATACCGAAAATTTATCCAATGTAAATTTCAATGTCCCAATCATAAATAATATGTTTATTTTGACAAATATAGATTATAAAATTGTCAAAAGTTTTATTTAAAAATGTTTTTCCATAAAAGGCGGTAAAACAATCTTTTAAAAATACTAGAGTATTCCATGCTTTAGGTTGGATTTATTCTCATTTTAAGCCTCAAAAACACTATCCAATTCATAAATAGACATAGATAAAAATATCTATAATTCATTACTTACTTGGAATGTTACAGTATTAACCCATAAAACCTGACACAGAATTTATCGGACTACAAAGCATGTCGCTAACGTACACGTCATGTAGTCTACACAGTATAATAGTGAAATTCATGCTAACCGCATGGTCAAATACACGGTTTTAACCATGTGAGATTGACAGATTGTATAATTAATGAAATACATGATGTGTAGCTGGTGTACATGGTGTGTAACTCATTAATCATGACATCTAAATAACATGTCGATTAATTCGACGCATAGTGCAGACACACAAAGTATAGCCGAAGTACACGTCGTGTGGTTCCACATCTGAAGAACACATCTATTCAGGGATGGGTTATGCAAACACAAGGTAAGAGGAACACACAATGTTAATTTGGTTAGTATATGTCTTGTATTTTGGTTGAGATACACATCAAATCCCCAAGTGTTTATACTAGATACATCGTAATTGAGAAACATGACATATTATTTGTAGGTACTAGTTGTGTAGGATCCCAATGAAGGAAAAAAATTAAATTACATTAAAATAATTAATTACATCATTAAAACCTAATTACACCACTGGAACATGACATGTTTGACTATGTAATAATGTTTCTGAAAAATTAATAAATGATCAATTAATTTATTAAAATTATCTATAATTATTGGTTATGTCGTTTTATTTTCCATGAATGAAATAATAATGAGTATCTTCAAGAGATTTAATATGTTCATTAAGATAAATCGAATTAATTAATTAATCAATATAAGTGTTCTTATCTTAATAATAATGAACGAATTGAAGTGAACACTAGCCGGTGTACTTATGCATATTCATTGCATGTATATGATCATTCATGTTCTTTGACCAGTCATGTGTTTGATTTTGTTTAATTTAATTTAATTTTATTGCATGAATTTTAAATTATTTATTATTAAATTAAATATAATGGTATGCAAGTCATCTATCCCTCTATTATTATATAGGACCTACATATCCAAGGTAGTTTATATAATTATCCTTAACCAATCCTTTGACTCCCCTCACCTTTGTGGGAGTTATAAATATATGTAATAAAAGGGGTATCCTAAGGTTTACATAGGTGATTCAAGAAGGAATCGAGATGAAACCAACTTGGGTGATACATAAGTGGATAGGTGGAATGTTATAAATCATACAAAGACTAAAAAAATGAGTTTTCCCCTATGGTCATCATTTGATTTATTATTCACTCAATAAATCAACTATTAGATAATCTCATGATTGATTTATTGATTGATTTATTTATATCTTATGCATTGTTTATTTTATGGATGCAAGACTATAATCACATAAATAAATAGATTAATATACAAACATGGAATTTAAATAAATGGATTATGCATAAATGTTCTATCAAAACATGGTTAATCACTTAAGTAAAATCAAATAAATATTAACAATTCATGTAAAGGATAAAATAAGAAATATTTATGCATAATAATCAAAATCCCTCAACCTTAATATTAATTTAGACTAATCCTTCTGTTACTTGATTAGGAATGAAATTAATATAACTATGTGCTCGACTAACCCCCATTGGGACCTTTTTATCATGAAGTACTTATGAAAGTTTTGGTTTGACTTAATCAATTTACATTAAGAGAAATAATCCTCTCTAAACTTGATGTATATTGGAGGAAAGTGTTGAGGAAATCCAAGTAAGGGATTCTAGATTGAGGACTCCACTCAACGGATCATGGAGTTGCAAGCCCATAGTTAGAAAATACTTTTCTACCTAAGTACCTTTCAGTAATTGACCGAGCCCTCACTTGGGTTATGAGAAAGGGTATATAGATCCTTTCCAGTAGAATGTCTCAACAACTAGGAATTCTGAGTCTAATGGTGAGGGTTATTAGTACTTGATAAAATAGTTGGAGACTTAATAAAATTAAATTCATTATTTCTCCCATAAATTTTAATCAATTGAAGTACTAATAATGTAGTCTTTTATAATTTTATAATAATGGAAAGTTCTTCATCCACATTATGCATGTGATCAATCTTGGAGAAAGACCATCTTCTTACTGGTAGTAACTTCCAAGAATGGTTCATACACCTTCGGGTTGTGTTGCGCTATGAACAGAAACCTTACATGCTAGAATCCTCACTGCTTGATCCTCTTGTGAAATAGGTGAGCGATGAAGAGTTCATTGTCTATGATAAACACTTGATTTTTGTGGTCAACATTCAATGTTTAATGATTTCATCCATGTCTAATAAATTCTTGAAGTCACATTAAGACATGGATTATTATAACATACTCCAATATCTCTATGGTTTGTATCAGGAGAGAGCTAGATAAGAATAGTTTGATATATCTAAGGTGCTCTTTCAGATTAGGCTTGGAGAACATGCACCAGCTGAGCCTCACATAGTCAAACTCATTGGCTATATTGAGTGCCTAGAGGTTCTAAGGTTTAAATTTTATGAATAAATACACCTAGATATCATTATTTCATCACTCCATTATATATTATTCAAATTTTTTATTAATTTCAATATAAAAAATATAGATAAGTCTCTTACATATCTTCTCACATTACTTCACTAATTTTATTAAGAGACTGAACATGAAAAGACTTCCATCCTTGTGTTGAATAAAAGGAAAGTCTTGGCGAAGAGATCTAAGTCCAAATATTCTTTGTAACGCCCTTCCAAGAAGATAAAGATCAAGTGGAAAGCAAAGGAACAAGATGATATATGTTTTTCATATAATAAGAAGGTCTATTGGAAGAAAAATTTCACCCAGGAAAATAAGCAAGGGGAAGCTTCAAGTGCATTTTCTATCGATTGCAATATATCTATTCAAAAAAATTGGGTATTATAAAAAACATATGGTTCTAACATATGTATTCAAATATAAAAACTAATTAGATTTTTAAATATTGATTGAGGGGCGGTAGAACCATGAGTAGCCAATAGATTCAAACTTGTTAATGTGGCTATTAGGGATTACCACCTTATGTTTTTGACATGAATGATCTTGGTTTGAAAAGGTTGTTATTATGTTCCATATGTTACTAAAAACATTATTTCTATATCCAGACTCGATATAGATGGATTCGTTTTCAAATTTGGGAATAAATTTTGTTCACTTTATAAATAAATAAAATGTTATGGTAAGAAATATTTAAATAATAGTCATTATGTGTTGGATTACACATACCAAGTAATGGAAATTGATAGTGAAACTATTTCACATGACTCATACCATACCCAACTATGAAATCATTGGATAGGTCATGTAAAAATCATTTGAAAAAATTATACCAAGATATATATTTATATTCCTTTAAACTAAAACCTCTTGGTCTGCGCCGCACATGTTTATAAGAAAAAATGGTCAAAGCCCCATTTAGTGGAAACAGTGAAAGGGTCAAAGAGATTCTTGAATTAGATCATACCGATGTGTGAGTACCATTTATAGTTAAATAAATAGTTTAGTACTCATAATCCATAACTTTTACTGATGATTTTAGTAGGTATGTATATGTCTACTTAATGAGGTATAAGTCAGATTATTTTGGCTGATTCAAAGAATTAAAGAATGAAGTTGATAACTAGATTAGTAATAAGATTAAGAAACTATGCTCAAACCTTATTAAAGAATATCTTAATCAAGTATTCATTGATTATTTATAAGAGTTTGGGATTCTATCTCAACTTACACATCCTTATACACCATAATGTAATAGTTTTAATAAAAAGGAGGAACCACACTTTATTGAACAAGGTGAGATCAATGATGAGTCATGTGAGTATTCCATTATCCTTTTGAAGATACATGTTATAGAAATCAACAAAAATACCAAACTAGGCACCAAATAAAGTGGTGGATGGTATTCTGTACCAATTATAGAGTGGAAAGAAGCCCATATTGTCATACTTACATGTGTGGGTTTGAAAAGAGTTTTAAGGCCTCTTCAGGAAAAAAACTTTCACCTTGAGGTACAAAGTGTACCTTTATAGTATACCCTTAAGAAACAAGAGGATATTACCTATAAAACCCCTTAAAAAAGGTAATAGTGGAAAGACACACCATATTACTTAAGAGGGAGATCATCTTAAAATATATAGTGGGAGAAAAATAGACTTTGATGAAGTCCAGACTTAAGGTACATAATAGTTGTCATGGGAAAAAATCCCACAAATACCCATGGAAGAAGAAGTTACAGAGACACAAGTACTATGTAGGGGTACAAGATAGGTTAGATAACTTGAAAGATATGGTTTTTTAGTCACCAAGGATGATAACTCATTATTAGTTAATAATAATGACCATGTAACCTATGAGGAATAAGTAAGTCGAATAGATGTTTCCAAGTGGCAAGAAGCTATGAATTCTGAAATGGATTCCATGTACCAAAACCAAGTATATATATTGGTTGATCCTTTAGTAGATACAAAGTATATTGTTTATAAATGGGTATTCAAGAAGAAACAATACATGTATAGACAATTAAGTACTTATAAAGCATGACAGGTTGAAAAAGTCTTCATACAGTATCAAGGCATAGACTATGAGGAAAACTTTTCACTAATTTCTATGCTGAAATACATCATAATTATACTTGGAATTAGGTCTTTATGTGAATATGATATTTAAAAAATAGATGTTAAAACAACATTACTTAATGGGAAACTTTGGGAAGAATTCTATATGATACAACTTGAAGGGTTTGTGACTCCAAAGAATTTCAAAAAGGTATGAAAATTGAAAAGAAACATTTATAGATTAAAGCAAGCATCCAGGTCGTGGAACATTAAGTTTGATGAATCCATAATGGAATTTGGTTTCATAAAGAATGCATGTGAGTCTTGTGTCTATAAGATGTTTAGTGGGAGCATGGTTATTTTCTTAATAGTTTATGTTGATGGAATACTACTTATTGGAAATGAAATACTAGTCTTACAATCCATTAAAGACTAGTTACACACATGCTTCTCCATGAAGGACTTTGGTGAAACAACATATATTCTTGGGATTAAGATTAATTATGATATATCTAATTTGATGCCCAGTTTAAGTCAAGGTACATATATTGACAAGATACTGAAGAGATTCAGTATGGAACAATCCAAGAGGGGATTGCTGTCAATGTCACATGGAATTCATCTTTTTAAGAAAATGTGTCCTCAAACACATGATGAAAGATAGAGGATAAAAAGGTCTCTATACACATTGGTGATTGTGTTAGTCATATATGTAATGATATGTACATGGCTATATATTTCCCATGCCTTAGGTGTGGTAGAAAGATATCAAACTAACCCAGGTGATTTCCATTTGATGGCTGTTAAGACTATTCTTAAGTATTTCGAGATGTACTAATGATATGTTCCTAGTCTATAAAGGATATGAGGAACTAGAAATCAGAGGATATGTATATGTTAGTTTCTAAATAGATTAAGATGGTCTAGAATCATGGACGAGATACATCTTCACTCTCAATGGAGGGGTTGTGAGATGGATGAGCTCAAAGAAAGCTATAGTCACAGGTTCTACAATAGTCTGAGTATATTACAACTTATGAGGTAGTTAAGTAAGTATTTTGGATATGTGAATTTGTTCAAGATCTTGATGTGGTACCATACAGTAAAGATCCTATTACACTCTATTGTGATAATATTGTAGTGATGACCCTTGAAAAGGAGCCAAGGTCACATCAGCGGATGAAACACATACTTCAAAAGTATTATCTCTTGAGGGATTTTTCTCAAAGAGGTGAAGTTACAGTGAGAAGAATATCAATAGAAGAAAACATGGTGGGACCCTTAAAGTAAATACCTAACTTATAAAAAAACATGATCATCATGTGAGGTCTAGCGAACTGAAAGTCATAGGCAGTTGGCTCTAGTTCAAGTGGGAGTATGTTGGAGTTGGTATTCTAGAACCAACTGTTTGTACTTTAGATTATGTATGTATTCAAATATTTTAATATTAATAAAACATATTATTATATATTATTCATTGTTTTGAATGAATTTAATGTAATAACATCTCAGAGTATTTATTGCATTGATACAGTCATAGAAGTTCCCCGCTATGATGGGAACCTTGAAATGCCATGATGATATTCTTAAATATAATTTTATGGCCAGATAATATAATATGATGTGACTCATTTAATTTTTTATACCAGGTGTGAGTACTCATAAGTAGATGAGACTTCTTCTCATAAAGTACTCAGTTGGTGATCTCCAAGACATGAGATTATAAGAACAGAACCACTAGTAAGAATTCTGCATGTTTATATGTCATTAGATATTCCTATCTGAAAGCATGTGTAATGGTCTTTAGACTTTAATATTATTATTAATGCTTATCATGACTCTCATAATTTGATGTACTGACCAAAACCATGACATCATATTTTCGTGGGAAGTAGTGTATTGTAACATCCTGACCCAAACCACCAAGTCCGAGCTAGAGTGCTATATGACCTCAGGTGTGCCTCCTCGTATGCCAGAGGATGCCAACTAGCAGTGAGGGTATTAAGTGGAACCATGGGGAGACTATAACCACAATAAGAGTGCACAAAATAAATAAATAACCAATATAATAAATAATCAGTGTATATGTGGAAACTAAAAGATGACATACATGATATAATAACCAAAACAAAATAAGGATCTTGGGTATAGGTAAAGCTAATAAATAAAGGTAGTAGCAGAAGTACTTCCCAAACTCTATCCAATAATGGCCACATCCTCCTGATCCACCTGATCAACCTTCAAACATAGGGTCTTTTCCCTTCATCGGGTCTCTGGTCATGAAGTTTACAAGCAGACTGAAATGCCTGAGTAGGGTGTGTGTACAAGACTCAGTAGGACACCACCAACGAACCTTAAAATTAGTGCATAAAATATAAAAGTGTATTCCATGAGCATAAACAAGGTACATATATAAAAAAATATATCACACAAGTATCGAACACTTGTTGGGTCCTTGAGGACTAGCTTTACCTGCTTCGACACCATACCAGGAGAAACATATCTACTTAGGCATAATGCCAGATGTAACATCGGTAACCATCCTGACACATTCTTCTCAAGTGAATAGCCCTAGGCATGTGACACATTCTGTTAGTTGGGATAGTCCAATTATATACCGACCACTATGGTCTTATCACATATTTTTTGGGTGGATATCCAAAATATGCATCAAGTCTCACATACCAACCAAAGTCTTATCACATCCATCCTATGAAGATATCCAAAATCATGTGACATATCCCACTAACTAGAATAGTCCAATTACATTTCAACCTAAGTCTAGAATATACCTCTCAGAGGATAGTTTCAAACATGCGTTGAATTTCACATGTCATCAATCATGTGCCATATCTCACATGTCATCCAATGTCGATCAATACATGTGTCATATCACACATACTGTAAAGATAGGCTAAACCTACATGCTCAACTGAAGTAGACAAAAATACAGTATATACAACACATAATGAAAACGAGAGAACAAATATCACATCAAGTCAACAATATCATAATCACAGTCATCACAATCTATATGTAAACAACACAAGCATTCATCAAAGGCCACACACACACACACATCTCATGTGATCAAGCATCAAACATAGGAGTCATGGGATATACACACACACCAACAATCATGCCAATAACCTATATAAATCATTCACTAATGTCAAGGAATTCATGTAGCTACACACACATGCCAATAATCATGTTAATAACCCATATAAGACATGTATAAAAGTTAATGGCTTCCTACCTTAGGTGTAACGATGATTGACGACAAGGGTTGATGTCCGAATTTAATTGCACCAATGAAACCTCGTTCTCTTAAAAATAAAAAATAAGTTTAAAATCTTGCTCATTGTGATGAACCCAACAACACAAAAAATGCATCAATACGATAAATATCAGAGAAGATATTGAAGAGAGATGTTTGAAGATAAAAAAAATAATGGAGAGAGGATGGAAGAGAGAGGGAGAGGGAGTGGCATGAGGGTTTTTCTACACACCATTTTGGGCACCCCACCCCTAATTTCCACCTTTTAAAGAGTATTTTTTAAATCATCATTTATTACATTTAATTACTTAAACATTTATTTTCCCTTCCTTTTTATTTCATGCATTTCACCCATTACCTTTCACATGTTTTGTCTAATTTTCCTCATTTAAACACATAAAACCATTTATTAAAATCCATAATTGTACACACACACACACACACACACATTATATATATACACACTCCCACATATTCATATATACACTTGCACATATATATAGTTATATATAGCCCATATCTATACATGTTATATATCTATATACACATCCTTATATACATATATACATCTTCACATGTATATATATATATATATATTCATCTCATATATGTATAAACTTTAAAATCATTTACCCAATTTAATAATAATAATAATTACAATTTATTATTATTATTAAATACCTGCCATCATTATCACCATAAATGGTTTAATAATAACTTCCATTAAATAGCGATGATGGCAATTAGATTTTATTAACCACACTCAATTGAATTTATTTAGTATAATTAATAATATCCTAATTATTACATTTGACACCACTAAAAAAATCATTCAATTAATAACATAATTATTAATTGCATATGAAAAACACATGATGGGGGGTGCGATCTAACCAAACACCTGACGCACACAAAACTTATGTCGCGCCTAGGGTAAAGCCTCAATTTTTGACCTAATGGTGGTCTCAGATTTCCCATACAATAACTATTCAGGAGATATTTAATTTTTTTCATAGAAAATTATAATAAAAATATTAAATAAACTACTCTCACATGATATTTGTACAAACAACCGACACACACAAATGTTATATCATGTATAGGGTAAATCCTATATCCCAAAACTAATGGTAGTCTCATATTTCCTATCTGAGAGACCATTTGAAAGATATTACATTATTTTTGAAAAATCACATGCACATGATATAATATTTTTAATATTTTTATTCTTTCAGCATTGAGGTTCCATGGGCCTCTGAATCCTGCATAAACTCAGTGCCTAACTCTGAAAATATTCTAAAGTGTTAACAGAGCTTTTCCCATTTCATAAATCCATAATAAATGCAAGTATTAAAAAATTAAATTTTCACATTAGAAAATAATTATAATTTATTAACAAAATAAAGCTTTATTATCTTTTAAAAATTGATAATATTACAATTATCCCCACCATAATTCTTCTCGTCCTTGAGAAGATCTTTAGATCATGGAACCACTACTCCCCACCATATGAGTTTTCATATTAAAACATATTTAATTATAACATTTTTAATTAAAACATTTTTAATTCCACCATATGTGTTTATAATCAGCGTGTTCTAATTTTCATTCAAGCTCATTGAAAGGAACACAAAAAACACTTACCACCAATTCAAGGCTAAAGTCCATATTACCAATATCTGCACATTATTCGTAGACACATATATACAATCAAGCAAAGAATACAAAATGATCAAATAAAAAAATGATAAAAATAATACACTAAGGCACATATCACAATTTCAACATGCATCTAAATATTTGGTCTTTATCTAATGAAAGCAACATGTATATATGGAATGTGAACCTATATGCCTAACATGATGCATGAACATGCACAAAATCCCATAAATAAGAATATAAACATCATGTGTTTCATCCAAGATGAATCTAATAAATATTAACATCAAACAATAGAAATGTAATGTCTCAAAATTATCATGTAATTTTTTTGAAAATTATATGGGATTATTTTGAGACCAAGAGCTAAGACGACACATGATTTTGAGGCCTAGGGTTCCTAGAATAAATAGTTGAACTATTTTTAAGTTTATTAAAAATAGCGTGTGTGTACGGTTTTAGTAGCTTCTAAAAAGATTCCCGGATGAAAAATTTGAGATCACTGTTGAGTTCAGAACATCGATTTTACCTTAAGCAGGGCCTAACTTCGACCGGCATGGGTTAACCATATAAAATATTTTTGGACATTTTTAAAGAAGAATAAAAAAATAAAAATAAAAAGTTTTTTTTCTTTTAACGTTTCGCAGCGACAAAAACTCCAATTTTCATTTCTTAATGGAACAAAGTGGCGACGCTGCAACATAGCGATGGGGCGATGCATTTTACATTCTCTTAAATTAAACAAGAATTCATGGTTAACACTTAACCCTGGAATTCCTTATAACCTTTGGAGAAAAGTTGTTGGCATAACCCTCCTATCAGCAAACAACAAACAATGAAGAACAACGGATCACCAAGGACAAAAATCCCTCCTCTTTGAAGGATCTCGACAATGATGATGAAACAATGATAAATCTTTATCAACCAGTGATCCAAACCCAGGTCAGAATTTTCTTTTGAATTATTTCCCCATTCTTGTTTTCAACAAGAACACGGACCAACCAACGAACAGGTTGATCCACGGTTCAATAATTATTGCATGATGGTTAGACTTTGGGATTTAAAGGGATTAACCCTTAGTGATTATCCTTGTTGTTTCATCCACCTTTTCTAACAGGAAAAATGAAGGCCAAAATGAACAAGACCAATATTCGTTCTTTGAGTGTTCTTGGTGTTTTATCCTACCTTGTTTTTGAGTTCTTCACCGACAGACCCTCATAGTCACATCAGGATTTTCCAGGAGGTTCTGAATGTGGCCGAACCCCTAGAGCAACAACATGATGATTTGGAGCCTAAATTAGTGAATACGATGACCCAAGAATCGCAATGGTGTCCCTGTTTGAAAAATGGGGCACCGGAGGAGACGAGCTGGTATGCAGAGCAGAGCCCGCTGACGGCGGCGCGCAACAGCATGACTCACTAGCAGGGAAGTGGTGATGGGCACGGTCTTATAGGACCGTGCCGGTGGAAGGGGCCTACGGCGCATGGTCGTGGGCGGCGGCCAGGGTCGCCAGTAGGGTGGCTGCGACCGAGACATGACGAGAGGCCATGATCTAGTGGGACCGCAACAACCGCCGCGAGGTGGGTCACATTGCAGTCGGCCGCATTGACTAGGTAGGGACGTGCCAGCGGCTGTGTCTAGGTGTACTGAACCGGCCTGCTCGAGTAGGTCAGGCAGAGTCCGACCGAACCTAGACCCAACCAGACCCTTTTCGCTAAAAGGCTCATAACTTTCAAACCGTATGTCTGTTTGATGAGTCGTTTGCAGTGTTGGGACCCTTGTGATAAGGAAGTTCTTTTGAGATACTTTAAAATAGTTTTCATGGAGATTGGAATACAACCTTTTTGTCTTGAGGAGTAGGTGATCTCGGAATGAGCATGCTAAGAGTGGAATCCAGTGGCTGGCTGTGACCTTCACTGTAACACCCCAAGATTTTGCAGATAAATTTAATATTGAATGCATGAAACATTGAGTCTCTAAAAAACAACACTTTATTATAACCTAGCTAGTAAACACAGTTTTACCACCTCTATGATTTGAATTTCAAAAAAACTGACATACATGGTTGCGTTCAATACGATATTTAGTGTCTGATAAAATCAACTTAGTTTTTGATGAATAGTAACATACCCTTATGTATAGTAACATATCCTTATGAATATTAATGTTACTATTATAAATAGTAATTAATAGTAAATCAGCCAAAAAATAGAAACTTCACCCATGAATTTATAAATACACTTTAGACATCTTATAAGTGAAAAAACGATCATAGTATAAGTATTGGTATTTTTGTATGTCATAAATATTTTAATTACAATTTTATAATTAATCTACTAATTTAAAATGGAAATTTATTTTCATAAAATGTAATCATAAATTTTTATTTTATTATCTTATGGTTATAAGATAATTTTACGGGACCTTGATTAATTTTTCAAGGTGTTATAAAACGAGTTATAGTTTTAATGTTGTTTTTTTGAATAAATTATGATTTTATTTAAAAATTAAATTAAAAATATTTAGAAATTTATTTTCAAAAAATGGATTTCATTTTTTAATTCTAAATGTCAAAAAATGGTTGGGGTGAATTTTTGGTATTTTTTTGAAATACTTGAATTTTTGTGAATAGTGAAATTCGATAATTTACAAAATATACTAAATAATTGAATTTATGCATCATGCTTTAGTCATGGATGATGTAAATGGAAATTGGTTCAAAGTCACATGAACTTATTACTATTTTTTTCATAAGAATCAACACTATTGGTTGTCTTTGGCAAAATAATAAAATAATGATTAAAATAATGGGAAAACCCGCCTCTCCTCCACTATAAACCCCCCTAACTCTCTCTTCTCTTCACTCCTCCCAATCATTAATTATTGTCTAAATTATGATAAAATATCCTCCCAATCTCCTCAAATACATCCATCAGCCCTTGGTCTCATAAAAAGACCAAAACCTCTCCCCTAAAGAGGCTCTCAAGGAAGATTACTTCAAGAGGTAAATTCCTCTTTTTATTTATTTTATTTCAAGTTCCTTTCTTTTCTTTTTATTTTCTAACCTCCTTTAATCAAAATTTTGTGATGACTCCAATACCTTACATTTAATGTAATTTTGTTTTGATAATGTAATAATTCATCATCATCTCTCTTTTCCCCTTATTTTATGCTAGAAATGAAAAGACCATTCGAGATGTGTTAATTTATCACATTCAAGGACAATGGGTTTTTCATTTCTATTACCGCCTTCAATTATAGTAATGAAACCATTTTATGGTTGAAAAAAAACGTAATATATAAATTATAACTTATTTAAGGTTCTTTAATCCTTTTCTACACATGATGTTAATTTATAAATCAAAATGAGTTCATTGTGATAAAAAACTGCCAATTAACCCAAGCATTTATCATTAAAGTTTTATATAATGATCCATATTCACTCCCAATAACCAAAAAAATTTTATAACCATTTAATATTTTGGTTGTTCAATAATAATATACAAATTATATTATGGACAACCATTCTAATTTTACATGTTTATCCATACATGAATATAAGTAAACAAATCATGAAAACCAAGGAAGAAAATGATCCCAAACAATGAGATTGAATCTCTCAACCCATCAAAAGGCCATGAATGAACCTAATAAGGTTATAATAAATCAGTTAAATGTAGATGAGTTTCTGTAATTATTAATTTATGAACCTAAATTTGATTATTCGGGTCATTATGATCAAGTGAGGAACACCTTCAGACTTAAGGTAAGGGTTTCTTCATCTCACTTCCATTTTTGTGAGATATTCCGTATTCACTACTATTACTTGTATATAGTGTATATATACTCCCCATTTATGTTTCATATCATTAATCTATTTATTTTCATGATATTCAATATATAATTTGATTATTATTAATTTTGGGGCATACGATTCAATTGATTACAAAGTTGTAAGTATTTTCTACCCGAACCTCCATTTTCATTTGGGTTACTCTTATTATCTACTTACCTCAATTAAAATCTTATTTATTCATGTTTAATACTCATATATTATTTTATAATATTCTATATATGTGTACTAACCAGAATCCTAATTTCATTTTTGGGGAGTTATATGTTTTAAAAGGATCTTTAAAAAATTCTTTCTGAAATACAAACCTGATTCAAGAAATTTTTTCAAATTCTTACCTATTTTCAAGGGAAATCTATAATATGTTCTTAACAACCATTATCTTTATAAAATCACTCATTTTATTATGAAAATACTATCTTAATTCACTTCTGGTTTTATACAAAGAATTTTTCAAAAGAACTCTTCTTTTCAAAGTAAAATATTATTTATCTCAGGAATTACTCAATGATTTTATAAGAGTATCTTCATCTATTTCAACACTACTATTGATTCTTATGTATAATATAATCTATCATATTTAATTGAATGGTTTATTATTAGCTTGACTATATATGTACTATCTTAAAACCATTCACCAATTTACTCTAAATGGTTAGTGTTTATGATTAATGTTCAGGGAAAGTTATTTACATTTCATATGTTAGTTTCAATATGACTGTATATGTTGTTTTCATTTATCCTAATTCATATGAGGAATTAACTAAACTTATTTAGTTATGGGTGGGGCCCTCTATATCTCCTCGATGCATCAATAGGTCTCATGAGATAAACTATAGTCTTGGCACAAGGCCTTGATAAAATGATTATTTATGGTCTTTTTATGAGGCCTTGACAGTATGGTTGTGATGTCTGGCATTATGCATTCCCTCATTATGAAACTGGTAATTGAAAGTTCATGAGATTATTTGAATAGTAGAATACCCATGATTATTCTTTATTATAGAATTATTTATTCAGCTCTTATTCATTCCATAATGTGTTCAAGTTCATTTTTTTAAAGGCATGTGTTTTTGGTTATTCACCACGCCTAATGTTTATGTTTATGATATCTTCTACTATATTTCTTACCCTTACCAATCATTTGAGATCACCCATTTCTTATATTTCATTTCCCTAGGACATTAATAGGTGTATTATTAATGACATGCAGAAATAACCTTGGAGTTATGGATGTTTTCAAAAGAGTTTCTAAATTGTTTTTCCTTTAAAGTTGTAATGTTAAACTTATGTATGTATCTGGTTTTCCAAAACTACTAAACTATTCATTAATTTAGGATATAACTTTATTGTAATCATGCCAATGTAATCAAATAAGGAACCGAATATGAGCAATCGAGGTTGGGTCCTTACAGTCGGTATCAAATAAATTTTAGTAGAAAACTTAGAAACTAGATTTAGAAAACATAGATTAAGGAAAAAAACACTAAGATAGTCTTTGAGGATAAGTATACAATAATATCCTATAATTTTGGTAAGGAATAGATTATGTTGATCTTTCTAGAAAATACAACCCTATCTGGATACTACAAGTGGATGTGGTCCTGACACAGATGTACCTAGGAGTGAAAACTCTGACAAGGAGTTTCGGGCTTGACCTAGGGTATCCTGGTACACGACAACGGGTCTTACTCTAAACTTGATTTGACACACCCGGGGTATATTCTTAAGATAATTCTCATTTTCCTTACAATCCATTATGAAGGATTTAAATGTGAAATTTTCCTCAAAGAAACCATGTTTATGATTAAGAGATTAGTTATGTATAAGATTTTAATTTATTCTAAGTATTTTTCTAAGTTGAGATTATTCATTATGATTAATAATCTAATTTATTGTATGAAATAATTTAGAAATGAATCTTAGTGGAAGGAATGGAAACCACATAAACTCACATATCCCATGTAGGGATTTCCCTCTGATGAAAGTTAATGATATTGGCTCTGTTGCTGTGACTGGTGTTGAGTAGTTATATTGGGACAATTAACTCGTGTTATGAACTATAACCATACCTTTATGAAGCATACAAATCCACAATGTGGATGAGATATGTTAGACCACTTTATGTGAAACCAAACTACATTATTCAATGAGAATAAAAACCCATTTGTAGTGGAGTAGTGGATAAGTTCACCAGAGAAGATATTTCTTGCTTTGGGATGTAACGAAAGAGATAAGGTTGTCATGGTAGTTTATCAACTATTGGGAGATGCAGATCAGTGGTGGTATTTAATCCAAAACAAAAGAGGAAGAATAAATAAAATAAATGGAATGGAGGGATTTTAAGGAAATATTCTTAGAAAAATAATTCCCTCATGAACAACAAGAAGATATAGAAAAGAAGTTTCTAAATCTGAGGCAAAAAGAGGACGAGAATGTTGTAGAGTATGAAGCTAACTTCACAAGGTTAGAAAGACATGTCGCATACTACATATGTAATCCAAGGATCAATATTAATCGATTATTTGATGGTTTAAAACCATTACTCCTAAGGGATCTAGTATCCCAAAGTTTATCATCATATGAAGATATAGTCTCAAGTGCTGTCAAGATGGAAAAGGAATTATCTAAGTCTTATGATTTTAAGGAAAAGAAAGATAAGAAGAGGGCTGATGAAAACCCTAGAAAAGAAAATAAGGAAATGGTAAAGAAGTGAAGATTTGACCTTCCATATTATGATAATTGTGGGAAGAGACACCCTGGTATTTTCCTGAAGGGTATGGGTGTTTTTTACAAGTGTGGAGAAAAATGACACATATCCTAGGATTGTAAGGGGAATAAAGAAGCTATTAGTGTTCAATGATAAAATTTCAAGGAGAGGGTACATTATTAAAATTATTTTCCTAGGCGTCAAGGAAACGTTCTCCAAAGAAGTCCAAGGGAGAAAGGACAAGTTTATGCGATCACAAATGCTGTTATTGAAGTTCCTAATGATGTGGTGGCAGGTAATTTAATTGTTTCCTCATACTTAGACAATGATTTATTTGATTCTGGATCATCACATTTTTTATATCTTCTTAGTTTTCCAAGAAAATTAAACATGTCCAATTTGATTTAATAAAGGAGTTTTCAGTCAAAACTCCTAAGGGAAGTATCATTGCAACAAAGATATGTCGATCAGTCCCCCTTATGACACATAAATGTTCTTTAGTTGCTAACATTATCATCATACCCATGATTGAATTTTATATAATACTTGGTATGAGTTGGATTTCACGTTATGATACGAAGATATATTGAAAGAATAGGGAATTTGCAATTTTTGGGAATGGTGTTGAATCCATTATCTTTAGAGAAGAAACCTTTCCATCTGATTCTCATCTAGATCCACCCCTAGTAGATTAACAAAATTCAATTATTGGGGAGGAATAGAATTCAATATCTATGGGTGAGGAAAGGAATGTTCAAATAGAGGATGTACCTACTGTGCAATAATATGTTGATGTGTTTCCAGATGATTTACATAGACATCCTCCATAGTGAGAAGTTGATTTCTCTATTGATTTAATTCATGGTTCAAGGCCTATATCAAATACTCCTTATAGAATGAAAACCGTGTAATTAGAAGAACTGAAGAAACAACTAAAGGAATTGAGTGATAAAAGATTTATTCTCCCCAATGTTTCCCCATGGGTATCACCTATTCTTTTTGTTAATAAGAAAGATGGATCAATGAGGTTGTATATTGACTATAAATAGATCAATGATATAACAATAAATAACAAGTACTCCTAGATCGCATTGATGATTTATTTGATCAAATTCATCAAGCCCAATATTTTTTGAAGATTGAACTTCTATCTAGATATCATCAGTTGCGAGTAAGGGAGGAAGATATTCCAAAGATAGAATTTCGAACTAGGTATGGGCATTACAAGTTTACAATAATTCCTTTTGGACTCACTAATGCACCCTCTATATTCATGGATCTAATGAATAGTGTTTTCAATGAATATCTTGATGATTTTTTTGTGGTATTTATTGATGATATATTGGCATACTCTAAAAGCTACAAAGATCATGAAAATCACTTTCACACTATTCTGAAGACTCTTAGAAGAAATGAATTATACGGGAAGTTTAGCAAGTGTGAATTTTGGATTCATTCAGTTTCATTTCTTGGCCACATTATCTCTAAGGATGGAATATCTATTGATACTATGAAGACAAAGGCTATTCAAGAATGGCCTAATCCAACAAACATAACTGTGTTACATAGATTTATTGGTTTAACAGGTTATTATTGGCGTTTTGTTTAGAACTTTTCCCATTTAACCAACCCAATGACCAAGCTTACACGTAAAGGGGTTAAATTTATATAGACAAAAGAATGTGAGGAATGTTTTGATGAATTGAAGAGGACATTAGTGAATTCTCTGATCCTGAATCTATCATCGGGGAATGATGGGTTTGTGATCTATAGTGATGCATCAAATAAAGGACTTGGTTTCATCATTATGAATAATGATAGAGTTATTGCCTATGCATCAAGGTAATTATAAATTAATGAACAAAACTATCCTACTCATGATCTTGAGTTAGCTGTTGTGATCTTTTCTCTAAAAATATGGAGACACTGTCTCTATGGTAAAATATGTGAGATATATATGGATCATAAAAGTCTGAAATATATCTTCTCACATAAATAACTTAACATGAGGAAAAGGAGATGGATCGAATCACTCAAGGATTATGATTGTTCCATACACTACCACCCAGGAAAGGAAAATAAGGTAGCTAATGCATTGAGAAGGAAGGATCATGGAGTTTTAAACAAAATGAGGATTGAATGGGATACTGTATTCATGGATCTAATAAGTATGGACATGGGAATTATCAAAGAAGGTGAAACATCATTAATTTTTCATTTGGTTACCTATCCATATTTATTATAAAGGATTAAAATCTCTCATCCTGATGATGAGAACCTTCAAAAGAAAATTAATGCCACAAATGAAGGGAAGTTGTTTAACTTCATATGTGAAGATGAAATTCTGAAATTTGGGAGGAGTCTATGTGTCCTCCCTATGCTCGATCTGAAAAGGGAGTTATTGGATGATGCTCATAGCTCGAATTTCTCTATACACCTTGATAGCACTAAAATGTATAAATATTTGAAGGAACATTTCTGGTGGGACAACATGAAGTGGGAAATTGCTGATTATGTATTAAGATGTTTAGTATGTCAACAAGTGAAGGCCAAATAACAAAATCCCAGAGGATTCATACAACCTATACCTATTCCTACATGGAAATATGATGACATCACCATGGATTTTCTCACTGGATTACCCAAAAATCCAAGAAGGAATGATGTAATATGGGTAATTGTTGATCAAATTACAAAATCTACACATTTTCTCTCTATAAGGGAAGATTTTACACTGGAGTAGCTTGAACGAATCTATATTAATGAAATTGTAAGACTTCATGGAGCACCTCTTTCAATAGTGTTTGATCATGATCCTCAATTTACATCAAAATTCTAGAAAATTCTTCTGAAATCTTTGGATACTAATATTCTTTTGAGTACTATGTATCATCCTCAAACTGATGGGAAATTAGAAAGGACAATCCAAACTTTAGAAGACATGTTGATATCATGATCGCTCAAATTTCAAGGTATGTGGGATTAGTATTTACCCATGGTGGAGTTTTCCTACGATAATAGTTTTCATTCCAGTATTCAAATGGCACCATATGAAACATTGTACAGAAATAGATTTAGTACAACAACATGTTAGGATGAAGTTGGTGAAAGGAAGCTAGTAGGCCTAGAGCTTGTGGAGGAAACAATAGTGAAGGTAAAGACAATTCAAGGCCATATCAAAGCAGCTCAAAGTAGAAAAAAGCTATGCTGATAATAGAAGGAAGGATTTGGAATTTCAAGTGGGAGATCATGTTTTCTTAAAAGTATCTCCATGCAAGGGTGTTATAATATTTGGTAAAAAAGGGAATTTGAGCCCTAGGTACAAAGGACCTTTTGAAATTTTGTAGAAAATTAGAGTTGTTGCATATCGTTTGGCTATGCTTCCTAGCCTATCTAAAGTACACAATGTGTTCCATGTCTCATTATTGAGAAAGTACATGCCAGACCCAACTCATATCCTCACTTCTAAAGGCATAGAATTAGAACCTATCCTATCTTATTATGAAGAGCCTATCCAGATTCTAGAAACTAAAGAACATGTGTTTAGGAATCAGACAACTCAACTGGTAAAGATAATTTAGAAAAATCTTAAAATCGAAGAGGCAATATGGGATCCTGAGGAGCTTATGAAGAAGAACTACCCAAATCTTTTCATGAGGTAAAATTCTGTGAATTTTAAGGATGAAATTTTTTAGGGAGGGGAGAATGTAACACCCTAAGAATTTTCAAAAAAAAATTAATATTGAATGCATGAAACGTCGAGTCTCTAAAAAACACCACTTTATTATAACCTAACCAGTAAACATAGTTTCACTATTCACAAAAAAATCAAGTATTTCAGAAAAATCCAAAAAAATAACTTTATTATAACCTATACAGTAAAAATAGTTTCAATATTCTAAAAAACACTTTATTTTATGCTAGAAATGAAAAAACCATCTGTGATGTGTTAATTTACCACATTCAAGGGCAACAGGTTTTCAATTTCTATTACCGTATTCAATTATGGTCATGAAACCCTTTTTATGGTTGAACTAGATCATAATATATGAATTATAAGTTATGTAAGTTTCTAGAATCCTTTTCTACACATGATATTAATTTATAAATCAAAATGAGTTCATTGTGATAAAAAAACCACCGATTAACCCAAATAATTATTATTAAAGTTTTATATAATGATTCATCTTTACTCCCAATAACCAAAAGAATTTTATAACCATGTAATATTATTATTGTTCAATAATAACACAAAACTTATATATTGTACAACCATTATAATTCTACATGTTTATCCATACATGAATATAAGTAAACCAATCATGAAAACCAAGGAAGAAAACACTCCCAAACAATGAGATTGAATCTTTTAACCCATCAAAAGGCCATTAATGAACCTAATAAGGTTATAATAAATCAATTACATGTAGATGAGATTATAGAATTATTAATTTATGAACCTAAATTTGATTATTCAGGTCATTAAAATCAAGTGAGTAACACCTTCGGACTTAAGGTAAGAGTTTCTTCATCTCACTTCCATTTTTGTGAGATATTATGTATTCACTACTATTAATTGTGTATGGCATATGTATACTACCCATTTATGTTTCATATCATTAATATATTTATTTTAATGATATTTAATGTATTATTTTATGATTATTAATTTTAGGTCATATGATTCAATTGATTACAAAGTTGTAATTATTTTTTACCCGAACCTCCATTTTCATTCAAGTTACTCTTATTCTCTACTTAACTCAATTAAATTATTATTTATTAATATTTAATTCTCATATATTATTATATAATGTTCTATATATTTTTACCAACCAGAATCCTACTTTAATTTTTGGGGAGTTATATGTTTTAAAAGGATATTTCAAAAATTCTTCCCGAAATACAAACCTCATTCAAGGAAATTTCTCAAACTCTTACCTATTTTCAAGGGAACTATATAATATATTTTTAGAAACCATTATCTTTCTAAAATAAATCATTTTATTATGAAAATAATATCTTACTTCACTTCTGGTTTTATAAAAATACTTTTTCAAAAGAACTCTTCTTTTCAGAGTAAAAGAGTATTTATCTCAAGAATTACTTGATGATTTTGTAAGAGTATATTCATCTATTTCAACACTCTTGTTGATTATTATGTATGATAACATCTAATATATTTAATTGAATGATTTATGATTATTTTGATTGTGGATGTATTATCCTAAAATTATTCACCAATTTACTCTGAATAGTTAGTTTTTATGCTTAATGTTCGAGGAAAGTTATTTACATTTCATATGTTAGTTTCAATATGAATGTATATGTTTTTTATGTTTATCACTATTCATATGAGGAATTAATTAGACTTAGTAAGTGATGGGTGGGGCCCTTTATAACCCCTAGATGCATCATGAGGTCTCATGAGACAAAATACGATCTTGGCACAAGGCCTTGAAAAAATGATTATTTATGGTCTTGGAATAATGACTTGACGGTATGGTTATGATGTCTGGAATTATACATTTCCTCATTATGAAATCGGTAATTGAAAGTTCATGAGGTTATTTGACTAGTAGAATACCCATGATTATTCTTTATTATGGCATTATTTATTCATCTCTTATTCCTGCCATAATGTGTTCAAGTTCATTTTTTAAAGGCATATGTTTTTAGTTATTCACCATGCCTAATGTTTGTGTTTATGATATCTTAGGATATATTGCTTACCCTTAATGAGAATTTTAGCTCACCCATTTCTTATGTTTCATTTTCTTAGGACATGAAGAGGTATATTATGAATGACATGCAAAAATAAGCTAGGAGTTATGGATATTGTCAAAGGAGTTTCTAAATCGTTTTTCCTTTCAAGTTGTAATGTTGAACTTATCTATGTATCTGGTTTTCCAAAACTACTAAACTATTCATTCCTTTGGGATACTAATTTATTATAATCATGCCAATGTAATCAAATAAGGCACAAACTCTGAGCTACTATTTTCGGGTCCTTACATACATGGAGTGTGTCTCATATGGAGTGTGTCTCCTACACCTACACAGAGTGCGTCTCCTATGAAGTTTGTCTCCTATGCCTACACAAAGTGTGTCTCCTACGAAGACCCAGAGTGTGTCTCCTTGGATTTTAATATGCTTATAATTTCTTCTTATATGTATTTAATATACATATACTGGTGTGAGATAACTCTAATGACTCTCTTGAATGTACTTCTTATAGGGTACACTTCATGTACCTCTTTGGTAGTTTACTTTGTGTATTGATTTGTGGTATACCTTTGTGGTTTGGGGTTCCAACTGAGTATTGTTTTACTCACCCCTACATGGGCTTCACCCATACATGTCACGTCTTATGCAAATAACTAAAAACTTTCATGAGAGCCTTGTTGGGATAGACACAGGTGGAAATTAGAGGGATTCCCGAAAAATGAGGTGCACTTCAGTGACTTCTGACAACTTCTATACCTACCCTTCAGGCAGGGTTTTTGGTAGATGGATTCCAGGAGCTTGTAATTTTTTTGTTGGGATTTTATACTATCCCCCTTTAATTTCAGTTGGTGTTGTTTACTCTCTGTGGGTTTTCTTAGTAGTATACATGCATGTCAACTCAGTGCTTTTTGTTTCATAACTTTTTCTTGGAGGTGGGTGCGTGTATACATGTACTTGGGAAAATGCCTCCCACTAGTGGGACATGCCTACTTGGCACTAGTAACTAGTCCCTAGCTTATGGGAGGTGGGCTTGGGGTAGTCATGACATGGGCCTTTGGGGATGAGTAGTGACAAAGTGGTATTAGTGGGAGTTTGGATCTATCTTAGGGACCAAGAGTTTGTGATTTTGTTATGGGGCAATAGTATCAAGTGTTTTGAGTTCGGATTTCAGGCCAGGGAGTCTAGTGTTGGTGTGGCAGCTGATGTATCCATACACCAAAACCATGAATTATGATTTTCGAGTGGATACATGAAAACACTGGTTGCATGAATCATATAATATTTGAGTGTGTTCTCATGTCCTTATTGAGTCAGATTCAGATCACCAGGTATACTCTATTGATTGTGGTACATCTTATTCTATTTTAGGATGCTTCTACACAGGCACCTAGCCAGGATTTCGGGGTAGGGCCACGAGGATGGTCTGTCGAGCGATGATGCATCGGTATAGGGACCGTTGCTGGAGATAGTACCTCTTGGTGGTGTACCAGTGATACCACCACTTGAAGAGCAGCAGTTCCTACCGACGTTGCTAATGAAGGCTGCACGTAGGCTTAGTGCATTGCATGAGTTTCAAAGACAGTGAGATCATAGGTTTTGAGGTGATACATATCCTCAGGTAGCTGAGGATTTGATAGAGGCAGTTATGTGAGTTTTTTGCCTAGTGAGGACGCCTCTCGACCAGACGACGATCCTAGCCGCGAGCCTTCTTCAAGGATCGATGGGGAGATGGTGGAGCTTGATGATCCAGACGCATGAAGAGGCAAACCTCTCCCGAACAGACTTTGAATGCCTCTTCAAGGAGCAGTTCTTTCCATCGATGTTATGCTCTATGCGTATACAGGAGCTAATACACCTATAGTAGGGTATTCAGATAGTATCAGAGTACTCAACGAGATTCACATATCTTTCTCGATACTCCACAGACATGGTGCGGGACCCATTATTTAGGGCCCAAACATTCAAGCAGGGGATACACTGGGAGATTAGGGTTGATGATATCTTTTATCATTCCTAAACATGATAGGGTGATGGAGTGAGATCTACTTGTAGAGAGATTTATGGTGGACCAAGCACTGGCGATGGGTGCTACCACTAGGAATCATGTAGTTGAGTATCCAATAACTGACATAGGGGTCCAAGAGGACTAGAAAATCCATGGTATGAACCTAGGATTCAGGATCAGTAGTGCGGGGCTTCCAGGGTAGAATAGGTCAGCTAAAGGAGAGGCTATGATACTCATGAAGTGGTCGGGGACACATGGATAGAGATTGTACAAACGTTCATACAATCGATCAACAGATGTTCGAGGGATCACTGAGGAAGAAATGGAGGTAGGAATATGGTGGTTTTCCAGGTGGTGGACCTGGCGGAGGAGGAGGACGAGTAGTAGAAGGTGGGCATAGGTTCGAGGTACTACCGCCACCACCCACATGTGGTCCACCATGAGCTTCGAAAGCTGGTGGATAGGGGCAAGGCCAACTGCAGGTGATGGAGGCTTACAACCCCAATGCTCTAGATATGATTAAAGGTATGATCTGTGTATTCTTCACCATAGCTTTAGTTCTTATAGACACGAGTTCCAGTCACTACTTCCTTGCCACAGACCTTGTTCAGAGCATGTAGATTCTGGTAGAGTCGTTGGCTTGATCCTTACATTTAAAGACTCTTATAGAAGGGGATTCTACGATCACACACTGGTGCCAGTAGTGTGAAATTACTCTTGAAGGTGAGAGCTTTGGATTGAATCTTCTAGTAGTAGAGTTGAGTCCTTATGATGTCATTCTGGGTATGGATTGGTTATCCACATTCCATGCTTAGATTGACTGTTTTATGTGCAGAGTGCAGTGTGTCCATGGAGATGGGACCAGGTTTTACTTTGTCAGTGAAACGGAAATCGGATTAGCACATGATGGACTCACATGTAGGAGGGTGCAGCCGATCACTCATCATTTGTCTAGAATGATCCTCAGTGAAATGGATGAGATGAGTCCTTAGTTTCCTATAGTGGTGGATGAGTTTGAGGACATCTTTCTATAAGATGTTCCAAGATTACCCCCTCATAGGTAGGTAGATTTTTACTTAGATCTGTATCCTTGGAAAACATTGATATCTAATCCAACATATCGAATGGCTCCTATAGAGCTACGTAAGATAAGGATATAGTTTGAGGACCTGAAGAGGAAAGGATTCATGAGGCCTAGTGTTTCACCCTGGGTGGCCCCAATTTTGTTTTCCAAGAAGGAAGACAGGATCTTGAGGATGTGTGTGTACTACCTAAACCTAAACCAGGTGAATATGAAGAAAAAATATCCACTTTAGAGAATTGAAGACATCTTCGATCAGCTGAAGGGAGCGATATGGTTCTTGAAGATAAACTTGAAATCTGGATATCACCATCTTCATGTAAAAGATGAGGATATACCGAAGATGGATTTCAAATGTCTTTATGGACACTACAAATACTTAGTGATGACATTTGGTGTTACGAATTCCCTAGTATTGTTCATGAGACTCATGAATAGGATCTTCTAATCATACTTAGACCAGTTCTTTTTGGTCTTCATTGATGGCATCCTGGTTTACTCAACATCTGAGGAGGAACACCTGATACACTAGAGGATGTTCCTGGACTTATTCTGAGAGCACCATATTTACAGGAATCTATCTAAGTGTTAGTTTTGGATACGAGAGGTCCACTTTTCATGACACCTCATTTCAGAGGCAAGATTTACAGTAGATCCATCAAAGATAGAGGCAATGATTTCTTGGGATCCACCCAAGAGAATTACAGAGGTATTAAGTTTCCTTGGGTTTGGATGAGTACTATTGGAGGTTCATAACCAAAATTTTCAGAGTAGCAACACCCATGATGGCTCTGACACGAAATGGACAACCTTTAGTGTGGATGGGGAATTTCTAGGAATGTTTTTAGCAGCTGAAGAAGAGTTTGATGGGTGATCTTATCCTAAGATTTTCATGAGAGGGTGTCGAGTATGTAGTGTACTACGATGCATCAGGAACCAAGTCTAGTTGTGTTGGGACCAAGTTGAATGGAGAAGGAAGTTTGAAGAGTTAGCCTTTGTAGAGTGTTGTATTTTGTTGTCAAAGAAGATAAATCAATTCACTTTGTAGAAGGACAAAAAATCAGACGATTCTTTGATGATTTGTATTTCACAAATATCATAAGTTAGGAGAACTTTTGATGCAAGCCTTATAAAGGAAAGGGGTAGAAATGATGATGCCAATCATATACAGTTTTGATTGGAAGGAATGATGCTGCGGGAAGATTGGATGTTTCAGTACTTCCCATTGCAACTCTGATGATGCTAAAGCTGATCTATCAAAGGATGCATATCACGATAGTGGAACTCATGATAAAAGCTAAATAATTGTTATGTGAAGTAGTGAAGAGAGAAATAACAAAGTAATGGACAATCTGGGGGTGGCACAAAAGCACAGTTTAAGATGGCGTCATTTTCCAGTGTTTGCCAAATTTTAGGGCCTGGAAATCGAGAGATGAAGATGTGTTTTTGGAAATGGATAGAGCATGAAATATTGAAGATGGTTTATATTTTTTCATGAAAGTCATGATTCAAGATCAGAACATCGAAAAATGAGAAAGGCATGGAGTGCGTGGAAATTTAGGCAAGTTGCGTGCAAAAATAAAGTGGTGCGCGCAATATATGCGGGTTGTGTGAAATATTTGTAGGAGGCGCGAAATTTCAGCGGGATGCGTGGAAAAATGAAGTCCGCGCAAAATATTAGCAAAATGCATGAAATATTGGATCATTGCACGAAATAGGATGTCATGCGAAATGTTGGATTTGCGCGCAATATGGAATGCGGTGTGGAATTTTGCACGCAATTGGTGCTTCATGCTTAGAAGGATGAAAAATGGCAAAGGCATGAGGTGAATGAAATATTGAAGCATGGCGTGAAATATGAAGTTGCATAAAAGAGTTTTTACACGCATGAAGGATGTTTTATACGCGGATTGGTGTTTTTTGCACGGTGTCAAAAATGCCTATAAATATGAGGCTAACCCTTCTCATTTGTTAATGCTTGACACTTAGAAGAAATCCTGAGATCTAGTGCACGTAAATTATACGCTAAGTGAGTTGCGTGAAAAGAAATAAGTTTGCACGAAAAGAGGATAGCTGTGTGAAAAATTGAGAAGTTGCGTGAAAAGAGAAAAAGTTGAGCAAAAAAAGGAAAGTTGCGCGAAAAAGTTTTTCACGCCAAAAGGGAATTTTTACACGCAAGCCACTTGAATTGCACGCAAGATATCCTAAAGGCTACATGGAAAATTTGGGGTCTTCGCACATATTCAGTTGTGCGTACGGAAGTTCTTACCAGCTTTTGGGTAGGAAAGTGGAGATCTGAACTTCAGAGAATATATCTGTTCAATTGTAAAGAAGCAATGAAATATTGTAATTCCATATTTGTGCTAAAAGGGTGCACACGCACTTGCAGATTGTTTTCCAAGTTCTACACGAGTGTAAGGGTATATCCTACTCGTTGTATTCCACAAAAAAGGATTATTCTCTAGTGGATTGTGTGGTACTGGATTATTTCTGTACCATACCAAGGACATAGCTACTATTGTTGAGTAGTGAACCTTGTAAATCTTGTGTTCTTTTGGTTGGGTGTGTTCAGCAGAGAAGAAAATATTTAACAGGAGGCGAAGGTTGTTTCAATTTGAAGGAAACATAAAAAGAAAAAGATATCACTGATTCACCCCCTCCCCCTCTCAATGATACTTGGATCGTGACTAGGAACTTCAGATTGTCTCCTGATGTAGATTTAGGTGGTGATTTCCTATGGTTCATGGAATTTGAGACCCCATGAGAAAAACTACACGACCCATGAACTTGAGACAGAGGCATTGGCTAGAGTTCCTCCAAGACCATGACTTTGATATAGTCTATACTTCTAGGAAGGGGAATGTGGTGTCAGATTCTCTCATCTGGAGATCGAGTTCGCAACTACTAAATGAGGCCTCATAGAAGTTGGACTCATTGCATATATCCTTCCTAGATGGAGATAGAGTGTATCATCTCCAGTCAATGGTAGTTAACCTCCCACTCTTACAACAAGTCAGGAAGACATAACTCCGAGATAACGACTGTGAGGTTTCATGTGCTCATATGTCCATCAGCCATGCCCCTGATGGTTTTTCAAAAAGTGGGAAGCACATCATCCTTTTCAGAGGCCACACCATTATACTAGTGGCATTGTGGGAGGAGATGTTGAGGGAGTTCCATAAATACCCTTTGGCAGTACATCTTGGTGTGGCGAAAGTGTACCAAGACCTATGACATTGGTTCTGGTGGACGAAGATGAAGAAGGTAGTGGAAGAGTTTGTTTCTAGATGCCTCACTTTTTAGCAAGTGAAAGTAGGGCATTAGGTTCCAGCAAGCTTGACCCAGCCACTTGAGGTGTTGGAATAAAAGTGGGATGGGATATAAATGGATTTCATTATGGTATTACCACGCACGTATAGAGGACACAATACCATCTAGTTGATCATTGAATGACTCACCAAGTCATACCACTTCCTACCTATCTGGGAGGAGATATCCGTAGAGAGCTTGGGACGCCTCTATGTGCAGGAGGTAGTTTGAATCCATGAAGTACCCTCGACGATCATTTTAGACCGTGATGCTCAATTCACATCCCGACTGTGGAAGGGATTATAGGAGACATTTGGGAATCAATTGTTCTTGATCATGGTGTTTCATCCCTAGACAGATGTCCAGATAGAGAGGACCATCAAGGTACTAGAGGACATGCTTTGTGCTTTCATCCTAGACTTTGGTCGCAGTTAGGAGGATCACCTACCTTTGGTAGAGTTTTCACACAACAATAGCTACCACTCCACCATTGGTATGAACCGTTCGAGGCCCTATATGGGAGACCGTGCAATTCACCACCTTACTGGACAGACCCAGGGGAGTCAGCACTCATGGGTCCAGAGTTGGTATGTGCTGCCACTGAAAATGTACAGATCATCCAGGAGTAGATGAGGATTATACAGAGCCATCAAATGTCTTATTCTAAGAGGAAATAGATACCCTTAGAGTTTGAGGAGGGAGAGCATGTGTTCCTTTGGGTCTCTCCTCCATGAGGGATACAAAGATTTGGTTGGGGCAGCAAGTTATCTCTGAGGTTCATTAGACCCTTTCAGATACTGCATAAAGTCAGTGAGGTGACATACCACTTGGCTCTACCTCCACAGTTAAAGTAGGTGAACAATGTCTTCCATATATCACAATTGAGGATATACATGCATGACCCATCACATGTCATTGAATGGGGTGAGCTGAAGGTTGATAACGGGGAGAATTTTTCAGATTACCCAGTGGAGATCGAGGATTGATAGGATAATATTCTTCATGGATGGTCAATTCCTATGGTGCATGTTCAGTGGTAGCATGAAAATCTTCAGGAGAAAACATGGGAGTGGGAGGCTCAAATTCATTCTAAGTTTCCCCATTTGTTTGTTTAGACCTTGTTTTGGATTACAGGGATGTAAATCCCTAAGGTGGGGAGAATTTAATGTCCCAGAATTTCCATGTATTTTTTTTTGAAAATTATATGGGAATATTTCAAGACCAGGCACTGAGACGAAACATGATTCTGAGGCCCGGGGTGCCCAAAATAAATGTTTGAACTATTTTTTAGGTTTATTAAAAATAGCACGTGTGTGCAGTTTTAGTATCTTCTAAATGGGTTCCCAGATCAAAAATCCAAGAGCACTGTTGAGTTAAAAACAATGAGTTTACCTTAGGTGGGGCCTAAATTTGACCGGCGTGGGTCGATTGTGGAAACGTTTTAGACGTTTTTAAATAAGAATAAAAAAAACTTAAAAAGTTTATTTTGTTTTCTTTTAATGTTTTTCAGTGATGCTCTAACCCCTTTTATTTCTTAATGTAACAACGTGGCGATGATACAACATAGTGATGGGGTGATGTGTTTTCCATTCTCTTATATTAAATAGGTATTTAGGGTTAACGCTTAACCCTAGAATTCCCTATAACCTCTGGAGAAAATACATTGGTGAAACCCTCCTGTTGGAAGACGATGAATGACCATGAACAAAGAATCTCCAATGACAACAATCCCTCCTCTTAAAATGATCTCACCAATGATGATGAAACAACGATCGATCTTCATCAATGATTGATCCAAACCCAGGTAGGGGTTGTCTTTTAAATTCTTTCCTCATTCTAATTTTCATCGATGAATGTGGACCTACCCATGAACAAGTTGATCCGTGGTTCGATCATTCTTATGGGATGGTTAAAATGAAAGATTTAAAGGGATTACACCTTAGTGATTATCCTTATTATTTTGTCTCTATTTTATAATGGGATGAATGAAGGCCAAAATGAAAAAGGCTAACGTTTATTATTTGGGTGTTCTTGGTGTTTTATCCTACCCTATTCTTGCATTATTCACCGACATACCCACATGGTTGCATCAGGATTTTTTAGGAGGTTTTGAATGTGCTCAGAACCCTAGATCAATGACAAGATGATTTGAAGCCTGTGTTAGTGAATATGACAACCCGAGGATTTCAAGGGTGTCCTTGTTTCGAAAAACGGGGCACCAGAGGAGACGAGGCGGTTTGTGAAGCAGAGCCCACTAATGGTCGACACCGGCGACACAACTCACCAACAGGGTGGAAATGATGGGTGTGGTCCAGCAGGGCCATGCCAATAGAAGGGGGTCGTGGGTGGAAACCAGGGCCTCTAGCTGCGACAGAGACGTGACAGGAGGCCGCGTCATGCGGCCGAAGGCCACAGTCTAGTAGGACCCCATAGAAAATATCATGGGGCTAGTCACGTAGAGGTCAATTGAATTAAATGTGGTGGCTAGTTGCATTGTCCAAGTAGGGATGTGGTAGTGGCTGCATCCGGGTGGACCGAACCGGCCTGCTCGAGTAGAACAGGTCGGGTTGGACCGACCAGGTCGAACCAGACCCAAACCTAACCGATCCCTTTTCACTAGAAGGCCTGTAACTTTCAAATTGTATGTCTGTATAATGATTAATTTGTGGCATTGGGACCCCCATGATGAGGCATTCCTTTTGAGATACTTCATGGGAGATTTTTTGTAGGTTTTCATATAACCTTTTTGGATTAAGGAGTAGGTTCTCTCAGAACGAGTGTGCTAAGAGCAGAATCCAGTGGCTAGTTGTGAACTACATGGAGTGTATCTCCTACACCTACACAGAGTGTATCTCTTATAGAGTGTGTCTCCTATATCTACACAAAGTGTGTCACCTGTTCCTACACAGAGTGTGTCTCCTGCGCCTATGTGGAGTGTGTATCCTGCATCTACACGGAGTGTGTATCTTGCGCCTATGTAGAGTCTGTCTCCTACGAAGACCAAAAGTGTGTCTCCTTGGATTTGAATATTCCTGGACTTTATTCATATATGTATGTCATATACATGTACTAGTTTGAGCTGACTCTAATGACTATCTTGACTGTACTTCTTAGAGGATACAGTTCGTGCACCTCTTTGGTAGTTTGCTTTATGTATTGCTTTGTGGTATAGATTTGTGGTTTGGGGTCCCTACTGAGTATTTTTTTACTCACCCCTGCATGATATTCTCCCCACGTGTCATGTATTATAAATATGATTGACAGATTTTATGGGATCCTTGGTGGGATGGACACAAGTGTTACTTAGAGGGAGTCTCGATAGACGAGGTGCACTTCAGTGACTTCCGACAGCTTCTGTACTTACCCTTCAGGTATAGTTTTTGACAAATGGATTCAAGGAGCTTATAATTTTATTTTGTTGGGCTTTTATACTATCCCCCTTTACTTTTAGTTTGTATTTTTTACTTTGTGTGGGTTTTCTTAGTAGTATTCATGCATGTCTGATCAGTGTTTTCAGTTTCAAAACTTTTGCTTGGAGGTGGGTGTGTGTGTACAGGTACTTGGGAAAATGCCTCCCACTTGTGGGACATGCCTACTAAAAGATAGTCAACAACCCCTGGCCTATGGGAGGTGGGATTGGGGTAGTCACAGCATGAGCCCTAGGGGACGGGTCATGATAAGAAACATAAATTCTCACTTTATGGAAACTTGGATGTCCATTATACAGTGTTGACCAGACACTGACATAGTTCCCCAAATAGAGTCTTAACCATCCTAACTCCTGTATATCTTGTCCCGAATCAAGACAAAGAGAAAAGAAAAATTAGTGAATCCTGATCCTCTAATATAATTTTTTAACATCCCAACTTGAACCACCAGGTTCGAGAGAGATTCTATATGACCTCATGCGCATATCCCCATATACAAGAGGCTGCTGACTAAAAATAATTGTCTATATTTGTTAGTGGGGAGACTATACGCTTTGTATCATATCATGATACTAATAAATAATAACATAAATATAAAAATAAAATAAATAATTAGAGTAATATAATCAAAAACTGAAAGATGACATACATGATGCAATAATCTGTCTAAACATGGATCCAGGGTATGTGCTAAGCTAGTAAAATAAAAATAGAATCTGACATCCCTTTTGAACTCATCCATCATCATCAGAATCCTTCTATTCCACCTTCTCAACTATCCACCATCAGGACTTTTCCCTTCACCAGGTCTCTAGTCGTGAAGTCTACAAGTGCACTAAAATTCTCAAGTAGAGTGTGAGTATAAGACTCAGTAGGACACCACCAATGACCCTTGAAATTGGTACATAAAATATAAAAGTGTATGTCATGAACATAAATAGGGTAAAAATATAAAAAAAAATATATCACACAAGTATTGAACACATGTCGGGTCCTCAAGGGATGGCTGTACCAGCTTAGGCACCATGCTGGGAGCAACATACCTGCTTCAGCACAATACCAGATGTAACATTGGTAACCATCATAAAACATCCTCCTTGAGTGGATATCCCTAAGAATTTTAAACATTATATGTCACATTTGTGATATCTTTTTCAGGTATTTTTCTATTTTATTTTGTTCTATCTTTCCTCCTTGGGTTTCCCTTGAAATTTTGGAAGAAAATGGAAGTTGTTTGGGATGGTAGGCCCATGTGCACGGTTTGTGCACAGTTAGTAGTAACCATGCACAACACCAGGAAACCATTTAGTGGGAGACAGTACCTACCACATGGCTTCCGCATGGCCGTGATCCACTCCCCAGGTAACTGTGTGAGATTTTCTATTCAGACATAATGGTCTGCATGGTTACCACATGGTTTCCCAAACCATGCAGGCTAACCGTGCAAATCTACCAGCACATTAAAAATGTTGCTTTATTTATCTCTCATATCAGGTTTAACCCTAAAACATCCCCATTTGAAACCCCACTTTGTATTTTTCTCCCTAGGTTCCTCCCTCCAACCCTCCTTCTCTCCTAGATCTCCATTTTTGTACTGAATTTGGTGCGATTTCTTCTTGGTTTCTCAAGTAAGACTTCTTCCTTCTCCTAATATCTCTATATCCTAGGGTTTTCTCTTTTTTTGGGGGGGTTAATCTTCTATAACCCCAGGGTTCTGATATTAGGATTGATGTTTGGAATTTATGGATTGATATCTTGTTTTATAGATTAATCTTTCTTCCTCTTGGTGTGTTCAAGGTGTGGTGGTAATTTTACACCGGATTTTGGGTTTTTCCACACCAAAGGTTGATGATTCTGTTCTTAAACATTGCTTGATGAATTTATTTGGATTTCTTGTGTTCTTTATCATGTTTTATAAATTATACATGTTGTGTGAATATAGTTTTTTTTGAAGATTTTGGGTTTTCAATTGATTTTAAAATGGAATTTTCATGTAAAATTGGTGTATCTTTGAAGTGAGGCCTTATTATGTGCATTATAAATGATTTATAAATTGAGTAAATGTATTATTAAATTGTGTATGGGGTGAAAAATATATTTTGGAAAGGTTTTGGTGTGCATTAAATTGTGAAAGAGGTTTTGGGTATAAAAATGATGGATTTTAGTGTGTGTAATGCCTTGTTGGCCTTGCATGTGTAAATGTGGTGCATCTTGTGGCTTGTGAAAATTGATTGAGAACTAAGGGAAGCCTAGGTAGCTAAGAGGGTAGACTAGGACTAGCATGATATTGTTTTAGAAGTGGCTATGGCCTGGTTTCACTTAGCAGGATTAACGATGACAACACTAACAAAACATATTGATGATCAAAGACCACTATAATATTGGATGCTTCTTCTCTATAGTGCCTCATGCATGAGAACGTGGATTTTTGTGGTTCATATACCACTTAACACCAAGACGAGAGGTTTTAGGGTCCTATTATCTAGCTAGTATCCATAGGGCCTCTCCCATACTTGGTGCTCTTTGACTATGTTGCACTCACTGTCAGCATACAGTGTGGATTTTGGGTTTACTTAAAAGGTAAAAGTGTTTTCTTTTAAAATTTCATACCTTTAAAAGTTGTTTCTTTTAAAATTTATTTCCTTTAAATTAATTTAGAACTTTATTTCATTTATAAACATTCAAGTATATTTTCATCTAACATTTAGAGCATGGAATTCTTTTTTGGTGGCATCCTGCTAGGAAATAGCTCACACCCTGCTTAAACCTTAGGGTGTAAGCAGACTTTGTCATGTTTGATACAAGTGAAGGAAAAGATTTTGGTGACGACAGTTCAGGATGCTAGAAATCTCCTGGGATGGTGTTGTGGAGATGGATTGTGAGAGCTACACCCCTTGCATAGCGGTGGTCTTGGGATAGTTTTTGGTTTCCTTTTTATTGTATCCCTCTTTTTGGTTTCGTATAAACTTGTATAATTGAATTTGAAACCTTGTAAAGGCTCGTTTGGTTGTGGTTTTACATCTTTGATTTATTATATGTTGTTGGCTATTTTATTGTTTGTGAATTTGGGTAAATTGTTCCCACTTTCTTGTATTGATACCTAGGAACTTGTGCCAGACCGTGGGGATCGAGAATACCCTTCAGGCCTCGCTACAGACTGGGTCGAGTGTCGGTTAGGGTGGCATCCCATCTTGGTTCATGACATTCTGTTGGTCAGGATAGTCCAAGTATATGTTGACCACTATGTTCTTATCACATCTGTCTCGAGTGGATAACCAAAACATGCATCAAGTATCACATGTCGAACAAATTATTATCACATCCCTCCTATGTGGATATCCAAAAGCATGTGACACACCCCACTGACTAGAATAGTCTAAGTACATGTCGACTCAATCCTAGAACATCCCTATTAGAGGATAGTCTTGAACATGCATCAAATATAACATGTTGTCAATAATGTTTCATATCTCACATGTCATCCAATGTTAACCAATACATGTGTCACATCACACATGCTCACCAAATGGGTCAAACTTCCACGCTCAACTACAGTAAATAAAAATATAGTATATACAACACATAATGAAAATGATAGATTAAAAATTACATCAAGTAAACAGTATCACAATCACAAGTATCACAATCCATATGTATACAAAAAAAGCACATGTCAAAGGCCACACACACACACACACACCTCATGCAATCAAGTATCAAACATAGGTATCATAGTGTACTCAAGCATGCCAACAATCATGCCAATAGACTATATAAATCATTCACTAATGTCAATGAATTCCTTAAGCTACACACACATGCCAAAAATTATGTTAACAACCAATATAATTCATGCAAGAAAGTTAAGTACTTTCTAACTTAGGTGCAATGACGGTTGACGACAAGGGTTGACGTCTAAATTTAATTGTGCCACTGAAACCTCATTGCCTTCAGAAACAAAACTAGGTTTAAAATTTTTATTGTCAAGATGAACCCAATGATACTAATGAGATGTCAATTCAATCAATATGAGAAAATATATTTAAGAGAAAAGTTTAAAGATAATAATAAATAAAATAAAATATAAAAGAAGAATGAAGAGTAGATGGAAGAGAGAGGGAGAGGGAGTGGTGTGAGGGCTTGACTACGCACCATTTTGGGTGTCCCACTCCTCATTTTGAGATTTTAAAAATTATTTTTTAAATTATAATTTATTACATTTAATTCCTTGAACATTTATTTTTTCCTTCTTTTTTATTTCATGTGATTCACCCATTACCTTTCACGCGTTTTTTTGTCTAATTTTCCTCATTTAAACACATTAAAACATTGATTAAAAACCATCATTATATATATATATATTTATTTATTTATATTCATTATACACACACACACACTCAGATATACATATACACACATGGATTTATATATATATATATATATATATATATATATAGTCCATATATATACATGTTATATACACACACACATATGTATATATATATAAACCCACACATGTATATATATACATATATATTTATCCCATATATATATACACTTCTAAATTATTTTCCCAATTTAATAATAATAACAATAATATATTATTATTATTAATAAATATCTGCCATCATGATCACCATAAACAGTTCAACAATAACTGCCATTAAATATCGATGATGGTAATTAAATTTTATTAACCACAATCAATTGAATTTATTTAACAAAATTAATAATATCATAATTATTACATTTTAAAACATTAAAAATCATAAAATTAATAACACAATTATTAATTGCATGTGAAAAACACATGATGGGGGTGCGATCAAACCAAACACCAAACACACACAAAACTTATGTTGCACCTAGGGTAAAACATCTATTATGGACCTAATGGTTGTATCAAATTTTTCATACGATACACCGTTCATGATATATTTATTTTTTTCAAAAAAAATAATAATAAAAATATTAAATAAATTGCCCTCACATGTGATTTTTCCAAACACCCTGACGCATATAAATGTTATGTCGCGACTAGGGTAAAACCTATATTTTGGACCTAATAGTGGTATAAAATTTTCCATCTAGGTCACCATTTGGGAGATATTCCATTATTTTGTAAAAATCATATACACGGGATATAATATTTTTATTCTTTCAGCACCGAGGCTCCACAGGCCTCAGAATCCCATACTAACCTAGCACCTGTCTCTGAAAATAATTCATAGAATAATCAAAAAAATCAAAAAGGTTTTACCATTTCATAAGGCCATATTAAATACAAGTATTGAAAAATTAAATTTTCAAACCAAAAAATAATTCTGATTTATTAACAAAAGGGAGTTTTATTATCTTTTAAAAATTGAGGATGTTATAGGTATATTGGGTGTATCACAAATAAAATGTTATTAATTAATTATTCAAGAAAGGATTTGTCCCTTGCATATTAATGGAATTTTATATCTCAACCTTTTGATTGAAATGGAACCATCGCATTAAATTACATGACCAGTGTAATGATGAGTTTATTTTAGATAGTCAAAGAAAGGTGTATCAATCACATAAGTATGTGACCCAAGTGTGCAAATTGCTTGATGAGATATTATGACAAAGGGATTATATTACACAGTAAGCATCCACATGTGGTTGTTGATGTTGCGACATTAACTTCTTTCTCTTGGGTGCCTTGACTCGTTGCTAGACAGTAATCATGGACATTAGGCAAACCCGCCTAATGTCAATGAGAAAAAATCATATATGGTCACACGCTAAGTGTTTTTATTGATCTTAATTAAATTATATTTAAATTTAATCATTAAAAAATATTATTTTCAAGAGTAAGGAATAATTTTATTTAGCATTTATTAATCGTAAATATTCATAAGGTAATAAATAATTATTTATTCACTAATAAATAATTCATTTAATTATGTGAATAATTAATAAATATTTATTCACCAGACTATGAATATAATATTTATTTTATTTATTGAATATTTAATAAATATTTATTTTCAAGACATTGAATGTAATATTTATTTATGAATAAATATTTAATAAATATTTATTTGGGTATTTGAAAAATTCCAATGATGATGAGCGGATCAAGATCGTGTCTATTGATAAATATTAATTTGTAATTCGGTAAAATAATATTTATCATTGCACCAGATAACACACACTATAAAATAATAATAATAATATATGGCATGAGGTTAGATAAAGTTTATTATATTATTTACAGGCTGTTGTGTAATTAAATAATATTTTAACCTAAATCCTATCTCTATAAATATATTATTATGTATATTATGTAAATTTAATCAAGAATTGAGAATCATTGTGCACAACATATTTCTCTCTAGATTCCCCGCTCTATCATACTCTCAAGAACAAGAAGAATAAAATAGAATCTTTTGACATGAAGGAACTATAATTGATAAAGATAAACAACACAAGATGAATGATATTCCACACCAACATATGAAATTCCATCGATGTTGTTTGAAGATCAAAAGACCATGTTTGGATCACTGGTAGAGGAGATCTACTTTGGGTCCTTCTCATTATATGTCATCGGCTTCAGTATATAAACACCCATTTCTTTCTCAACACCCCTTATGAAACTTATTATTAGCTCTACAGACTATAATTTATGTTTCATAAATGTTATGTTGGCCTTCTAATTGAATTCATCAATGAAATTAATAAATTAAAAATCACCTTTTGTTTATTAATGTCCCATAATCCCACAAAAACTAGAGTTTATGAGCTCAAGAAGTCATAACTTTCTTATTTATGCCTAAACCTTCCTTAAGAAGTATGTTCGTACTTTTATGGCCAATATTCTCAAGTCTTGGATTCCACAACTTATTTTTATCCTCAACACTTAAGTAATAGGAGTTACAAAGATCTCTAATCTAGAATAGATTTTCACTGGTTCTTTCTTCCTTGGTAACAACTTCCAGAACTTTAAAAATTATAATGATATATGAATATTTTATGAATATAAATTTCTTACCATCATCAAAAATTTATCTAACACAAAACAAGTTTTTATTAACCCCATCAATAAATATAACTTCATTCAATTTCAATTTTTGAGCTTCAATCATATTTGTTTCTATTCATCTGATTTTAAGGAATTATCATTTCCAAAAGTAACTGATCTACCTTCATGATCTTTAATATATTTCAAGATATTTATATCACCTGTAATATGTAAGTAACAACCACTATTTATAATCCAAGGTTTATCCTTTTTTTATATTTTAGAGCAGTCTCCAAAATAGAATCACTTTTCTTAGTTTTATTCTTCCCAACCTCCTTTTCTTTTCTAGAATAAGAAAATTTTCCTAGAAGTGTTTTCATGTATTCTTAAGCATAGAAACCTGGTTGGTCACAACTTCCAAAAACTTCCTATAAACAATCAAATTGGTTTTACTTTGGGAACATTCTAGCATTCGATGAATTTCATCTTGCAACTTAAGAAAGTTACTTTCTTTTCTTCCACTATTTATCCCCCTCAATTCATGCTTATTCCCATGGAGAAACATTTTTTTCCAATAATTATAAACCTTGTGACCATATATTCCACATTACTAACAATATCCACTGAACCTTGATATTATATAAAAAAATGATATTTCCCTATGATGAGTTTATTGAGGTTCAACATTACATTTTGTGCTAGTTTTCTATAGGTTTGGGAAACATTTTTCTTGAAGTTATTTTCAATTTGTGTTTATGTGACATGTTTCTCACATCCTTTATCAACACAAGATTTCCTAATGTTGTTTATATCACCTACATGGTTTTTACAATTAGGTGAAATTTTATGTTTAGTGGGTGTAGATTTCACTTATTCTTGGGATGAGTTCTTCTAGTTGCTTGAGATGTTTTAGTATTTACCTATGAAGATTTGAATAAATTATCACACATATTATTTAGGTTACCTTCAACCTCAAAGAATCTCAATTAAGTTTTACACAACTAATTTTCTTTAACAATGAGTTTATTACCAATATCTTACACCATTTTCCTTGTTCTACAACTTTCAACTTGAGGTTTTTAATATCCTCAAAATACACATATTCCTTTTTAATGAATTATTAATTTTCTATATTCCTTTTCTCACTTTATTTCTTCAATATTATAACTTCTTTCTTTATTTTTATGTTTTTATCAAGACATTACACAAGTTCTGATCTCAGTTGATATTTCTTATAGGTCTCCTCACCTTCTTCTTAATCTTTATTGTTGGAAGTATCTTCCCTTCTCTCAACATTAACAAATAAAGTTATGAAATTCTTCAAATTTTCATCTTTTGAAGAACTGTTTTCAATAGATTCATACTCAACTTTCTTACTTATCATACTTCTTATGTTCTTTATGGTAATTTTTTATTTCTTATAGCTGTTTTTTATTTTCATTAGAAGTTTTCTCCACTTTTTCTACTATGGTTTTTATTCAAAATCATCATAATATTATCCAAATTTATTATTTTGAAAATTAATAAAAAAAATTACTATGCCTCCACACCTAAAACATTTAAGTGAGAGTTTTATTTTGTACTTTCTTCTACCTTTCTAGTAATTTTTATAGATAAGAAAAATGATTCTACCATTTTATTTAGCATCAACTTCTTTATCTTTTGATTCACTGAGTCCCTATATGATCCCATATTTTTCTAGGTGCATTCCTCTTCAAGTTTTGGTTAACCTATTTGAGTTGTTGTTTTGGTTTAAACCTTGGTTTTAGAGCCTTGGTCAGGATGGGTTGTTATGGGAGAAAGAAGGGAGTTGATCTGAATTTATCAATTGCATAGGATTTCAGGTCGTGCAGCTCTGGGATATGTCATAAGGATGGTGGCTAAACTATGGAGACCCAGGATATAGTTTAGGGCCTTTGAAGGAGGAGAATATGAGTTACTTCAATATTTTTAATAACTATAGTGTGGAGGTAGGTTACGATGTAGGTCGGTTAGACATTGTGGCGTGGAAGGGGTGGTTATAGTGCATAGTCCTCAGGGAAGATTTTGGTCAGTTATTCCTTTTTAGGAACCCCTAAAACATGGATCTAAGATACATTATAGACTATATATCAGGTTTATAGGTTCTGTGGTATGTTGTATTAGGTTACTCCATAGCCCCTCCCTGGGTAAATAGGATATGTGGTGCGGACCTAGCTGCAATCTTCGGACATGGTTTAACCAAGAAGGTTGTGTCATGGTCTAGGGGTAATTCCCCATGGTTTGGTTGGTTTATATCATGGTCTAAGAGGTTTTGTCATGGTATTCAAGAGAAACATGTCCCTATAAATACCCCCAAGCCTATAAAATTACTTTTCTATGATATCTTCCACTCGAACCCTAGGTTCCCTGAGATCTTTTCTAAGGATTTTAAATGTCTTTTCAATCAGATTTAATCCATTCCTTAGATGGATCAATCCATGGTGATCCAATCCTTCTAGTGGTGGCGGCTAAACATCCTATTTGAATTATAAGAAAGGTTCATTAGATGTTGGTGTTCTAGTCCTAGAGTTTGAAGGAAGGAGAATCTGATCACTGTAGCAGACATTGAGGTTCTTTCAATGTCTTATCTGATTTCGATGTGGATGGTCTAGATAAACTCCCTTTCATATATTTTTATCCTTCTAGTATGTACAATAATTGTGATCGCACTGACACACCATGCATGCAACCTTGTCTAATTAAATAAATTATGGTTGATGATACTCGCTATGCTTAGACCTCCCATGAATCCCATCAGGTCCATGGCATTATGACCGTGCTTGTGGCCACCTGAGAGGTGAGACTTCCCTTGAAATCATAGAATTAGTAGAATAGATAGATGTTAATCTTAGATTGAAAATCTAAATTAAGAACCTAGTTTATGAGACTTGGAATATGAATTGAGATAAATGGTGATTTGGTATGGTTTGAATTTAGAGATTCATCCTGATGTTGGAGAATATACCAATTGAGAATGTATTCCTAGTTATTTGACAATAGAATAAATTAGAAAACTTGGAATGAATTTTGATTTGTGATAAATGGTATACTTGGATCACTTGTATATGTTGTTACTGATAGGATTATTGAGGTATTGATACACTGTCTCATGATATGTGGCTCCTGTGTTCCATCCCAATATAGGATAATCCATTGCTTATGATTGGATATATTTCCCCTTGGCGACGTGTACCCTAGGAAGATGTAATCAACTCCGGCATGAGAATTCTCATGGATCCCAATATGGTATGGTTTATTTCCCCTTAGAGATATGCGCCCTGGGAATATGTAAGCGACACCAGTATGGGGATTCACATATATCCCAATTGGGTTACTTAAGACATGGTACATGAGATCCATCCTGAAGCAAGAGGATCTTTCATTTGACAGATACATCCAAAATGGATCCAAAGTAGGTTTGACTGGACCTGATTGTTAACCTATAACTCAAGGGTTAGTGGGTTGATTTTATGTGTAGTATTAATTTATTTAATTAATACCCTTTTTTATCACTTTATTTCATGCACTATATACTCAGAAAGGATTTGTTTAGACATAATTATTGGTTTCCTCCCAAGTTGTACTCACACCCTGTTCATACTGTCCTTTGGTACCCATGCATATTTCATGGTTGTAGGTATGGATAAGGGAAAGGGGCCCTGTGTTGATTGATTGATTTCTAGATGGGTTGGATATTGAAGATGGAACTGACATGGGGTATGGGACAAGGGTCTTTGGAGTCCTTTATAGAGTCAAATAGTATTTTATTTACTTGACCTTAAGCACATCATTTAGATATATTCAGTTTGTCATTACATGATTCTATTATTATTTGGATTGTTCAGCTTTAGACTTTATTCTGTTGTGGTTTCATGACTAATTATTTATATTGTTTCTACAATTTTCACTACTCTGTTATTACTTACATATCATTTATAATCTGTAGAATAGGGTATAGTCTGCCCATAATATTCTTTACATCATCACTACTAGTAGGTAGCCTTTGGCATATGGGGAGGTGCACCTGAGGTCACGTAACCTAACTAACTCAGTCACATGAGGTAGTATTAGGTTGGGGATGTTACAAAGTGGTATCAGATCATAAGGTTTCTTTTCCATTACTATTTGGGAAAGGAAGAAATGAGACTTGGATGTGTCAGGATTTGATAATGATCTTATGCATGGGAGTATTTAACCCATATATGGGGGAAAATATGCATTCCTAGGGATGAGATTGTTGTTCATGTTGTTTTTTTTTTGTTTTGGTTTTGATGTTATTTTACATTGGATGATTCACTTGTTGAGTGGTGTTATTTTTATAGAGATTTTACTCATGGGTCGGAATGACATGATATGAGTATGCATGTATCATGGAAGGCACGTAGGGATATATGTTGGCATGCTTTGTTCATGCTAGGGACATATTTATTTCATGTGAAATATCTTCCCACATGATGAAATGAAATCTTTTGATATAATTAATAAATGTAAAGAAATAAACTATTATGTTATGCCAATCCACTTGTTAATCTGCCTATGGAGAGACCATGGGTTAGTGTTTCTTTGTTGTTTTCACATGATGCGGTTGATTTTGTTATATAATATGTGTTATAAGGAGTTTTTTATCCCTTGTAGAGAAAATTAATCCTCACTATCTTGGAATTGAGCATCAGGAGAGTGGAAATCAGAACACATCTAATGTAGATGAGTTGGAACTTCCTGCAACTTCGGAGAATCGGATGCATGATCAGATCGATGATAACTTCTTGATGGTCATGCGATCCATGGAAAGGGAGACTATTAACACCATAACATTGATGTGTGAGTTGATGAGAGAGTTCCAAATGCATCATCTGCCTTTGTTCACTCGGGAGGGAGTCCCCAAGGAAGCTGAGTTTGGGATTGAGTTAGTACTGATGATCTTTAAGAACCTTGAAACACTTGTGGATAGGAGGGTGGATCTTGCTGCTTACATGCTTCGAGGACCATCCAAGCATTGGTGGGACATTTTGAAGCAAGTCAGGTAGCAAGAGGAGTTATCCTAGAAGGACTTTGAGGTGAAGCTATCAAGCTACTTCTATTCAGAGATGTTGTGAGATAATAGGGCTCATGATTTCATACACTTAACATAAGAGGTAATTTCAGTGATGGACAATGCTTGATGGTTCATTTAACTATAGTGTTTTACATTATTTTTGGTAGCTGATGAGGTTATTAGGGCAAGACATTTCCAGGATGGGCTTCACTACAAGATAAGGTCATAGGTGAACATCTTCCACCTGAGTAGGTTTGCAGATGTGATGAATCATGTTCTCATCAAGTAAGGTAATATGAGAGATGCATTTAGTGTTGGATAGATATTTTTAACAGGTCAATATGGAAACTCTTCTTCTATAATCAGGAAACACCATTATGATAGTTACAGCCAGGGTAGTAGTGGGTTGAGCAACTAGGGGAGTGGACATTCGTCTTAGAATCATGGTCTGTTAGAGTGATTTTAGTATGGAAAGGGTGGAAAAAAGTGATACTAGTGTCATTAACCCACTATGGAGTGGAATATTTGTGGAAATATGAGTCATATTTAGAGGTTTTGAAGGACTCCACAATAGTAGGATAGTGTCAAGGGATCAGGATAGGCACCAGAGTTTGGGAGGGACTCGACTACCCTTCCGGAGATTGGTAGCTAGAGTTCCACCATATGTTTAGGTCAAGGTAGGAGATGTGTTACCCCAAAACAAGAGAGACACTACCATCCAGAGGGAGCAATATGGGGGAGCTAGACTGGATCCCAGAGTAGAGGGGAAAATCAACTACATGATATAAAGTCTATACTGACTAGCTTGGATAAAAAACCCTCTACCATCAGAGGTATGATTCTTATATCATCTACCCTTTCTTGTATTTTGTTTGATACAAGAACGTCAAATTCATTTCTATCCACTTAATTTGAAAATGGTTAGGGTTTGGTTATGGAGTGTTTGTCTGAAATTATAACTACCAACACATTATTAGGAGTGTGGTCAAAGGATATCAAATGTTGCACGGTGTGTTCTCTAAAAATTGGTGGCTACCACTTTCTTTGGGAGATTTTTGTTCCAAAAATGATGGGATTTGATTTGATTCAAGGTATGGAATGGATAATTATATACCAGGATCATATTGATTATTATCATAGTAGAGTTACTTCTTATCTTTATAAGGGAGATCTATACTCACTAGGATGAGTGGGGTCTTTAGGCTGGTCATGCAGGAATAATTTAGTGTATATTGGATTTTATCATGGCCTAGATAGTAGGTCTTTCTATGAATGATAGTGTAATATAGTAGGATACTTTCCATTTAGTTGGGAACCATTTTTAGGATGTCTTTCCTGAAGAGTTATCTAGCTTAACACCTGAGTGGGAGATTGAGTTCACGATCGAGTTGGTGTCGGGAGTTGAGATAATTTCTAATCTGCTTTACAGGATAGCACCAACAGTGCTTCATGAGTTGAAATTTCAATTAGAATATCTTGAATCAAAGGTATTCATACGACCTAGTACTTCTTCATGGAATTCTCCCATGTTTTTTCCAAAAAGGCTAATGGGAATTCGTGCTTATGTGTGGAATATCAGGAAATGAACCAGATGACGGTCAATAACCAATATTCTCTTCCATGCATAGATGAACTCTTAAATTAATTTATAGGTTCTAGGATCTTCTCTAAGATCGATTTTAGGTCAAGATACCATCAGTTGAGAGTGAGACCATCAGACATACCCTAGACAGCTTTTGGAAGCAGATATGGTTTGTACGAGTTATTGGTGATTCCATTCAGTCCAAAAAATGTACAAACGGAACATAAACAATATAAAAATTTGTATTGAATCTAGAAAATAGAATGTTAATATTTTCCCCAATCAATCAACATAATCATAAACCATCTAGAGTAATATGGTGAATGATATCAAAATAGAACATTCCCAGTCAAACTGATCATAAACCATTCAATAAAATATGGTAAATGGTATCAGAATATATCAACCTCAATGAATCATGGGATTCAACAAAGGATCTTGACATAGATTCTTTCAATGATCACTAAAAAATTCTTGAGGAAAATATCCTTTTCAATTTGAAATCAATTAGTCTTAAAAAAGTTATGCAATTATAAAAGAAAACATTTTCTTTGAAAAGAACCATATAATACTGTAAAGAAAGATTCAAAAAATTAAGGCACCATGAAGACAGGAAAAACCGATCATGCCGTATAATTTAAAAAAACATTCATTTCATATTTTTTGATAGAAAACCCAAAAGGTACCTTATTTGTAAAAAGATACGAAGATTCATTTTAATTTTTTTTGTAAAAAGTCAAACATGCTTAAAAATGAGTTTAAAAAAATATTTGATAATAGTAAATAAATTTTTGAAAAAAAATTAGAAAACATGTACATGGAAAAGAAATATTTCCTAATGAAGACTTAAACATAATCAATCCTGAATAATGACGAGATTGTGAAATAAACCATTACCACTTAGGTGTCATTTTAATCATAAGCCTCATGAAATAAATAAATAAATAAGTATATTTATATCTCAACAAAATTCATAATATGTATCATAAATACATTGATGGTCGGAACATGCACCACACAAAAGAAACAAGTGGTGAATAAGGCATATGTCCCATAGAAATAAAAGTGAGATGAGAAACTCTTACCTCGGGTTAAACTTCCTTCAAACATGTTCAAATATACTATATAATGGTTTCAAACATGTTATTAATTTATACCATAACCTTATTCATATTTATAATGTGTTATATTATTCTTTTACAACATCTTACCACCTGTTTAATAATAATATTTCATTATTTTCCTTATTTTGGGCGTTAATTATCTCGTTTTATCCTGTATGTTTTGTCAAGAATGTCCTGATTAGTTTGTATAGGATATAGTTTCATAATCTCCAGAATTATATTAGTGTTATAAATATAATATTTAATCATTAAATATGGTTTTAGAACTATTTTTGAATTTTTGAACATAGAAAATGAATCGCATCACTTCATGGAGACGGTAAGGCACACACACACACTAGCGATGATATAATTTATAAATGGTTTAAAGGTTAAGGAATTGGATTTTATATTAATTTAAAAGAATAAATATCATTAAATAATTATCATATATATCCATTATTTCCATCATTATAACTATCCAAGTAAATTGGTGATGAAAAAGTAATCACACTACTACGTAGAGATGGTAGGTCGTATGTACGCACGTGTGGTGATTTCATTGTTCATAGGATGGATAAACAGTAGAATATGATTATTTCATAATCATAACAACATCTCAGTATATAGATGATACTAGATTTATTATTTTAGGATGGAAACAACACATAAAGAGGAATTAGAAGAAGAAATGATTTTGAATGAGTTGGTAAAAATGATTACCACTTTTTCGGTAGACTTACTTTATATCTCTTCTTAAGGGATATAAGGTTGATATTGTTTTGGTGTAATTTTAAACCTTATAATTTGGATTAACCCTTGGATATTTATTTTTGACTTTAACCATGGTAACCATTATTTTATTCACAACGGGTTAATAATGTTACTATAAATGAAAAAATGACTCATAAAGAGAAAATTTATGATGTGTTAAACTATATTAAATTCACATGTATAAAGATGATATATTTATTAATTTTAAATAATTTAATAAATTATTATTTTGATAAATTATCATTAATGTCAATTTTAACACTATTCATTTACTTTGACTTCAAATACATCAAGAAAAAAGGGTAATTTGAATCTAATGCTTTCAAGCAACTTTAATATATCATATAGATATAGAAAATTCATTAGTCATATTAAATCATCCAAATTATAGAAAAAATAATATTTTTAAAATTGATTATTTTTTTCTGTTAATTAAATAAATATTGTATTAACATTTTGCAAGCATTTAAGATAATTATATAATTTTTAGAAATAAAAAATAAATTTATACAATGGAAATAATTTCATTAATATAAAAAAACATTTATGTTCATTAATATATTGATTTTTTCCTATGTGGCCACATAAATGATATTAAATACTAAAATAGTGACATACTGTTATTATCTTTAATTTAAATAATATATAAGTTATTTTTATGGATCATTAAACAACTCAAATTCAATATTAATGTGATAAGGGTTGAATTCTATTCATACAATAATTTTTGGACAAATTTAGATTATAGTTATACCCTTATCTTTTTGCTTTAACCACCCATTAACTCTTTCGACAATTACCATACTATTCAAATTGTCTATTATATGAGAGTCAATAACGTCACTATAAAATTACAAAAAACCCATAAATGGACTATGATGGATTTAATTAATCATATCCCATTCATTTGGTCTAATTTATGATTTTTAGTATTTTTTAATCATTTAATAAAATATTATTTACTATAAAATATTTATAATGTCAATTTTTAGAACTATTCATTATATTGACTTTAACAAAATCAAGATAACACTTATAACAAAAAAATAATTTATTAAATAAATAATATGTCATATTAATATATAAATTTATTTTATCACCTTAATTATCTAAAATTATATTTATTTTAATATTTTTCATATCATTTATTTGATTTTTTCATTAACTAAATATTTACTACATCATCATTATGTAAGTATTTAAGGTAATTATTTCTTCCCTAAAAAATAAAAATAAATTAACATGATGAATATAAATATTTTATATTTCAAAATTCTATTTAGTCCAAACATATCTTCTGGATGATCACATATTAAAAATATTATACTTATCAAAAACAAGAGTATGACATGTTTGAATTTTCATTAACTAAAATACTATAAGGTAATTAATGTCAACCAAGTGGCTCTTAGAGGTCATATTTTCGACCCATGGATGATTTTTGTAGCACCCCAAACATTTTATGGTATGTTTCTCTTAAATACATTCTATTAATCATTGTGTTCTGTAAGAACCCGGAGCTTCAGTTTCAGGTACGGATCTCTTTTACGAGCTTTTTAAGGAAAAATAAAGAATCTGGAAATTTTCAGAGTACACGCCGTGTACTTTTTGAGTAAACACTGTTTACTCCTCGGCCACTCGAAGATGTGTGTTGGCCGAGACCAGGCCACACACATGGTGTGTAGGGGTGACATGGAGACCGATTTTGGTGGAGTATGGAAAAACCCACTACACCTCGTGTACTTTAAAAGTACACGCAGTGTACTTTTTTTATTTCATTAATCGACTCGGGGTTGCACCTAATGATGGGAAATATCTTCTTCTCTGCCTAATTCCATCCAGAGCGTCCGAGGAGGCCAATTCTTCTCCGAGCCATCGATCTGTCACCGGTTGTTCGAATCAAACTCCGTTGATTGCAGAAGAATCACAACGGTGAGTTCTTGGTTCTTCTTTAGCCTCGTTTCCTGATTTTTCCTCTCGTGTGAGTTATCTGAGGTTGAAAATTTTAGACATTTTTTCAGATCTACTCTGTTTTAGGCCGATTCATGGGCCGAGGTTCAAGAATATCGATCTCCAAGGATCGAGGTAGGTGGTTTGTTTCCCTACGTTGAATTTCTTTGAGTTTTGGTTGCAAGAGTGTTGGATACCCATGTATCGGGTATCCCGGGTTTAGGATTTTGATCCTATTGTTTATATGCCTAGATTACTTGTTATATTATGATGAATTGCTTCTAATTTATGCTTGGTTGCATGCTTGAGGATCACCCCATGGGTGTTTTCCTCCCCTATTCGGCTGTTTATTGTCGTTTGGCACGGTTTGCCTATGAGGCAACCCTTTCTGCATAAAGCTAGTATGTTCGTTGACTTGATTGCATGTATTTTCTGCTGTTTATATGCTTGTGGATTCATTTTTAGCTACTATCCAAGTAGTTGTTTAACTTACTTAGGGCTGCTAATAGTCGATTACGTACGACTGGACTGATCAGGGCTGTGAGAACCTGGTTGCTAGAGATCAAAGAGGGAATAGACAATTAAGTGCTTCCCTAGAGGGTCTGTTTGTTTTAGTTTTATACGAATGACCTATAGGAATAGGACTTTGTGCTTCCCAAGAGTGTTCTTAGTTTACCTACACATCGAGACCACAGGAGGAATTAGACATAAGTGCTTCCTTAGAGAGTTTGTATCTATCGTTGCAAGACCATAGGGGAATTGACTTAAGATCTTCCCAGAGTGTCTATGCCTTGTTTGATTACTGGACTATAGGGGTCTACTAGTTTAAGCCACCTAGAGAGTCAGTGTGAATTTTAATGGTTGGTTGTGATGATTCCACCAATCCAAAGAACAAGATTGGGTTTTGTACAACTTTTGGGTTAGGTAGTCTTTTTAGATACCTATTGTGTTACTTGCTTATTGTGGAATAGAGACCTTGTTGGTTTTTCCCTAGTTGTGTAATTTAATGAATGTGAATGGTAATTGGTAGGATTGTTTACTTCATTTGTTTACCTTTACTATTTCTATATCACTCACTGACAGTAGGGCACAAATTTTGTGGTGGTTTCCTACTGGGATTAATCTCACACCCTATTTTGGTCCTGCTTTTCGGCCCAAACAAAGTATATGGTTGTAGGTATAGGTAGGGATTGTGGCCCTTCCACCTCAGGTACTTTATTTCTAGTCGGAGCTGGAGAGCATGGGACCGGGTCTTGGCCCGCGATGATGATGGAGTTGCTATTTACATTTAGTACTTTGGTTTCAGTTGTATTTTATCACGTTGTTTTGCTTACTTTTTTCCATAGATACATGTACCATTTTGCATCATTATTATATCAGACATTGCTTTTACTTTCTGTTCAGTTGTTTCATGCTATTTACTGCTTACGCTATTGTTTATGCTTATTCCTCTGTTGTATACTTTTCCAAATGAGGGAATAGTTTCTCCACTGACTCACCAAGGCCCTCACTGCTAGTCGGCAGCCTCTGGCATTTAGGGAAACACGCTTAAGGTCATGTGGAAAACCGGGTATGGGGCTCCAGTGGAAGGGATCTGGATTCGGGTCGTTACAAAGTGGTATTAGAGGAGTTTTCTTTCTTTACTATTGATTACTGTTTTGTGACAATATCTAGGGATATGAAGAAATGGGTAGTTAGTACTTAACTATGCTCAGGAGTAATTAACCCGTGTACAGGGAAAAGCTATATTACCTCATAATTGCAATTTTCAGTTTTTACAAGTGTTACAGTTTATTATTATTTCATCGTTGGGTGATGCACATGTTTTTTGTTGTTACAGTTTATATGATTACGGTTCTATTTGGTTGCAACCCAGTGAGATGGGGGTGTGCCATATCATGAATCATATAGGCACTGGGTAGGAAATAACCTGTCATGCATTTTACCATGCCATCTAGGGTGAATTAGAATTTCATGCTATTGTGATAGATTCCGTGATAGATTATGCATGTCGTTGTGGTATTTGCTATGATATAAATACTTGTTGTGCTAATAGAGTATTACTCCTTCTACAACCTATTTAGCATGGGCACCAAGCTCAAGTCTTGGAGGTGTTATGGGACCTCAAGGATCAAAATTTGGAAGATCATTATTTATTATGTTGTTTACTTGTTGTATGCATTGTTATGATGCCAAGCTTTGATTCGCGGGGAGTATGGTCCCCCACAGATCAGAATTTGGCACATAGCTGGTTGTTTTTCAATGTTTTTGGCGTTCGGTGTAGTTTCAGAGCTATTGCCCGAAAAAACCCAGAATACACGGCGTGTACTTTATTCATACACGCCGTGTAGTTTTTAAACCGTGTTACTATCTATGTAAACAAAAACACGGGGTGTCGGAGAATCTTCGGGGACACGCCATATACCTTAAGTATACGTCGTGTGGTAGTGAACCGTGTACCCGGCCATGTCGCGAACAACACGGGTCGGGGAAACTCATGTAGTGCATGCCGTGTGCTATAAGAACATGCCGTGTAGGTTTATTTTGGGTACCTGGCCATGTCACAAACAACACGGTTCGGTGTTATCCATCCTTATACATGCTGTGTTTGTTCAGAACACGCCGTGTAGCCGACCGTGTAACCTACTACACGGGTCACCGAGCCTATTTGGTACACGTCGTGTGTTATAAGAACACGCCGTGTAGTTTTCTTCTAGGTACCCGGTTGTGTCACGAACAACACGGGTCGGTGTTATCTTCTCTGATACACGCCGTGTTTGTTTGGAACACGCCGTGTAAGGGGTTAGCCGTGTGGCCGACCGTGTAACCTGTTACATGGACCGCCGAAGCCTGACTTGTACACACCGTGTCCTTAGTGCACACGCTGTGTAGTCTAGTTTTTGGAGGACCGTGTAGGTTAGCTGTGAAAAAAGACTCGGGCAGGGGAGTGGAGTCCAAGTACACGCCGTGTTTTGGAGACAACACACCGTGTAGTCTGGAATGTTACACGACCAATGGTGGTAGAATTACACGCCCATGTGAATGGCTTTAACAAACACACCGTGTAGTTTAAATACACACCATGTAGTTTAGTTTTTTTTCAAATTTAAGTGTTTCTCTATCCTGTTCCTATTTTGTACTCTTGTGTTCTCTATTCTTGTTGATGCTAAATCTGGAGTGTGCTTTTGACCTTTTAGGGTTATGGCACCAAGAAGTCCTCCCATTGCACGCGAGGAACCAGGCAGTGACCGTACGCCAGATATGGAAGACCAGGGACTACCAGTAGTTTCGCTGATTGTTCCAGATATGGCACTTGCAGTGATTCTGAACACTAGTGTAGATGCTCAGTTTAGAGAGGGTTTCATAAGGTTCATGCAGACCTTCTAGGGAGCTCAGCATCCTGCCCTGTCTATGGCAGAGCTGACGTGAGTCTTCCAGCAGCAGCATCCTCCCACTTTCACAGGGGATGGAGGAACTCAGGTTGCAGAGTCATGGCTAGAAACCATGTTTTCCATCTTCGAGCATCTGGAGACACTCCTAGACAGATGGGTGAAGCTCGTGACTTACATGCTGCAAGATTCTGCCAAGAGATGGTGGGATGTAGTCTCAAAGGTAGGGTGCCAGCGGACTATGGCTTGGGACGAATTCCATCGTACATTCTAAAAATACTTCTATCCAGCGACGCTGAGGGCCAACAGGGCCAGGGAGTTCATGAACCTGCAGTAGGGTACTCTTTCAGTCATGGAGTATTCCTCCCGCTTCACTGAGTTACAGCATTTCGCTCCCGTTCTGGGAAATGACGAGCTGTTTTTGGCGAGGAAGTTTGAGGAAGGCCTCAAACCAGAGATCAGATCACAGGTGAACGTTTTCTAGTTGACTTTTATTACTCTGATAGTCAACCAGGCACTGATCACCAAAATAAATCTGAGGGAGACTGGAGCTATTGACCAGGGCGGTTCAGCATCCAAGGCTAAGTCATTTCATACTGACAGCAGGAAGCGCCACCGAGATTCTACTCGAGGTGACTCGAGGATGCGGGGTATATCTTCTGGAAGACGAGATCTTCCTTATGGAAACCAGGTGGTGTTCTATCAGTGCGAAAAGATCGGGCATAAGAAGCCTCAATTCCCAAGGGATCTAGTGGAGTGCCGAGCTTGCGGAAAGATGGGTCATCTGTAGCGTTTTTGCAGGGTTCTTCTTCCAGCGGCTAGTGAAGGAGGATCTGTTTCTACCCCTCGTTCAGGAGAAGGATTACCAGTCCCGTAGCAGACTGGGGGCTGGAATTATTCAAGTTGTTCAGGCCAGGGTAGAGATCGCAGACGCGGTGGTTAGGCTCAAGGGGGACCAGCTCAGGGATATCAGGCTACTACACAGGGCCACGGTACTGGCCAGACATTTACAGTAGAGTAGATTCATCGGGAACAGGATCCTAGACCTTCCACAGTTCAAGGTACGATCCTAGTAGCCTCAATTTTATCTTCTGCACTTTTTAATACCGGAGCTTCTCATAGCTTTATTTCTGTGCACACGGTGGAGAGCCTTAGACTCACTGTCCTTACCTCTGAAGAAACCTTGGTACTAGACACTCCTTTGGGACATAGAACTTCTAATGTGCATCAGTGTAAGGAGTTACCCCTTGAGGTTGGTGGGTGTCACTTCCTATGGGATCTTTATGTCCTAGAGATGACAGGTTATGATTTCATCCTCGGAATGGATTGACTACTTCATTTTCAGGCCTTTGTCAACTGTTATCGCCACAGGGTGAGTTTCACGTCACCAGAGGGCAGGTCTTTTCTTCACAAGGGAGAATGGGATGTCCAGGCAAGAAGAGCTAGACCAAAGCATCATGGGTTGGGCAGAGTTATGACCCAGATTGCTAGTTTAAATCTAGATGATCCGGGGACCTCTCATATGGATTTTCCTCCAGTGGTTGATCACTTTCCAGATTTCTTTCCAGAAGACTTCTCAGGTTTGCCTCTGGAGCGCGAGGTAAACTTCTTGATTGATATTGTGCCAGGAGCCACACCGGTATCTATACCTCCTTATAGGATGGCTACGCCTGAGTTGCAAGAGCTCAAGAAGCAGTTGGAGGAGTTGTAGGCTAAGGGTTTCATCTGACCTAGTACTTCCCCATGGGGTTCACCTGTGTTGTTTGCGAAGAAGGCGGATGGTACCTTACGGCTTTGCGTGGATTATCGAAAGTTGAACCAGTTGATGGTCAAGAACCGATATCCCTTACTGAAGATTGATGATCTCTTCGATCAACTTAGAGGAGCTCAGGTGTTCTCAAAGATCGATTTGAGGTCATACTATCATAAGCTGCGCATTAGGACTTCAGATATACCTCTGACAGCCTTCAGGAGTAGGTATGGTCTCTACGAGTATACGGATATGTCGTTTGGACTTACGAACATGCCAGCAGTTTTCATGGCACTGATGAACTAAGTGTTCCATCCTTGCTTGGATTCCTTCGTTGTGGTCTTTGTGGACGATATCTTGGTGTACTCTCACACTCGACACGACCATGAAACCCATCTTCAGATCATTTTGAGTACACTGAGGGAGCATCGGCTTTATGATAAACTCTCAAAGTGCCACTTTTGGATGGATGAGATTCGCTTCCTGGGTCATGTCATCTCAGAGATAGGATTATTAGTAGACCCAGAGAAGGTGAGAGCAGTAGTCACCTGGGAGCAGCCGAAGAATGTCTTCGAGGTACGTAGTTTCTTGGGGCAGGATGGTTACTAAAAGTGGTTTATACATGACTTCTCATGCCTAGAAGCACCATTTATGGGCTTGACTAAGAAGGGGGTGAAGTTTTTTTGTTCAGAAGCCCATGACTCAGCCTTCCAGGAGCTGAAGGGGAGATTTAATTCAACACCGATTCTAGTTCTGCCAGATCCGGGCAAGAGTTATACAATTTTCTGTGATGCATTCAACGTCAGTCTGGGAGCAGTGCTTATGTTGGAAGATCATGTTGTCGCATACGAATCTCGGCAGTTGAGGCCACATGAGAAGAACTATCCTACGCACGACTTGGAGTTGGCTGCTATTGTTCATGCTTTGCGTTGTTAGAGGCACTATCTCATGGAAGAGCATTTCATTGTATATACTAACCACAAGTGCCTCAAGTATATCTTCACACAGCGTGACTTGAATCTGAGATAGTGGAGGTGGGTCGAGTACCTACAGTCTTTCGACTTCGATCTTGCTTATACGCCTGGGAAAGGCAATGCTGTGGTAGACGCACTGAGTAGGAGGACTCAGATTCAGGCAGTTCAGGAGGCCAGTAGTGAGTGGCAGCTCATGGATCTGTTCTCTGAGATGCATTTGGAGGTGAATGATAGACAGGGCCAGATGGTTCTTTCTTATGTAGCTGTTACCTCTACCCTTTTCGATCGAGTTCGAATGAGGTAGCTATCAGACCTTGAAGGCCTAGTCCTACGGGAGGGTGTGTCAGATGGAGACCCTACTCCGGGGTGGAAAGTGGGTGATGACGAGGTGCTACATTTTCATGGATGCGTATGGGTTTCAGCAGACATGTGTGAGGAGTTGATGTGGGAGTTTCATGCTTCAGCTTGGGCAGTTCATCCTGGTGTCACCAAAATGTACCGAGACTTGCACCGCTAGTATTGGTGGCCAGGTATGAAGAAGGATGTGGCTGGTTTTGTTATGCGGTGTTCCACCTGTCACCAGGTGAAGGCAGAGAATCAGTGACTAGCAGGGTGTTTGCAGCAGTTACCCATTCCTGAGTGGAAATGGAATGATGTCGCGATGGACTTCATGAAAGGTTTACCGAGATCGCCTTGAGGAAATGTTGCGGTTTGGGTTGTAGTGGACAGGCTCATGAAGGTTTCACACTTCTTGCCAATCAAGGAGACCTTCAGTGTCAATGAGCTAGAATGGTTGTACATCCGAGAGATTATACGTCTGCATGGAGTTCTACACTTCATTGTTTCAGACAGGGATGCGCATTTTACTTCGCACTTTTGGCAGGGGCTATAGAAGGCATGGGTACACAGGTACTTTTGATTACAACATACCATCCCCAGAATGATGGTCAGTCTGAGCGTACAATCCAGGTGCTTGAGGATATGCTCCGACCTTTCATTCTATGCTTTGGCAGTTCTTAGGAGAAGCATATTCCTCTGGTGGAGTTCGCCTACAACAACAGTTTTCAGGCGACTATTTAGATTGCACCTTATGAGGATTTGTACGGTAAGCCATGTCGATCACCTTTATGCTGGCTAGAGGTAGGAGAGGCAACTTTGCTGGGACCTCGTCTTGTTCAGGATACCTTAGAGCAGATAGAGTTGATTCGGAAGAGGATGGCGACAGCACAGTCTCGACAGAAGTCTTATGCGGATCAGTGGAGATGACCTCTGGAGTTCAAGGTCGGGGATCAGGTTTTCATGCGTGTCGCACCGAGGTTGGGACACAAGAGGATTTGGAGACAGGGTTAGCTCTCACTATGATATGTCAGGCCGTTTGAAGTTCTGTAGAGAATCGGGCTGGTTTTTTACAGGTTTCAGTTACCACAGAGATACTAGGCTATGCACGACGTCTTTCATGTTTCTCAGCTTCGACGGTATTTCTCAGACCCGTCTCATGTTTTGAAACCCAAGGAGGTTGAGTTAGATTAGGATGCATCTTTCGAGGATCATCCTATCAGGATTGTTGATCGTAGTGCAAAATTACTTCATGGTCGGTCTGTTCCTCTGGTACGGGTGCTATGGCAGCACGGTCGTATACAGGATGAGACTTGGGAGAGGGAGGCTGATATGCGATCACAGTGGACAGAGTTGTTCAAGGTTTCTTCTTCTACACCTTTCTAGGGAAATTTGGGGATGAATTTCTTTAAGGGGGGAAGTTTGTAAGAACACGAAGCTTCAGTTTCAGGTATGGATCTCTTTTACGGGCTTTTTAAGGAAAAATAAAGAATCTGGAAATTTTCAGAGTACACGCCGTGTAATTTTTGAGTATACACTGTTTAATCCTCAGCCACTCGAAATCATGTGTTGGCCTAGACCGGGCCATACACACGGTGTGTAAGGGTGATGTGGAGGCCGATTTTGGCAGAGTACGGAAAAACCCACTACACGTCGTGTACTTTAAAATTACACACCGTGTACTTTCTTTTTAATTCATTAATCGACCTGGGGTCGCACCTAATGATGGGAAATATCTTCTTCTCTACCTAATTCCATCCAAAGTGTCCAAGGAGGCCGATTCTTCTCCAAGCCACCGATCCGTCACCAATTGTACGAATCAAACTCCGTCGATTGCATAAGAATCGTAGCGGTGAGTTCTTGGTTCTTCTTTAGCCTCGTTTCCTGATTCTTCCTCTCATGTGAGTTATCTGAGGTTGAGCGTTTTAGATGTTTTTGCAGATCTACTCCGTTCTAGGCCGATTCACGGGCCAAGGTTCAAGTATATCAATCTCTGAGGATCGAGGTAGGTGGTTTGTTGCCCTACGTTGAAGTTCTTTGAGTTTTGGTTGCAAAAGTGCAGGATACCCATGTATCGGGTATCCCAGGTTTAAGATTTTGATCCTATTTTTTATATGCCTAGATTTCTTGTTAGATTATGATGAATTGCTACTAATTTATGCTTGGTTTCATGCTTGAGGATCACCCCATGGGTTTTTTCCTCCCCTGTTCAGCTGTTTATTGCCGTTTGGCACGGTTTGCCTATGAGGCAACCCTTTCTGCACATTGCTAGTATATCTGTTGACTTTATTGAATGTATTTTCTGTTGTTTATATTCTTGTGGATACATTTGTAGCTATTAGACAAGTAGTTTTTTAACTTACTTATGGCTTCTAACAGTTGATTACGTACGACTGGACTGCTCAGGGCTGTGAGAACCTGGTGTCGGAGATCAAAGAGGGAATAGACGATTAAGTGCTTCCCTAGAGGGCCTGTTGGTTTTAGTTTCATACGCAGTACCTACGGGAATAGGAATTTGTTCTTCCCAAGAGTTTTCTTAGTTTACCTACACATCGAGACCACAGGAGGAATTAGACGTAAGTGCTTCCTTAGAGATTTTTTAGCTATCGTTGCAAGACCATAGGGGAATTGACTTGAGAGCTTCCCAGAGTGTTTGTGCCTTGTTTGATTACTGGACTATAGGGGTCTGCTAGTTTAAGCCACCCAGAGAGTCAGTGTGAATTTTAATGGTTGGTTGTGATGAGTCCACCAAGCCAAAGAACAATCTTGGTTTAGGTTAGGTAGTCTTTTTAGATACATGTTGTGTTACTTTCTTATTGTGGAATAGAGACCTTGTTGGTTTTTCCCTAGTTGTGTAATTTAATGAATGTGAATGGTAATTGGTAGAATTATTTACTGCATTTGTTTACCATTAATTTTTCTATATCACTCACTGATAGTAGGGCACAAATCTTGTGGTGGTTGCCTATTGGGATTAGTCTCACACCCTGTTTGGGTCCTGCTTTTCGGCCCAAACAGACTATATGGTTGCAGGTATAGGTAGGGATTGTGGACCTTCCACCACAGGTACTTGATTTCTAGTCGGAGCTGGAGAGCATGGGACTGGGTCTTGGCCCACGATGCTGCTGGATTTTCTGTTTACATTTAGTTCTTTGGTTTCAGTTGTATTTCAGCACGTTGTTTTTCTTACTGCTTTCCATAGATACATGTACCATTCTGCATAATTATTACATCAGACATTGCTTTTACTTTCTTTTCAGTTGTTGCATGCTATTTACTGCTTATGCTATTGTTTATGCTTATTCCTCCACTGTATACTTTTCCAAATGAGGGCATAGTTTCCCCACTGACTCACCAAGGCCCTCGCTGCTAGTTGGCAGCCTCTGGCATTTGGGGAAACGTGCTTGACGTCATGTGGCGAACCGGGTACGGGGTGCCAGTGGAAGGGCTCCGGATTTGGGTCGTTACATGTTCCTTTGAAACAACACTAGGTTATTTAGAAGATAGTCAAAACCTAGCCATTAAATATAAATTTTCCACTTCAATGTTTTGAATTTCAAAAAAAATGGTCATCTAGAGTTGTGATCAGTAAGTCATTTGGAGTAACTTGATTTTTGGTGAATAATAACATACCCTTATGAATAGTAATATGACCCTTATGAATAGTAAATAATATTATTATTTTATTTTCTTAAGGCAATAAGATAATGAGATCTTAATTAATTTTTCAATGAGAAATAAAACTAATTGCACTTTAAGATTGTTATTTTTTGAATTAACAATGATTTTATTTAAAAATTAAATTAATAATATTTAGAAAATTAATTTTTAAAAATGGAGTTCATTTTTGAATTCTATACGTCGAAAAAGGGTTAGGGTAAATTTTTGGGATTTTTCTAAAATTCTAGAATTTTTTATGAATAGTGAAATACGATAAAATATTGTATATGAAAATTATCAGTTAAATACACTATTTATGACATAATAAGTGATGTAAGTCCACTTGGTTCAAAATCACATGCACTTATTACTATTATGGGTCACATGAAACAACACTATTGGTTGTCTTGAGGGAAATAATAAAATAATGAATTAAATATTCAAAATTTACCCCTCTCCTCCACTATAAAAACCCCCACCACTCCCTATTCTATTCACTCATCTAAGCCTTAAATATCCTCAAAGTTCTACCCAAATACTCTTCCCTAGTAACTCCTCATGACAAGGAAGCTCTTGGTCTTTCCAAAATACCAAAATCTCTTACCTTAAGGAGGTTCTCGAGGAAGTTATTTCAAGAGGTAAAACACCTTTCTTTTTCTTTTAGTTTCATTTGAATTTATCTTCATTTGTTATCCTCTCCTCACCTCCTCTGTCCAAATGATCATGATAACTCCATTATAATATATATACTGGATTTATATCATGTGAATGGAATAACCATCATCAATATTCTTACTCCCTCCCTTTTATTTTTATAAATGAAATCAACGTCCATGAGGTTCCAATTTATAACCTTTGTGGATGACGAAGTTTCGTTCTTCAATTGTTCCTTCATTACTGGTCATGAAACCATATTTATGGTTTAAAAAGGTCATAATATATTTATTTTATCTTTATTAATGTTTTGGAATCTTTACACATACATAATATGGAATAATAATACAACATAAGTTTATTGAGCACAAAACTGACAAGCCAAATTCAAGCGTTTATTTTTAACTCATCGAATGAGTCATACTCATGGTGCATAACCAGAATCATTATAAGATAATTTATATCTATTTAATGTCACTAATAATTTATATTAACAATTCTGGATGTTTAACGATATTTCAAACCAACTTCCATTCAAGGATATAAGTAAACAAATCATGAAACCAAGTAAGAAAATGCTTCCAAAACAATAAAATTGAATCTCTTAAACCCATAAAAAATTACATTAATTAACTTAATAAGGTTATAACATATCAATTAAATGTTTATTAGGTTCTGTAATTACTAATTAATGAATCTAAATTTGATTATTCAGGTTGTTAAGAACAATCAAGAACACCTTCGAGCATAAGGTAAGGGATATCTTAACTCAATTTCCATTTATTGAGTTACACATCTATGTCATTGGTTTTGTATTTCCAAGAATATGTGTGAATGAAATATGATTGTTTTATACTGTATATCCAATTATATTTTTTGGATTTTTATTTTTCACACATAAATATTTCGTTGATTTATCGTCACTCTAATGACACAATCTTTGTAAGGGATCCTCTCTCTCACTTTCGTTCAAGAATCTCCCCTATGTTGTGCCATTTTATTTTTAATTCCTAATGATGGGGTATGTTTTAACACCTCCCTCATACTTCCCTTTTGACATATAAATAATTTAATACCCCTTTAACTCTAATTAATCCCTCTCAATAACACTCGTTACCATGCCAAAATGTTTGTAAGAGGTTTCTCATCTCACTTTCATTTCTGTGAGATTTTCATTGTTCACCACTTATTTCTTGTATGTGGTATATGTGTACTTAAATTTTATATATAATAACATTATTCTATTTATATTCATGTTATTAAATGTTTTATTTTAGGGTTATTAAGTTCTGGTCATATGATTTGGCCGATTACATTGTGGTAAGAAACTCAGTCTCAACTACTATTTTGTTGTGACTAACCTTGTATTGTGCACCTAATAATCCTTATGTGGTGTACCTACTACCCATTTGAGATCAATTTTAATTTGAAATTATATTGATAATAAATATCCATAATCTCATATCATGGATATGTTGTTGTCTAAATCGTATACCATTTTACATACGGTGTTTATTTTGGAAATTTATTTTAATTATGGAAATATTGATGAATCTTTATACTCTACTCTATACGGATATTGAAAAGGCATATTTCTCTTGTATTGAATCAATGTATAAGAAATGATTTGGACATGAAGTGGCAGGTGGGTCCCGTTACAGCCCCTCGATGCATCAATAGGTCTCATGAGACAAATCAGTTGGTGACAAACCCTTTGAGTTTGTTTCAAAAAATCAGATGGGTTTCTACCCATAAAACTAAACTTTTTTACGGTATTATGGTTTCATGTGCCAGATACATGACTTAAAATTAATAAGAATTATCTTTATTCAAAACCAGTTATTATTATCCATGAGGTTTTCACAATGACAAAATCTATGGATGCAGTTTCATTCTCAGTTTATTAATGGCATTAGTTATTCATTTATTCACTATACCATATTGATTATGATTCACTTATTATTGTACTCATGATTCCACTATTTTTAACCCTTACTGAGTATTTGAGCTCACCCCTTTTATTGTTTACCCTAAAGAGGTGATGAATAGAAGGACATTTATTGAGTTCAAGTGGTTATAGTTTTAGTTTTCGTTATGTATTGTATTTTGCAAACCTTTCCAATGTAATTTGAGTTAACCAAATCACTTGTAGATGTTATAATTCATAAATAAAGGGAGATTTAAAAAGGGGTTATGTGGTATAAATGTAAATCCCAAAAAAATTAAAACATAATATTGTCAATGGGAAGAATATACCCCACTTATATGAAATAAATTCAAGAAGGACAATCATAAATCAATGAGAAGAATTATGTTTCAAAAACAATTATGGTAATGGAAATATAACAATAAGAGGGTTACCATGAAATTTAAATTAAAGTATCCTGAAATAAGATATGTTTATTATACTTAAAATCAACGGGGAAATGAATACACCAAATAAAATAAATTATGGTTCGTAATATCAAATATGTCTCAGGGATTTCAAAATGAGACAAAGAAACCCCTACAATTTGAGGTGCATTCAACTCAAAACCTCTTGAAAGAGATAGAGATTTAAATTGAACTTAAATTACCAATAATAAATGGTATTTCATTATTTAAAATCTAAATTAGTCAGTATATACACCACTTAAAATAAATTAGGTTCATAATACAAAATATGTCTCAAAGAGAGGTATTTGAGACGAAAAACCCTTACCTTGAGTTTCTACTAACTAGGCCTTGATCTAATCTCATGTATAATGAAAATAACTTACTTAACTACTTAATTAATAATATTATTCAAAATTATTACCCTTTATAAACATTATTTTTAATCCTTCATTACAAATATATTACTTAGTTATAATTATTTTTACTAATAGAGGTTAGAATGTTAGTTTGTTTATCATGTTCAAATATCATGGTAATAGATTAGATTCTTAATAATTAGTTTATATTTAATAATTAAATGATTATTAAATATATAATAATTTTTTTTTCAATTATTACTTAATTATTATTTTCATTAAGTGAAAAAAATGAATGTGGTTTGTGAAAATGGAAAACACGATAAACTAGTTTCGGCATGTTTAACAATCGAAATTTGATATATTAATAAATATTAAAAATATTAAAAAAAGTATATAATCATAAATACATATTAAATTAATTTTTATTACATGATATTATCATTATATAAAAATCCTTAATCATTCGTGATATAACATTATAACATCGTTCACGTGGGTGGTAAAACCAACTTAAACGGTAATGTTTTATAATGTTTTCATGGGTAAGGGAATGTATTTAGATAATGATAGTATAAAATATTAAGAATATTAAAATGAAATAATTATCATATATCCTCATTAAAATCATTTTTTGAACCATCCAAGATGTTTGGTGATGGAAAAAAAATTCATCATTCATGGAGGCAGTAGTCCGTCGTATGCATGATTAATAATCTCATTTCTCATTGAATGGAAGGAATGATGTTTTATGAAAAAATGTCATTTAAAAATTTTATTTGTGAAATATTAATCATATTTATTCATGAAATCCATATTTTATACCATCCTTGAGAGGTGATGATAAAAAAAAACAACATCACTTCGTGGAGGCGACAATCCACACGTACGCACGATCAATGTTATATTGTTTTCTTAATGGATATAAAGGATTTAATATTTATTGTCTAATTAATATAATGAAATTTTATTATAATAATTATATGTATGTAATTATATTAAAAAGTATATATATGTTTATGATAGTAAAAATTAATAAGTAAAAACTAAAATATTTTAAAATATTTTTTAATCATTTTTTGAATTATCCCCTGCGTAAAAAACTTTTTACCATTTTCACTTTTTACCATAGAAATTATTTTTTAACCTTAGTAATTAATTTTAATGAAAAAAATTAAAATTGAACTTATTACCTAATTTGAAACATATAATTTTAAATTTTAGAATCATTTTATCATAAAAAATTATAAAGGATTAAAATTTTAATTTTAAAATAAATGCATGTAATCGCGTAAAAACAGTTTTTAGAAAAAACATGTTTTTAAGATTAAAAATTATGTATAAGGTAAAATTATCATGGTTATTGATTTACATGGAATAAAGTGATTAATTATGAAACAGTAAAAGTTATGAGGCTTTCATGTAAAACTAAAACTGAATCTCACCTTTAAAAAACTTAATTTAAAAAAAACAATTGAAAACAATTTTTATTAAACTAACATTTTAATTTAGTTCTAAAAAATGTTGGATGTATGATTTATATGTTCAAATAATATTTAAAACTGAATAATTTCATTACTTAAATAAATATTTTATTACTTAAAAGGTTATTTAATCTTCTAGGATACTCTTACATAATGATAAAATCATATAAAATATAATTTTCTCAAAAAACATATTTTTTGACTAAAAAATAGCCTTTAAAAAAACTAAAAAATTCATAATAAGTATATTTTGATGTGAGGAATTAAAAAATGAATTTTATTTTATCAAATTTAAATTATTGAATTTTTAACTTTGATTTTTAAAAGAAAATACATAATATAAAGAAAAAAGAATTTATTGAAAATAACCTTTTTCAATATTAACTCATATTAATTATATATCATCTGAAGATGATAAATTTTAATGGTTTACCATATTATTGTTTAGTATAACTTTATTAATATTTTTCTTCAATTGTGTTTCGGTTTTTTACATTGAGTGTAGTGTGTAATGCAAGTTTTCAAAAATAACGTCAATTTTACAAGGCCTAGAATTTTATGTCGTTACACTTTTATCCTCATAAAATGTGATCAAGCCTATTCATCACCACACCAATGTAATGAAAATATTTCTAAGATAATTCATTATATAGTAATTATTTCTCATTTTCATCAATCGATACTCACATTATATCTTTCCCTTGAGAGGGTAATCGTTTTTGAAGTATCTTAGGTATCACCAATAGTTGCACTTACATCACATCTTCTCTTATACTTCACCTTCACATAAATCACATTTTTTTCATTGATTCATCATTCTAAATATTACTTACCAAATCTCCTAGTATAAAAGTATCCCGGAGGGTCATCCTCATCATCATCATTTTTCTTATTTGGGTTGAATATTTTGTAAGCTTTCATCAACTCATAATCATCATCATTGATATAAATCATCCTAAATCCATAAGACACGTGGTATATTTCATCATTGAAAGTTAACTTTTATTATATTCAACCCATTCAATATAATTAGAGTTAACATGACCTCATTGATTTCACTAGATTCTTACTTAATTTGACATGTTTCAAGATTTTATCCAACTCCACACTTTACTCCAACTTCCAAGTCACATAATATTTTAGTCATTCTACTATATATAATTCATCATTAGCTAAATACCTCAATAATAGTTTATAAATAACACTTTAACCCTACTTACTAATGAAATTTAATGACACCTCTCATGAAATTTACATTTTTTCCAAACCATAGGAATTTCCACTTTCTCATATCCCCAAAACATCATTTCGTTTTCAATTTAAATTTTTCACAATCATAAAATACTCCCATTATTCATTAAGGGTAAAATTTGGGGTTTGACTTAGTGGTAAGCACCACATAAGTCTACATGAAAGGCTCGAGTTCAAATCCAGGTGAGAGAGGATTTATGAGTTACTGAAACAATTATTGTAGTAGTATCATAGCTGGTAATGTAGCAGTGACACTATTCACCCGAATTGAGCATTCAGGCCATAGGGCCTCTAAGCCATCCTTGGGCCTTTGGGACAAAATATTCAAGGCCTTTGGGCCATAGTTCCCCCAATCCATAAAGCAAAGCAGGTTCAACTTATGGGAGCAACCCCAGGCTAATAGATTAGAGCATAAGCAACCACCAGACTGAGAAAACCAGACCCAAGATTGAAGGTATAACACCCCAAGGTTTTGAAAATAAATATAGAATTCAATTTTATAATCTATCCATTAAACACAACTTTTCCTTTTCTATGTTTTGAATTTTGAAAAATGGTTATCTAGAGTTGTGTTCAGTAAGTCAATTGGAGTCTGATAGAACAAACTTGATTTTTGGTGAATAGTAACATACCCTTATGAATAGTAATATGAATAGTAATATGACCCTTATTAATAGTAAATAATGGTTTTATTTTATTTTCATAAGGTAATATGATAATGGGATCTTAATTAATTTTTCAATGTCACATAAAACTAATTATACCTCTAAGATTGTTATTTTTTGAATTAACTATGAATTTATTTAAAAATTAAATTAATAATATTTAGAAAATTATTTTTAAAAAATGGAGTTCACTTTTGAATTCTACATGTCAAGAAATGGTATGGGTGAATTTTTGGGATTTTTTTGAAATTCTAGAATTTTTTATGAATAGTGAAATACGATAAAATACTGTATATACAAATTATCTGTTAAATACACTATTCATGAAATCACAGGTGATGCAAGGCCACTTGGTTTGAACTCACATTCACTTATTACTATTAGGGGTCACATGAAACAACACTATTGGTTGTCTTGAGGGAAATAATAAAATAATGAATTAAATATTCAAAATTTTCCCCTCTCCTCCACTATAAAAACCCCTCACCACTCCCTCTTCTCTTCACTCCTATAAGCCTTGAAGCTCCTCAAAGTTCTTCCCAATTACCCTTCACTAGTCTCTCCCCACATCCAATAATCTTCTGTTCTTACCAAAAGACCAAAACCCCTTCCCTTAAGGAGTTTCTCAAGGAGGTTATTTCAAGAGGTAAAGCACCCTTTTTTCATTTGGTTTCATTTCAATTTATCTTCTTTTGCTATCCTATCCTCACCTCCTCTGTCCAAATGATCATGATAACTCTAGTATCATCTATATAATAGAATTATATCATGTGACTGTAAGAACCATAATAAATATTCTTACTCCCTCCCTTTTATTTTTATAAACAAAATCAACATCCATGATGTTCAAATTTATAGCCTTCGTGGACGATGAAGTTTCATTCTTCAATTTCTTCTTCATTACTGGTCATGAAACAATATTTTTGGTTGAACCAGACTATAATATATGTATCATAACATAATTAATATTCAGGAACCATAATATGTACATATAATTAAGTTATATGACAAAACTAGTTCATAATAATCCAAATACCGCCAAATAATCGAAGTGGTTGTCATCTAATGATTCATCCTCATTACATGTAAAAAATGATATAAATGACCATTATCAATTATTTATATTCATAAATAATATTTAATTCCAACCCTGGAGATTTATAACCATTCCACATGAACTCTATTACTTAAAAACAAGTGAACCGATTATGAAAATAAAGAAAACGAACACCCCAGAACAACGAAATTCAATATAATAACTTAGAAATAAGGGTATAAATGAACTAAACAGAATTATGATAAAATAAATAAATGTATAATAGATTCTTAAATAAGTTACTAATAAGTATAATTTCATATTCCAGGATCTTAAGTTCAAGATCAGAACACGTTTAGAGTTAAGGTAAGGGTTTTCCACCTGAACTTCCATTTTCATTCGGGTTACTTTTATTGTCTAATTTTATCGATGAAATTCTTATGTATTGTTATGTACTCCTAAAAAATTTTGTGATAGTATTATATATATCTACACAAACCAGAATCCTTCCCTATTTTCTAGATATTTACATGTTTTAAAAGAATCTCTCAAAACTGTTTCCAAAAATACGAGCCCGATACAAGGGAATTTCTCAAATTCATATCTATTTTCAAGGGAAAGATATAGTATATTTTTTGAAACCATTATCCTTATAAAAACACTCATTTTATCATGAAATAAATTCTTACTTTAATTCTGGTTTTATACAAGCTTTTTCGAAAAGAACTCTTCTTTTCCAAATAAAAGAGTATTTGTCTCAAGAATTGCTTAATGATTTTATAAGAGTTTTTTCATCTAATTCAACACTCTTTTTGATTACATGGTATTATTGGGTTTAATAATTTATTAATTCATCTAAAATATTTTATTTAATGGTTTATTTCTAAATCTATTGTGGTTGATCTATCCTAAAACCATTCACCATATTACTCATAATGGTTAGTGTTTTATGTTTAATGATTGGGGAAAGTTAGTTACATTTCATATGATAGTTTCAATATGAATGTATATGTTGTTTATGTTGATCCCCGCTCATATGAGGAATGCATTGGACTTATTATGTGATGGGTGGGGCCCGCTATAGCCCCTCTATGCATCAGTAGGTCTCATGAGATAAATAGACGTGGAATTGGCCGAGGCCTTTCCGAATGTGATATATGAATTTTGGCTGAGGCCTTAATCATTAGACGTCTTGGCCGAGGCCTTGACAAAATGTTTCAGAATGTCCAACATATGAACTTCCCTCGTTATGAATCTAGTAATTGAAAGTTCATGTGGTTATTCAACTACTATAATACCCATGATTATGTTTTATTATGGCATTATATTCTCAGCTCATATTCCTACCATAATGTGTTCAAGTTTATTGTTAAAGGCATGTGTTTTCAATTATGCACCATGTCTTATATTTATGCTATCTTCCGCTGTATTTATTACTCTTACTGAGTGTTTGAGCTCACCCCTTTCTTATGTTTCATTTTTACCAGGATATAAAGAAGTAAATTATGAATTAATTACAAGCATAATCTAGGAGGCATGGGATAAATTAGTGTTTTATTTCCTTTCTTGATGTAAAGTTGAACTTATTTATGTATCTTGTTTCTAATAATACTAAAATACTTGGTCCTTAGGGATGATTATTCCTTGTTTGTATGCTAATGTAATCAAATAAGGCACTGGCTCTGAGAAACTGGGGTTGGGTCCTTACAGAAGGAGGGATATGGAATAAATTATCAGCCTGTGTAGCCCTGAATAAGGGCATTACAAGCTGTTAGCAATGTCATGTGGTGAGTTGATGGAGACTTGAAGTGGTGTTGGGGAGGTGTTGTTTTAATGTAGTCAAATTATAAAATGTAAAGGGCTTATTCCTTAGGGATTATAGGCCATGTAATTCAGGTTGTGTGCCTTTGGGCCTCCTGGTCATGTAGGGTTCTCTCACAAGCCAATTAAAAAGGGGGATTATCAGATAATAAAAAAATAAGGAATTAGAGCATCAAGGGTAAATTTAACATACAACTCAAAAATAATATCCTGGTCATAAAAATTTATGTTTTAATACCCCCACCATTCATCAAAACTTATTATTACATACCTAAACTATATTATGAAATAAACATAGTTAAATTCCCACATTTTCATGATATAACTCATTTATTTAACCCCCTCATATAGTATCCTTTGGTGATGGAAACTTCTACCCCATAGGCCCCAACCATAAATCCATTTTATATGTCTATCCATTTGAATTATAACATATGTCAAACTACCCACTTGACTTTTCCATGTGAAGTACATATCAAATCACTTACCTTTATATAATTTCATATCAAGTTAGTTTATAAAATCACTGTCAATTTAAAAAATGCCCAAAATTTATGGAAAATCATAAACCCAATTCCATTATATAAAATAACAACTTTTAACTTTCTTACATCCTTATGTTATAAAACAATTTTTATCAATTTAAACTAAATCCAATCCATCAATTTTCATCCATAAGAACAACTCACACAATAGTGATATAACCATGTTTCATTTATTTCATCATGTAATATATTCTCAAATCAACCCCCTATGTACTAATCAAATAAATCACTATTAATTAGCATTTAAATTTATTATTAAATGATCATGGGTGTTTTTAATTGGATCATAAGAAATATAACTTTGGAATTCACCCCAATTCTAATCAATTAACTCACCAAAAATTAAATATTTAGTTCAACATTAAATATTAATTAGTGACTTTTGATTAATTTGGGACCATTCTTATTTTGTTATCAAAATTTCAACATCACATAATCAAAACAAATATCACTATAACATGCATTTAAAACTTTAAAATGGAAATTATAATTCATTCAATATTGACTTTTTTATTTAAGGAAAAGAAAAAAACCAAGTAAAATAATTTAAGTGGGTGGTAAAAGTGAAGACTTAAAGAATCTTCCCATACAAAAAAATACAACTAATTAGGATGGATCTATGATCCATGTAAATATTGATTACAATAATTAAACATCCAAATCGGTCCAAGGTATCTACTGCATGATTTCATTCTCTTATAGGTCTATCAATAGGTGGTATCAGGGGAGAAAAGGGCTCAACATCAATACATGAGGTAGGCGATACACGAAGGTTTTAGGGATGGGTTGGAGAGACCTATGGCTACTATGTTGTTATCCTAATAAATAAAGATATGGCACTATAATAAGGGGTGAATTTATAGTGACTCTGACCCCAGAAACCTAGAGCTAGTGTTTTCTTTATTACATTAGCATAAAATATAAGGAACTACATCCCAAAGGACCGAATATTTTAATAGTCTTGGTAAACTAAATACATACTTGAATCACATTTACATTTGAAAATGAGAATACAACAAATTATTTTCTTGAGACCTATATTATTCACCTTATCATATCCCTACATATCAATCATGAAATACTTCCTAGTATCCTAGGGAAAATAAAACATAAGAAATAGGTGAGCTCAGATGCTCAGTAAGGATAAGCATACAATGGAAGCTATGAATAAATAAGACATAGTTAATATGGCAAGGTAAATAACTGAAACACATGAAATTTAATCAATAACTTGAACATAATATGGAAGGAATAAATGATGATCAGATAATTATAAATAAATAATCACATGAGCATGAAACTTAACCATGGATATTCTAAATAATCAAATAATCACAAGGAATATCAATAACTGAATTCATAATGATGGAATACATAATGATGGACATCTAAAACATATTGTCAAGGTCTCATGTCAAGACATCTAATAGAGTCAAGGATTCATATAAAAACATATAATATCATCGAGGCTTTGTGTCAAGACATCTAATTCTTCCAAGGCCTTGTGCCAAGACATCTATATAAATGGGTAAGACCTCAGCCAAAACCATATCTTGTTTGTCTCACGAGACATACCAATGTATCGAAGGGATATAGTGGGCCCCCAAGTCACTTATAAAGTAATTTATTCCTCATATAAATAAATAATAAAACTAAATCAACATTCCCTGTCATAAAATATCATTATTTAGTAAAGGATATGTATTTATCAATATTTCCCTAGTCAATCAAATAACTTTAAAAGTAAAACATTGTATGTATAAATGAGATATATTTTCAGCAATAAGCATATCCATGAAAAAAATATGTATATTTAAGGGAAATTTGATGTCTAATGATCTCAGTAAAGTGAATATTTCAAGGCAAAGTTAATGACTACAAAATGAAACAAGGAAGTGAATGTCAAGACTATCCTTGGTCAAAATAATCACAAACCATACAGAGGAAGAATAAGGATGGTATCAACATATACCCATTAGAGTAAGAATAAAGGGTTGTTGTCATTGATTAATAAAAATTCCATAAAAATATCTTTAAAAAATTCATTAGGAAAATATCCTTTTCATTTTAAAAATTACCTTTTAAAACATGAAACAGTTTAAAAATCATTTTCTTTGAAAAACAATTTTAAAAACTAAGAATTTATAGATTATTAGTAAAGAAATTTTATTTAAAAATAACCTTGTAAAATTCCAAAGGAAGCTTCAAAGAAATGATGTTCATGATGGAGGGTAATTATTTACACGTCGTACAAGTTAAAAGAACATTCCTTTTACACTGTAAAAGCTTTTTTGAAAATGATAATAATATTCCTTTCATATTTTTAGTAAAATCCAAATGGGAATTGTTTTAAAAATGACATATGATTACTTTGAAAAAAAATTAAAAAGTAAAAATGGGTTAAATTCCTTTAATAAATCATTTCAAAAAGGTTAAAAATATTTTTAAAAACATTTTTAGAAAACAAGGTTTTAGAAGAAAACAAATTTATGACTGAATAGAGAAATGAAGTTGGGTTTTCTTAAAAACAAATCTCAATTAATGAAAGGATAAAAGAGTGGTAAAATGGTAAAATTACTTTAAAATATCATGAATAACCAGAGTAAAATAAAATGAAATAGTTTTATTCGAAAATGGTCAAATAATTTCCTTTAACTGAAATTCTAGAATAAAAAATCTCGTTTAGAATGAGATTGTGAAATAAATTTTTACAATGATCACAACGTTGAAGTGATAATTAATCAATGTTTCGATTTTGTGATTCAACTATAAATCCAAATAAAACAATTAGAAATGCAACATAAGTTAATAAAAAGGCATTATACACATAATATTAGAATGACATAATCAATGAAGTAGAAGTTTAACCCAATGAACAGAAATTAAGTTACGAAATATATTACCTCACGCTTCCTTTTGGTTGATCATGATTTAACCACTTTTATGATGGTTTTAAGAATGTTATTAATTTATAAAATAACTATATTCATACTTATAATATCATATATGATCCTTTTATTACATTTTACCACTCATTTGTTCATAATATTTCATTATTTTCATTATTCTGGGCGTTAATTTCCTTGTTTTTTCAACTGTGTTTTGTTATGAAAGTTACGGTTCACTTACATATAATATATATCCATAGTCTAAAAAATAATATTAATACTATAAATATCATATTTACTCATTATATACATTATTAGAACCATTTATAAAAGTTGAACATGGAAAATAAATTGTCTTGCTTCATGGATATGATAGGTCGTACGTACTCACGAGCGGCGATATCATTCACTTAATGGGTGAAAGGGTAAGGAATTGGGTGATATATTGAATTTAAGGAATCAATATATTATAATATATATGATATATATTCATTAATTTTATCCTTATTACATTCCATTTAAAGCTTAATTGAAAAACAAATCGCATCGCTTCGCGAGGCAGTAGTTTGTCGCACAAACGAGCGACATTCTCGTATTTTAAATGAAATGGAAGTCAAAAAGGTATATGTGATATTAAAATTAAATAAGTATAATAATATCATAAATATAATATACATTTGGTAAATCCATCATTGTATCCAACTATGATAGGTGATAATGGAGAAACGAATGACATCTGTTCGTGAGGTGGTAGTTCGTTGTACACATGAATGATGATTTCATAACTCATTTGATAGAAGTGGAGAAGAATCATTATTATTCCATAACCATAATAACATATTAGTATATAAAAGATACTATTTTTATTATATTTTAAGTTTTAATACATAATTGAATGTGGAAAAAGAAGAAACAAAATGAAATAGATTTGTTAAGATAATTACTTTCTCTAAGAGAAAACTCATTTGGATCTAATCTTAAAAACCCTAGGGATGGTCTTTTGGGAGGACCAACAGCTCTAGAATGTAAAAAAAGGATTTTAGGGAGAGAATTTGGTAGGTTTTGGTCGATATAAAGGGCTTGGGAGGTGTGAATAAGTGGGGGTGGAGAGGGAGTGGCCTTATATAAGTGGGGAAATGGAACCCTCTTGGAAATTAAATTGAAATTTCCGAAAAGAATCCAAAATGTTAAATCCATTTACATGAAAAATGATTTCAAATGGCCATATATTCGAACTTGGAAAGTATAAGATGTAAATATGTCTTTATAAAAATATTTTGACAAGTTGTTTGGTCATTTTAACCCTTATACTTTTAGTTTAACCCCATGGTAAATCTATTTTTACCTTAACTGCGATAATTGATTTTTACCGTTTTCACTATTCATTTTGGTCAAAAATTAATTTGACCTTATTACACATTATAAATTAAGATAATTAAAAATATGGAATACATTTTTCCAAATAAAATTCATATAATTGGAAAATTTTAATTTAAAATTAATCATGTAGACATGATGAGAATGAAGGTTTTTTAAAGATAAAATGTTTGAAAGTTTACAAAGTTTTTATATCAAAATTTAATATAAAAATGATTTAAATGAAATAGATTGAATTAATTGATATATAATTAAACTAATTATACTTTAAAACCAATTCAAAATATAATTTAATATTATAAATTATTTAAACAAAAAAGGAAGTTTTCAATTAAAATTCAATATTTTTCACTATTTATTAAAAAAATGAAACTTTTCAAAAAAATAAAAAAAAAACACCAAAAGATAATTTTGATATTATTATTTAAAACATTAATTTAATTATATCAAATAAATTTTCTAAAATTATTAAAAATTAATTTTAAATTATGTGCACAAAGCACAACAAAATCGTCTTTTAGGAAAAGTACAATTTTTCAGAAAACATTTCTTTTTTCTTCTAAATTGTTATTATTTTATTTCTAATTAATAGATAACCATATTTTTCATAAATTAATTATTACTATTGATACCCTCAAATTTAAAGTTTAGGTGATAATAATTATATTAAATAATAATATTTTAATAATATTTCACGTTTTGTTTAAACCCGATGTTGCATGTAACACAAGATAAACTCAGTGTTGCATATAACACAATCTAAACTTAGTGTTGCCTATAAATAAAGATAAAATTAGTGTTTCATATAACACAAACTAAACTAATTATTGCGTGTCGAGTACACTATCAAATACAATGTTCTTATTTTAGAATTTTGGGGTGTTACATTCTCTCCATCTTAAATAAATTTCATCCTCACAATTTAAACTTGATCTCAGTAGTTAAGGGTTTGATATTTGAAAATTATTTTATTGAAACCCACATTGTAAAAATATTTAATAAAATATCCTCTTGATAAGAGAGAAAGGGAATTACAAAGGTCATATGGGATAACACATACTAGGTTTGAAAGTAGGAGAACATAGGTGAGAAGTGAAAACATAGATATAGAAGAGAAAAATAACACCCAAATACTGATAGAGAGTGATAAAGAAAATTGATCACAAAAAAGTGGGTGATTCGGAGAATGATAACAACCATAAATCTATAAACCAAAGAGGTGTGAAAAAGGTCATTGATATCATAAAAAATGATGATAACAGGACAATATGTTTGTTTCAAGATGATTTTCCTAAAGTTGAGGAATTATTTCACTCTCTATAAATATAAGGAAATATACTTACTTGATATATTTTTATTTCATAGGAACAATTCCATCCATTGGTTGTGCTTCGATCAATTTTCACTTAATCTCTTACTCCAAGAAATGAATATCAAAAAATGAATTTTTTTATTCCTGAAGCACTAAAGTTCACTTTTAAAAAATCTTAATATCCAAAATAGAATGATAATTAATTCCTTCAATCTCGAGTTATTATTATAACAAAATAGTTAGTTCATATATATTCATATGGTAAAGAAATACATTAATCTCCAAAAACTCATCCAAAGTTCAACTTAAACCATTCATAAATGGATAACCTTTTGGCCTTTCCAAAAGATTAAGATCCATAACTATAGAAAGGAGGTTACAAAATTTCCAAAATGTAATTATCATTAATATACCAAAAAACATAAATAATCTATTAATCATCACATACCAAACATGTGAATAACTTTATCATGTATTTTCTTAAAACATGGTAATAACTTGAATTACTATAAAACCTTATTGAAAAAATGAATGCTTCCTTATTCCTTAAGTAAAATACAGATTATTGGATATACTCCTTAAATTCAAAGATGTTGTAAACTCCATCAATGATAATATAAACCAATTTTTCAACAAATCATTAACAAGTCTTAAGGTAATCAGTACTATCCAATTTACTTAATCCATATCAATCATATCTTTATTGCAAAATCATTATCTAAACATCAGTAACATGTTAAAAGTTATCTTTCCCTCAATCATGTATTTTCCAAGAAGTTCAACTTTCCACTGAATCATTTTTATTTTTCATCGGTACCGTTCATTATACACTTTCAAATATTTAATAAAAAAAATCTTCAGTACAATACTTATAAATTTCATAATTCTTATAACTAGGATATCATTGATAAAATACTGAAATGACATAATTCTTGAATTATGATACAAGCACATTAATCCTTCCACTTCCTCTGTGGTAATAGCATAAGATTGACCATGATGCATTAGATACTTTTGAAATATATTATTTTTATTCTTAGGGTATTTGTTTGTGTATTACCCCCATCTCCTTACAGTTTAAGCATTGAACATTAGAAATCTTTTCTTGACCTTGAAAAAAAAGAACAGTGGCCTTTTTTCCCATGCCTAAGGCAAAATCATTTTCCTTTAAAGCGTGTACTAAGGTGTTTCCTTCCACAATTTTTATATGTGGGAAAATTATTTTTTCCATCATTCCCTTTATCTATATTTTTATTTGTCATACTCTTCTTCTCTTGCTTCACTTATAATCCATAATACTTATAGAATTAATTCTATGCCTTATTAGCACATGATATTATGTCCTCATATGATGAGAATATTCATAAGACTAGTTCCCTTCAAAATATTGGCTTAATCCTATCTAAGAAATGATCATTCTTACTCTTAGGGTTATATGCATTGATGTGATTCTCATTCCTTCTATTAGGATACATTTCTAAATGATTTCATACACTATATTAGATTATATCATTATGAAACATAATGTATATTCCCAAAACTTGTGAAATAATTAACATAAATTGAAATTTGTATGCTTAGCTAATCTCATAATCAGAAACATGATTTCTTTGGGGATATTTTTATTTTCAAATCCTTGATAATGGTTTGTAAAGAAAATGTGAATTATCCTAAGCATATCACCTAGGAGTATCAAACTAGGTGTGCAGTAAGCTCATTGTCATACACCTGGTGACGATCGGGTCCAGTCCAATGCACTCATTTCGAAGTTATTACCCCTAGGTACATCTGTACTAGAACCATGTTCACTTATAATATCTATACATGGATGTATTTCTTATAAAAACCACATAATCTCTTCCTTACCAAAACTTTTAGATGTTATTCTATACTTATTCTCAAAGTTTATAATAGGGTTATGTTCTCTAATCTATGTTTTCCTAAATCTAGTTCCCAAGATTTCTACTAAACTTCCTTTGATACGAGTTGTAGCAACCCCGACCACAGAATCCCAGAGTCGGTGTCTACTTTATTAAATTGGAATAAGATACAAGGAATCACATCCCGAAGGATCAAATAGTTTAGTAGTCTTGGTAAAATAGATACATACTTGATTCACATTTAAATTTGAAAAAATTGAATACAACAAAGTATTTTCTTGAGAACTCCATTATCCCTATTAGCATATCCCTACATATCAATCATAAAATACTTTCTCGTGTCTTGGGGAAAATAAAACATAAGAAATGGGTGAGCTTAGATGCTCAATAAGGGTAAGTGGACATCAAAAACTATGAATAAATAAGGCATAATAAATATAAAATGGTAAATAACTGAAAAATATTAAATTTAATTAATAACATGAGCATAATATAGAAGGAATAAATAATGATAAAATAATTCCAAATAAATAATCACATGAGCATGAAACTTGACCATGGATATTCTAATTAATCAAATAATCACATGGAATATTAATAATTGAATTCACAATGATGGAATGCATAATGATGGACATCTAAGACATATCGTTGAGACCTCGTGCCAAGAAATAAAATATCGTTGAGGCTTCATTCCAAAACATATAATACCGTCGAGGATTCATGCCAAGACATCTAATACTATCAAGGCCTCATGGCAAGACATCTATATAAATGGGTAATGTATTTTCCAAAACCATATCTAGTTTGTCTCATGTGACCTATTGATGCATCAAGGGGATATAGAGGGCCCCACACATCACTTACTAAGTCCAATACATTCCTCATACAAATAAAGAATACAACTGAATTAATGTTCCTTAACATAAAATATTCATATTGAGTAAAGGATACAAATTTATCAATATTTCCCCATTCAATCAAATAACTTTCAAAGCAAAACACCGTTTGTAGAAATGAGATGTGGTTAAAACAATAAGGATATCTATGTTAAATAATATGGATATTTATGAGAAATTTAATATCTAATGATCTCAGGAAAGTTAATATTTTAAGGGTAAGTTAATGACTACAGAATTAAATAAGAAAGTGAATTTCAATACTATCCATGGTCAAAATAATCATAAACCACCCAGAGGAAGAATAAAGATGATATCAACATATAACCATTAGAGTAAGAGTAAAGGGTCCTTGTTATTGATGAATATAAATACCATAAAATGTACTTTAAAACATTCTTGAGGAAAATATACTTTTCATTTCGAAAATCATTTTTTAAAATATAAAACATTTTGAAAATCCTTTTCTTTGAAAATCACTTTTAAAAACTAAGAATTTATATAATATTAAGAAATAAATTTTCTTTAAAAATATCCTTATAAACTTTCAAATGAAGCTTTAAAGAAATGATGGTCACGACGGTGGGTAATTTTTTACATGCTATAAAATTTAAAAGAACATTCTTTTTGCACTGTAAAAAGGTTAGAAAAGTGTCTTGTTCGAAAAATTATAAGAAGATTCCTTTCATATTTTTGGTAAAAGTCAAACAAGCATTGCTTTGAAAACAACATAAGATTCCATTGAAAACATTTTAAAAAAAATAAAAATTGGTTAAATTTCCTTTAATAAATCATTTTGAAAAGTTTAAAAATGTTTTTTAAAACATTTTTAGAAAACAAAGTTTTGGAAGAAAACAAATTTTCGACTGAAGAGAGAAATAAATTTGGATTTTCTTAAAAAATTACCAATTAATTAAAGTACTAAAGAGTGAAAAAAATTATACTATTACTTGAAAATATTATGAACAACCAAAGGTGAAGAAAATAAAATGGGTTTATTAAGAAATGTTCAAATAATTTTCTTCAATTGAAATTCAAGAATAAACAATCTTGATTAGAATGATATTTTGAGATAATATTTTATAATGATCATAACGTTGAAGTAAAAATTAACCAATGCAACCGACAGAGTTAGATTTGGAGGACAGACAGAGGATTGGGGGTTCGTCGAAGATTTGCGGTCGTGTAGGTTCTTTTCGATGAAGAAAACCTAGAAGAAGACGGTTTTGTTCGTCAGACGTGACCCCGGTGCATTTAATGAAAAAAAAATACACGGCGTGTACTTTTGGAGTACACGGCGTGTACTCTCCTTTTTCGTACTCCACTTTAGGTGGCCTCCACATCACCCCACACGACCGTGTGTGTGGTCATGACACATCCATCACACGGCCTTCTGTGGCAATGAAGTACATAGCGTGTACTCATAAAGTACACAACATGTACTTTAAAAATTTCCAGAAACTCCTCTTTTCACAAAAACTCCAGAAAAAGGAAAAACATACTTGAAAAGAAGATTCAGGTTCTTAGAAACTTCCCCCCTTAAAGAAATTTGTCCCTGAATTTTCCTAGTGTAGCATAGAAGAAGAAATCCTGAATAGTTCCGGCCACTATGCTCGTACATCAGTTTCCCTCTCCCAAGTCGCATCCTATACCTGCCCGTGCTGCCACAAAACTCATACCAAGGGAAAAAACCGGCCATGGAGAACCTTTTTACTATGGTCCACAATCCAGATAGGATGCTCCTCAAATGACACATCCACTTCGAGCTCAACCTCCTCAGGTTGAAAGACATGAGACGGGTCTAAAAAGTAATGTTGAAGCTGAGAGATGTGAAAAACATCATGCATAGCTCGGTACCTCTAAGGTAACTACAACCGATAGGCAACCGGACCCACTCTATCCAACACCTCAAATGGCCCGACGTACCTCGGTGGAAGCTTAACCTATCTCCTAATCCTCTTGTGTCCCAACCTCAGTGTGGCATGCAGGAAAACCTAATCCCCGACCTCGAACTTCAGAGGTCATCTCCACTGATCAACATAAGACTTCTGATGAGACTGCATAGTAGTCATCCTCTTCCGAATCAACTCTATCTGCTCTGTGGTCTCCTGAACAAGACGAGGTCCTAGAAAATCTACCTATCCTACCTACAGCCAACATAAATGTGATCGGAATGGCCTACCGTACAAAGCCTCATAAGGTTCCATCTGAATAGTTGCTTGAAAACTATTATTGTAGGAAAACTCCACAATAGGTATATTCTTCTCCCAAGAAAATCCAAAATCTAGGATGCATGCTCGAAGCATGTCCTCAAGCACCTGAATCATATGCTAGGACTGGCCATCTGTCTAGGTATGGTAAGCTATACTCAAAAGTACATGTGTTCCCAAAGCCTTCTGAAGCCCTTACCAGACCCAAGAAGTAAAACGGGCATCCCTATCCGAAACAATGGAGTGTGGAAATCCATGAAGATGTACAATCTATCAGATGTACAACCGTCCCATCTCATCAACACTGAGGGTCTCCTTGATCGAAAAGAAGTGAGAAACCTTCATGAGCCTGTCAATGATGACCCATACTGCATCATTACCTTGAGGTGACCTCGACAACCCTATCATGAAGTCCATCACAACATCATTCCACTTCCACTCGAGAATGGGTAACTGCTGTAAAAGCCCTATTGGTCATTGATGCACTGCCTTCACCTGCTGACAAGTGGAACATCTCATGAAGAAACCAGCAACGTCCCTCTTCATACCTAGCCACCAATACTGACAGTGTAGATCATGATACATCTAGGTGACGCCAGGATGAACTGCCCAAACTGAGGAATGAAAGTCCTACATCAGCTCCTCGCATATATCTGTTGGCACGCATACACATCCTTGGATATGAAATATCTCATCCTCGCCTATGGTCCATCCAGGAATAGGGTCCTCTCTTGACACACTCTCCCTAAGTACTAGGCCTTCAGAATCTGATATCTACCTCATTCGTACCTGATCAAGAAGTGTAGAGGTAACCGCTACATAAGAAAGCAAAGTCTGCCCCTGTCTGTCATGCACCTCCAGATGCATCTCATAGAACAGAGCCATAAGTTTCCACTCACTACTGGCCTCCCGAACTGCCTGTATCTGAGTCCTCCTACTCAACACATTAGCCACTGTGTTTCCTTTCCATGACGTTCAGGCAAGCTCAAAGTCAAAAGACTAAAGGTACTCAACCTACCTTCATTGTATCAGATTCAGATCACGTTGAGTGAATATGTACTTGAGACTCTTGTGGTCGGTGAAAACCACAAAGTGATCTCTCAGAAGATAATGTCTCCAACAATGAAGGGCATGAACAACAGATTCCAACTCCAGGTCGTGTGTCGGGTAATTCCTCTCATGTGGCCTCAACTTCCGAGACCCATATGCAATGACTCCATCTCCCTACATAAGTATAGCTCCCAGCCCGATACCTGACGCATCATAGTAAATAGTATAACTCTTTCCTGGCTCTGGTAAGACTAGTACCAGTGCTGAATTCAACCTTCCTTTTAGCTCCTGAAAGGATGACTCACAGGAATCTAACCATAAGAACTTTTCCCCCTTCTTAGTTAGACCTGTCAGCAGTGTTGCTAAGCCTAAAAAGTTCTATATGAAACGTCTGTAGTATCCAGCCATCCCTAGAAAACTCCACGCCTCAAAGACATTCTTTGGTTTCTCTTAGAAAAATACATCTCTCACTTTCTCTAGGTCTACAGATACTCCTGCCTCTGAGATAACATGACCTAAGAAGTGAATCTGGTTCATCCAAAATTGGAACTTTGAGAGTTTAACATATAAATGATGCTCCCTCAGTGTACTCAAAATGACCTCAAGATGGGTAGAATGGTCATGTAGAGTGTGAGAGTAAACCAAGATATCATCCATGAAGACCACCACAAAAGAGTCCAAGTATGGATGGAACACTCGGTTCATCAGTGCCATGAAAACTGCAGGCGCGTTCGTGAGACCGAACAGCATAACCATATACTCATATAGACCATACCTACTCCAGAAGGTGGTGAGAGGTATATCAGATGGTCTAATGCACAACTGATGATAACCAAACCTCAATTAAATCTTAGAGAACACCTGAGCTCCTCGAAGCTGATCAAAGAGATCATCAATCCAAGGCAAGGGATATCGGTTCTTGACTGTCAACTGATTCAGCTTCCTATAAATCACACAAAGCCTAAGGGTACTGTCCTCCTTCTTCACAAACAGGACAGGTGAACCCCAAGGAGAATTGTTGTTTTGGATGAAACCCTTGGCCTATAACTCCTCCAACTATTTCTCGAGCTTATGAAACTATTATGTAGCCATCCTATAAGGAGGAACAGACACTGGTGTTTCCCCTGGAACAAGCTCAGTAGAAAATTCTACCTCACGCTCCAGAGGAAAACCTGAGAAGTCCTCTGGAAAGACATCTCTGAAGTGATCCACCACTAGAGGAAAGTCTAACTGTGAAGTCCCCCAGTCATCCAGATAAATACTAGCAATCTAGGCTATAACTGCTCCCAACCCATGATGCTCTGGACCCGCTCTGCTCTCCTAGACATCCCATTCTCCCTTATGAAGAAAAGATCCACCCTCTAGTGATATGAAACTCACCCTGTGGCAATAACAGTCGACGAATGCCTAGAAGGGAACTAGCTAGTCCATTCTGAGAATGACATCATATCCTATCATCTCAAGAACATAAATATCCCAAAGGAATTGACACCCACCAACCTCAAGAGGGCACTCATTGCACTGGCATACACCAGATGTTCTTGTCCCAAACGGAGTGTTTAGTGTCAAAACATCGGCAGAAGAAAAGATATAGAGCCCAAGGATCTCCACAATAGAGACAGATATAAAGCTATGCATAGCACCAGTATCAAAAAGAGCTGAAGATAAAACCGATGCAACTAGGATCATACCTCGAACTATAGATGGGTTAGGATCCTACTCCTAATGGGTCTAATCCACTAAAAATGTCTAGCTAGCTCCGCGGCCCTGTGACCTTTCCTGACTACTCTGAGCTGATCCACCCTACTGTCGCTGGTGGCCTGGTGACTGACCACCACGGTTGCAACCTCCACCTCAGCCTGAACGGCTAAAAGAAATCCAGTTCAAAGACTGGTGAGAAATTGGCAGATTTGCTCCTGTATGAGGAGTCATAGATGAACCCCTGTCACCAGCTGTTGGTGAAAAGATCTGACAGAAACGCTGAAGGTGTCCCAACTTGATGCAATATTGGCACTCCACCAGGTCTCTCTGGGATTGCGGCCTCGTATGCTCGCTTCTTCCGCACTGGTAGCACACCACCTGGCTACCAGAAGATGCACCCCCACCTACTCAGATCTCCTCGTGTAGTCTCTCTATGATGCTTCCAGCTATCAGCTGGAAGAGCACTAACTCTAGATGTCAAGTCGCCCTGGCTCACAACTCTAGATTCCCTCAGACTCCGCTACGTGATCAGTGCCTGGTTGATGATGGAAGCGATGGAAGTCAACCTGAAGATATTCACCAGAGAGCGGATGTATTGTATGAGACCATCCTCAAAATTACTTACTAGGAATAACCCATCTTTTCCTAGGAAGGGTGTGAAATGCTGAAGCTCAGTGAAACAGGGGGAATACTCCATAGCAGAAAGAGTACCCTGCTCAAGGCTCAAAAAATCCTAGGCTCGGTCAGCCCTTAGGGGATCCGGATAGAAGTTGTCATAGAAGGTGCGCTGGAACTCCTCCCAATCCATAACCTGCTGATGACCCACCTGTGAGATCACATCCCACCATCTCTTGGTGGAATTCCGTAGCATATAGGTAACAAGATTGACTCTCCTCTCTAGAGGCGTCTTCAGATGCTCAAAGATCGTCTGCATGGCTATGATCCATGACTCTACAACCTAAGGTCCTCCTTCCCCTGAGAAGGTGGGAGGATGATGTTGATGGAAGACCCATGTCAAATCATCCATCGACAGGGCAGGAAGCAGTGCTCCCTGAAAAGTTTGCATCATCCTCATGAAGCATTCCCAGAACTATGCATCAGCACCGGTAATAGGTATAATTGCCGGTGCCAAGTCTGGCACAAAAGGAGGATCTATAGGTGGTCCCTGATCAGCCATGTATGGTGTCTGATCACCGCCTGGAAACTGGAATACAACTAGAGGACGTCTCGGTGGCCTGAATCTGCAAGGTCAAGCACACACCTTATATCAGAATTATCAAGGACTGAAAACAAGGAGTGTAAGAAGAGAACAAGAGGAAGAAAACATTCAAGTTTTACAAAACAAGACTAAATGGCATGTACATTTCCTACACAGAGTGTTCCCTGAATTCATTCACATGGGTGTGTACTCCTACCTAAACCGATCGTGTAACACCCCAAACAAATGGTGTGTTCTCAAAACACACATCGGGTACTTGAATCCTCTTCCCCTGCCCGAGTCATTCTACATGGTTAATCCACACGACTCTCCTAAGACAAGACTACACGACGTGTTCAAGGTAGACATGGTGTGTACTGGACAAGCTTCACCTGGACCGTTTTGTTAGTGACACGGTCAGACACATGGATCCAACTACACGGTGTGTTCCTAACAGACACGACATGTACGTGAAAGGATAACACCAACCTGTGTTGTTCGTGACACGACCAGGTACCTGGGTCAGACTAAACGATATGTTCAATGGGGACACAACATTTATAAGAAGAGACTTCATCGACCCATGTTGTTAGATACATGACTGTGTTTCTAGGATTGTACTACACGGCGTGTTCAACGTGGACACGGCATGTTTCCACCAGACTTTTCCCATTCCGTGTCTCTGTCCACATGGCTTACGACACGGTCAGAGACTACATGGTGTGTACATAAATTACACGGTGTGTACTTAAGAAAAATTGTTTCTTCCCGAACAAAAGAACACATGGCATGTACTTAACATTATATGGCATGTATTCTAGGTTTTCCCGGACAGTAAGCCTTAGAAACTACTCCAGAACCCAGAAAACGCTGAAACAAACATTGAAAGTACCAAATTCCGATCCGTGAGGGCCCATACTCCCCACAAATCAAATTTTGGTATCCTATACAAGTTATAAATAATAAAACAGTGCAATAATCCACCAAATTCCGGTCCATGAGGGCCTATAACACCTCAAGAACCAAATTTTGGAATTCATTCAAACAAAACCTTACACACAATTCCCTATAAAACAATAGTTATTTCTATCAAAGCACCTATCACAATAGTATGCATATTCTACACAAAATCTATCACAACAACATGCAATCGCTAATGCATCCTAGATAGCATGGAAAGAATGCATGGAATGTGATATCTAACAAGTTCCTATATGATGCATGAGATGGAACACCCTCATCTCATCAGGTTGAGACAGAAATAGAACCTCAATAACATCAACAGTAACCATACAAAACATGTGAATCACCCAACGGTGAAAATCAAATCAACCATAAAATTACAAAACCATAAAAAATTGCAATAACGAGGTAGATTGGCTTTTCCCCATACATGGGTTAGCTACTCTCAAGCACAACTTATTACCAAGTACATATTCCATCCTCTCCCTTGCTATAGGATCTAAATAGAAAATCAAGATAAAATAACATCCTTTGATACCACTTTGTAACGTCCTAGTTCTGGAAGTCACCCAGAGGCGCCTCGTACCCGATTGGACACATGGCCTCAAGCGCATTTCCCCAAACGCCATAGGTTGCCGACTAGCAGCAAGGGCCTTGGGTGTGATAGTGGGGAAACTATGCCCTCATTGGAGGAGTACACAACGGAAGTAAACAACACACAATAGTGGAAACAGTAAATATCCAACAACAGTAAACAATGGAAGACTGATAAAGAAACAACTGGAGTATAAATATATATAAATGATGCATGATATATATATGTCTAGGAAATCATCCAAACAAGTCACAATGCCGAATATGGTACTAAACCAAAGTACAAAAGGAAAATAGATGAGCAACTCCTCAGCATCACAAGTCTCGGTTTGGTCCCATACTCTTCAGCTCCAATGTAATCAAGTACCTGAAGTCGAAGGGCGCTTGCCCTTGTCCATACCTATAGCAATATAATATTTTTGGGCCTAAAAGCATATCCCAAATAGTGTGTGAGACTAAATACCAGTAGGCAACCACCTAAAGATCTGTTCCTAACAGTCAGTGAGTATATGGAAGGTAAAATTACAGAAAGCAATAAACAAGGAAGCACTAAGTAGTAAACAATCCACAGTTTAAGCATTCAAAACACCACACAGCATGCAATAGAAAAACAGATAACACAATAGGTAACCCTATGGGAAGTACCGACAGCCTATCCCCTCTCGTCCTACCTATCAAGAACAAGCAACCCTCTGAGCAGCACACACAGTCTCACCCCTCTGGTTCAGCTAAAGTATAGAATCTCTGAGGAAGCAATCACCGTCAATTCCCCCTATAGTCACATATCGTACTAAAAGCACTCTGGGGAAGCACTCAATGTCAATTCCCCTTGTGGCCCACGTCGAGGAACTACAGACACTCTGGGGAAGCACTCAACGTCAATTTTCCCTATGGTCTCACATCGTATAGTTATAAAGTCACTCTGGAGAAACCCTCCATGTCAATTCTCCCTATGGTCTATACACCAGGTTCTCATGGTCCTGTGTAAGTCAAGCAAGTGTATCAGCGCATAACGCAATAAGAAAACCTCAAGAACTACTTGGATAGCATTTTACATCACAACAACATAACAGAAGAACATGCACACCATCCTATAATACTAGGCATGGATAGTACACAACAGCCTACAGGAAAACAAGACCCAAAGCTCAAAACAGGTAAAACATGCATGGGAAATACATCCAAAGCACAAAAATTCACCCTATTCACAATCAATTACCTTTACTCAAGAATACAAGAAAAGCAGGCAAACAACAAGGGAAAAACAGTAAGCACGCAATACCCCGTTAAAGGGTATTGGTGGAATTTGCACATAATACTCAAATAATTTCTACAGAAAGGCACAAACCACCTACCTCAGGGTTAGGAGATCAATATACTTGAACCTAGAAGCTTGAATATCCTTAGAACATCATATATCTATGAAAAAACATAAAAATTCAACCCACTATAACTTGGAAAATAGGAGGAATTGGAAAACGATGCTCTAGAAGAAGAGAGAAATCACTGATGAAATTCAAAGAAACTGACAGAGTTCAATTCGGAGGAAGGAAAGAGGCACGGGGGTTCATCGAAGATTCACGGCCATGCAAGTTATCTCAGATGAAGAAAGCCTAGAAGAAGATGGTTCTGTCCGTCAGACATGAACCCGATGCGTTTAATGAAAAAAACAAAATACATGGTGTGTGCTTTTGGAGTAAACAACATGTACTCACCTTTTTCGTACTCCAATTTAGGCGGCCTCCACATCACCCCACACGACTGTGTGTGTGGACATGACACGGCCATCACACAGCCTTATGTGGCAACAAATTACTCGACGTTTACTCATAAAGTACACAACATTTACTTCAAAAATTTCCAGAAACTCTTCTTTTCTCAAAAACTCTAGAAAAAGGAAAAACTTACCTTAAAATAAGATATGATTTCTTATAGAAATAATTTATTAAATATCTTTAAATGGTTGTGTTCTTATAGTATACCTAGTCTTAGAAGTGGCAGCCCAGAGTCCGAGAGACGTTAGCTCCAGCTGAGTCTAAGAATAGGTTATTCCCATAGTGTGGTTGTGAGATATAGTATATTCTAAACTTTTTGTGTTTCTATACGCTACTCCACCCTTTCAGTAAGGTCAACTGACACTCCGGGGATTCTGAGCCCTGGGGGGTGTTTTCCCAACATTCTAATGGGAGTATGAATGGATAACTACCCCCTTTGTCCCCACTCACTTCTCTTGGTAGTTACTTGTGCTGGTAGGCACATTGGTTAGTTTTTCCCCTATATGTATGTATAGGGATGTAATGTCTTGTGGTTATTCACACACATATATTCTGGATAAATTTTTCTATGGACTACTATAGGTGTAACGTGTATAGGTTGTGATGGCTTGAGGGTCCTTACTCGGTGTATGGGCTGTAATGGCTTGAGGTATAATACTTGATGTATGATACAAGTTATGCGAGCTGTGGTGGCTCCCAGAAACTACTTGGTTACTTTTTTTATGTGGACATGGTGGTTTTGTTGCATGAGGTGCATGTTGTGGTGATTTTCCCAGGTGTCTGTGGGCAAGCCTTTTTGGAGAGAGATGCTCAGGACGTGCGACATTGGGGTAAAGCGGCAAACTAGTGGGGAAGTAGTAGTGGGGTACCCTTGATATTCTTTATTATATGATATATTCTTGTATGCACTACTTGGTGAGAGTATCCATGGTGAGGCTGGGAACTTAGTATACCTATTTAGGTGACGATTTAGTTTCACTTGTTGTTCACTATGCTTTAGCATGCTTTCTTTACTTTTGCACGAGAGGCTTCGAGGAGGATCCTACTAAGTGTACTCTTATACTCACCCTATGTATATATAAACTGTTTTTCAGGTCACTTGGAGCAGTTTGGAGATCAAGCTGGTTTCTACTAGCTTGGGGTTGTAGGAGATGTTCGGGCTTGTGGTTGTTGTTACTTTTACTTTCTTTTGGGTACTTGTGGTTTTCCCCTTCTAGTTGTAGTATTTTTTCATGATATTACATATGTGCACTTGGGTTTTATTTTATATTTCAGTTCTGAGTTGGAGTTGGTTGGCATCTATCTTATCTCTCTCTTTCGCATGTGTTCTCTTAGAGTGTAATGCCTCCCATTTGTGTGATTACTATACCCTCAGTGCTAGTCGCCAACTAGGGGCCTACTGGAGGCAGGACTCAAGGGTCATTATCTACCTTCTCACATTTCCAGTCCAAGAGGGGTACACTTTGTGGGGAGGGGGTTATGATAGAGTGGTATTAGAGGTTAGGTTGAGGGATAGGATAGAGATTGGTGTTAGTCATAAGCGAGGTTGCATGGGTTGGTAGGGAAACGGTGTAATTCATGTTTAGCAAGTGATGTAAACATAGGAGACCGGCTGAGACATAGGCGTTTAGGGCTCCCTATGATCTGATGTACAAACCTTTAAGTTTACAATGGATACTAAACAAGGTGAAACTAGTTGAAGGGTAGAGACCTAGGAAAGGATCATGCATCATTCTTCTTTGTACATGTGTTTTAATGGGTAGACCTTGGGATAGGTTAACCTAAAATCAATGAAATAAAATAATTAATTAATTAATATTGAGTCTTCCATATTCCAGGTTTAAGAACTCTAACCGTTTTTTATTTTACAGGTATGGATCCAAGTTGACATCCTCAGCAGGTTTGCACAGAAAATGTTTAGCAGGCTATTCTAGCAGATCACCACAGGGTAGAGGTTGACGACAACGACACTTGGAGGAAGACACTCCGAGAGTTTCAGTGCCAGAGTCTACAGAAGTATGAGGGATTTGTTTCAGATTTAGTCACAGAAGACTGGTTGGAGGAGTTCGAGATAGGCTTCAGTTTGATCCGTGCTCGGAAGGAGCACTGGGTGTCCTTGGTTGTGAAGATGTTGCGTGGAGCAGTGAGGCAGTGGTGGTTCTTGTTCCTCAGGGATTGTGAGGAGTCAGCGATCTCATGGGAGGAGTTCTGAGATAAGTTTAGATTCAAGTTTCTTTCTTTGACTGCAAAGGCATCCAGTTGTCAGGAGCTTCTTACCCTTTGACAGGGGAGCTCCAGTGTTTGAGAGTTTGGAATCCGTTTTAGGAACCTTTTACGATATGCTTCAGATCTGCTTCCAGATGAGGAGTCCAGGGCAAGGCATTTCGAGGAGGCTTTGCGTCTAGAGATCCAGTGCTAGGTCACCCCATTTATGCTGAAAACATATCTTGAGGTGCTGGAGAGGGAAGAGGTTTTTGAGAGGAATTTGGCCAGGACCGGATCATCATGAGTGGGGAATCGGCATGATTCCTCACGAAGAAGAGTTGTGGTCCAAGGTTCCCATTTTTCAGGTAAGAAGAGTTTTAGTTCAGCCGGGGGTAGGTCCCAGCCCTTCACATCTCATTTCTCCAGAGGCAACAATTCTCAGGCCTATGCCAAGGGATCAGAAGCTTTCTTTTCTTATGGTGGTCATGGTCATCAGCAGTGGGAGAGCCTAACCTTTCAGAGTGGTTATCATGCACCAGGTGCTACGCTCCAGGTTCCTCTATTGAGGTAGTTCCAGTCGAGGCAACAGCAGCCGGTTGCACCAGATTTAGATCAGTAGAGGGTAGATGGGGCAGGTAGAGGACATCCCCATAATTCTCCCTATCCTCATAGTGCATAGTGCGGCCATGGTGTTGGTCATCATCAGGGTCAGAGAGGTCGTGGAGGAGGTTATGTCCAGCTTCATGCTCTAGCGTTGCCAGCTCTAGGTGAGCCAGATGTCATTCGAGGTACCCTTTCCTTTTTTTTACCTTGGTGTATGCCTTTTTTTATTCAGGAGCGACACACTCCTTCATATCACCTACCCTTGTCCATGCTTTGGGACTTGAGGTAGAGAGGCTTCCAGTGGCCTTGGCATTGACTACTCTAGTTGGAGGTTGAGCTGACTTGTTTGAAGTATATAGATATTGTGAGCTAGTGTTGGGGTAATACCTCTCTTGGAGAGATTTCCTATGTTTACGAATACAACCATATGATGTCATCCTTGGCATGGATTGTTTGTATTCGGTGCAGGCTATTGTGGATTGCTTTAGGAAGAAGGTCATTTTCATTGGTGCGGATGGAGAGCCAGTGGTGTTTGTTGGTGAGCGAGATCCTCGGATGGGTCATTGGATTATTCCATACTTATCATCCATGATGGATGAGATGATGTTGATTTCTTCAGAGGTTCAACAGTTGGCATTTCCTAGGGTCGTAGAGGAGTACCCTGATGTATTTCTAGAATAGGTTTAGCATTACCCCATCGATGAGAGATCAAGTTTGGGATCGAGCTATAGCCAGGAGCATATTCTATCTCTATGTTTCCATATAGGATGGACCCTTCTGAGTTACGAGAGATAGGTATATAGCTTGATGGTCTATTATATTTTGGTTTTGTTCATCCAAGTGTGTCGTTGTTGGGTGCACCAGTTTTGTTCATGAAGAAGGCTGAGGGAAATTTGCAGTTGTGTGTCGATCATCATCATCATGGGCATTATGAGTTCGTTGTAATGTTTTTTGGCATGAAAAATGCTTCAGTTTTATTCATGATATTGATGAATGTTGTGTTCTGTGAGTTCCTAGACAAGTTTGTGGTAGTTTTCATCGATGACATCCTTGTGTACTCCACATCCGAGGAGGAGCATGCAGAGCATCTACAAGCCATTTTGGGAGTTCTTCATCAACATCAGTTGTTTGGGAAGTTGTCGAAGTGTGAGTTTTGGGCTCAAGAAGTCTGTTTCTTGGGGCATGTTGTGTCCCAAAAGGGAGTAGTTGTGGATCCATCGAAGATAGAAGCAGTTGTGTCTTGGGAAGCCCCCAAGACAGTGTCAGAGGTGCGAAGTTTCCTTGGTCTCGTAGGCTACTACAGGAGGTTCATAGACAATTTCTCACAAGTTGTGACTCCCCTGATAGCTTTGACCAGGAAGGATCAGGCATTCATATGGACTGATCAGTTTTAGGCAACTTTTGAGTATCTAAAGTAGAAGTTAGTAAGTGATCCAGTTCTTTGTCTTCCAACTGAGGGAGTTCAGTTTGATGTTTTATGCGACACTTTACATTTGGGGTTAGGCTATGTTCTCATGCATTAGAGGTCAGTTGTTTCTTATGGGTCTTGGAATTTGTGTCTCCATGAATGTAACTATGCCACCCTTGATCTTGAGTTGGCAGTCGTGGTGTTTTCTCTGAAGTTGTGGAGACATTACCTCATTGGTGAGCGCTTTGTGGTTTTCACCAATCATAAGAGTTTGAGGTATGTTTTCTCCCAGTGTGACTTGAACTTATGACAGCGTTGGTGGATGGATTTATTATAGGAATACGACTTTGAAATATCGTATACACCTAGAAAAGGGAATGTTGTAGCTGATTCGCTCAGTCAAAAGTCACGTAGTGATACTGTGCGTGAATCTGGTGATTCCTAAAGAGTAATGGAAGAACTGTCAGTATTACATCTTGATATAGGAGAAGTTGGGAGTAGAGGTTGTCTTTTTTAGATGACGATACAGTCATCCCTGATGCAGAAGTTGGAAGAGTCCCAGTTGGGGGATCTTTAGGTGGAGGTCTGGAGAGACCAAACTATTTGTGGGGAGGCCCCTGATGGTTGGTCTAAGGATGAAAAACATCGAGTGTTGTATCATGGAAGGCTTTTTTCTCCTTTGACGATGCATGATATGGTTCTCAGAGAGTTCCATAGTTCGCTTTTAGCAGTGCATCCTGGCATGAGAAAGATGTACCAAGCCTTGAGGAGCCAGTTTTGGTGGTCGAGGCTAAAGTGTGCGGTTGCGGAGTTTGTGTCTCGATGTTTGGTCTTCTAGAAGGTGAAGGCCAAACACCATGTTCCTGGTGGTCTTATCTATCCATTAGAGATTACTCAGTGGAAGTGGGAGGACATATCAATGGACTTTGTTACTGGTTTACCTCCAGCTCCGGGAGGACATGATGCTATTTGGGTGTTAGTGGATCATTTAACAAAAATAATCCCACTTCATAGCGATCAAAGATTCAATCTCAGTGGAAGTTTTGTCAAGGCAGTATCTAGAGGAGGTGGTGAGAGTTCATGGAGTCCCAAGAACGATAATTTTTTATTGAGATCCTCATTTTACCTCTAGGGTGTGGAGAGGTCTCCAACATGCTTTCAATTCTCAACTATGCCTTAGCACTGCTTTTTATCCTCAAACGGATGATCATACAGAGCGAACCATCCAGACTCTTGAAGACATGTTACGCTCTTATGTTCTTGATTTTGGAGTTTCATGGATGAATCACTTACCCTTGGTGGAGTTCGCTTACAATAATAGTTTTCACTCCACCATCGGTATGACACCATTTGAAGCCTTGTATGTCTGACCTTTCCGTTCTCCTTTGTGATGGACTGGGGTCAAAGAGTCAGCATTTCTCAAACCGGAACTAGTGCAGAATACAACAGATATGGTTCAGGTGATTCATGAGAGGATTAAGACAGCGCAATATAATCATAAATCATATGTCGATCAAAGTAGGAGGCCCTTAGATTATGATTTTAGGGATCATGTGTCTCTGAAGGTGACTCCCCGTCATGGGTAGCAAAGGTTTGGTCATGGATGTAAGCTTTCTCCCTAGTTTTTTGGGACTTTCGAGGTGTTAGCTCGTGTTGAAGTTGTGGCATATCGATTAGCACTTCCCCCATAGATGATTCAGATACATGATGTTTTCCATGTATCACAGCTCCTTCGTTATCTTCATGATGACTCTCACATCATTGATTGGGGAGAGATAGATGTTGATGATGATACAACCTTTGAGGAACGACCTATGAAGATCCAAGACCGCAAGGAGAAGGTGTTGTGCAGGCATTATATCCCCTTGGTTTGTGTCTTATGGTGACACGGTGGCATGGGTGAGAGTACCAGGGAATGAGAGTCACAGATATATGCTCAGTACCCAGAGTTGTTTGATGTTTAACTGTTTTTATGTATCGATGTAGATTATGTGGTTATGAACCTTTCATGTTTATGAGATGGCTCCCTTTGTTGTTTTTGTGGCTTGATCTCTTTTGAGAGGTATCTCAAAGGGTGGTTGTTCAGAACTCATTTTGTTTTCACTTTAGGTGGGTTTTGAATTCTCGAGGATGAGAATTTTTTTAGAGGTATCTGATGTAATGGCCCGGACCTCTTCGGTCCATTCCTTTGTGAAAATATGGTTTTTGAGGTGTTCTGGGAGGTCAAGGTGACTTATCCCCAACACTTTTCCAATTTTCTAGTTTGGTGAATAGTTCCAACGGTAGATAGTTGTGAACAGTGCAATGGTAAGCTTCTGTGAACTGTGCATCGGTGACCTTAGGTGAACAGTTTCATCAGTAACCTCCTATAAACAGTTCCATCAGTGAACAGTTCTATCGGTAACCTCTAACAGTAACCTCTCTTTCCTTTTACAAATTTCTAATTCTATGAACAGTTCCATCGATGAACAGTTTTATTGGTAACCTCTAACGGTAACCTCTCTTTCCTTTTCCAAATTTCCAATTCTATGAATAGTTCCATCAGTGAACAGTTCTATTGGTAACCTCTAACAGTAACCTCTCTTTCCTTTTCCAAATTTCCAATTCTATGAATAGTTCCATCAGTGAACAGTTCTATCGATAACCTCTAATGGTTACCTTTCTTTCCTTTTCCAAATTTCCAATTCTATGAATAGTTCCATCGATGAACAATTCTATCGGTAACCTTCTAACAGTGACCTTTTCTTTCCTTTTCCAAACTTTGAGTTTGTGAACAGTGTTTCTAGAACAGTAACCTTCTAATGGAAACCTCTATTTCCTTTTCCAAATTTTTATTTTTTGAACAGTGTTTCCAGAACAGTGACATTTTCTTTCCTTTTCCAAATTTTGAGTTTGTGAACAGTGTTTCCAGAACGATAACCTTCTAACAGTAACCTCTATCTCCTTTTCCAAATTTTGAGTTTGTGAACAGTGTTTCCAGAACAGTAACCTCTATTTCCTTTTCCAAATTTCGAGTTCATGAACAGTGTTTCCAGACCAGTGAGGTTCTAACAGAAGCCTCTATTTCCTTTTCCAAATTTCGAGTTCATGAAGAGTGTTTTGAGATTAGTGAGGTTCTAAATGTAGCCTCTATTTCCTTTTCCAAATTTCGAGTTCATGAATAGTGTTTCCAGATTAGTGAGGTTCTAACAGCAGCCTCTATTTCCTTTTCCAAATTTTGAGTTTGGTGTATAGTGTTTCTAGCTTCCTACAATTTTTCCCTTTTGACGTTTCCTTTGACGTAAAATGCATTTAAAGCCTCATTTTAAGGACTCTTAAGGCCGATTCAAAGGCCATAAATCCTATATTAATTATTCCTAAGGCCTGGGATGTTTTTACTTGGTCAAACTATGTGGTTTAATGCAATCCTCTTTTAATGGAAAATTAAGCATATCTTAAACCATCACTCTGTTAAATCTTCAAAAGGGACAAGATATCTTCCTCCTTTGTTCTTTCTCTTTGTTCTAGGCTATGAGACGCTAGAACCTTTCAATCCTTCCTATATTATTTTCACAATCAAACATTCCTCCTAGGATTGGTTCCACTCTGTTTTGATACAACCGAGTTGTATCGGTCGATCTTCGATATAAGTTATGTTTTATCATCATTCTTTTGGGGTTCATATTCTCCTATTTCTCATTTCCATATTATAGCTTGTAATATCCATGCATCTAATGGGGTTTTCTTGGGTTTTGGTTGGTGTGGTCGTACCATGGCATCCTCGGGTGGATGCAGTTGACGCGAGAGGAGAATCATGACCCATTGGGTGGATAAAGAATGTCAAGAACTATTTGAGGTAGGGGATTCATTGCTTCTCTCTTCTTTTATGTGCAACTATATCATTAGCATGTTTTATCCCATTAGATGACAATGGAATTAACATAATAAATATTTTAACTAGATAAATAAATTGATATCAATCGTATGTTATTACCTCTTGTTTTGATAGATAGTGTGATATCTATGCTTTCTTTGTTTAGATCTTCGTTCTTGGTGAAAATTGGTAAAGAACGTAAAGCAGGAATTAATTGATAACTATTTGGATAAAGATAAAGAGGCATGTGAATGAATATGGTTCTTCTTATTTTAATTTGATGTTATTCAAATTGGCATAGTAATCATGTTTAATTATTTTTGATAACTTATTTGTTAGGTTTCCCAAATTTGGAACCAACAAATAATAAATCGGTTAATCTAAGATGGATTAAAGAACTGGTGGTTTGATAAAAGATAATTTATTATAGGGTTCTGAGTTACCCTCTTGTTTGTTAAAGGGATAAGAGCCCAATTGTTAAGATGTTGTTTTACTACTGATTGTGTTGTGATGTGAGCCTGGATGGTTGTGGTGATATGTGGAGCATGGAGGCATATTGGTTGTGGCATCATTTGATGCCTAGAGTGGAGAGATGCATCAGTTTATGCATGTGGGTGTCGGGGAGGACACTAGGGATGATGGAATGGGATGGATGTTATTGTTAGATGCTTTCTGATTCTTATTGGTTGATTACCTGCTTTAATTTTCCCCACTACCTAAGGCAGTTGGTCTTGCTTACCCTTCTTCTGAAAGAGGCGAAGACGCGAATGGGTATGCCACATGCTTTCTGTGTTTAGCTTCTCAAGGGCGGATGGGTCTACACTCTTGCTATAGGTGGAAAAGACTCGACGGGTAGCACATCTACTCACTGTGTTGAGACCCCTTGTGTTTAGTATCATATAATTCTTTTCTAGAATGCCTGGTAATATGGGAAAGTAATTCTATAATGAATATTTGAATAAATGGTGTCAACCCATTGGGTTGGATTTTGCTGGAACATAATGATGAGGTTGTAATTTTAAAGGGACAGTGGACTTTGGGTGTGATGCTAATGAAATTTAATATGAAATTTTAATTGGTTAATTAATGTTTAAAGAATTAATTAACGTAAAGTGAAACTATTAAAAAGTTACTGAAATAATTTATTAAAGATCTTTAAATGGTTGTGTGCTTATAGGATACCTAGTATTAGAAGTGGTATCCCGAAGTCCAAGAGATGTTAGTTGCAGTTGAGTCTAAGACTAGTTCATGCCCATAGTGTGGTTGTGAGATATAGTATATTCTGTACTTTTTGTGTTTCTATACGCTACTCCACCATTTCAGTAAGGGCAACTGACGCCTCGGGGATTCTGAGCCCTAGGGGGTGTTTTTACCAACATTCTAGTAGGAGGATGAATTGCTGACTAACCCCTTTGATCCCACTCTCTTATCTTGGTAGTTACTTGTGCTGGTAAGCACATTGGTTAGTTTTTCCACATATATGTGTATAGAGGGTTATAACGGCTTGTGGTTATTCACAAACATATATTCTGGATATACTTTTTTATGTAGTACTATAGGTGTAACATGTATAGGATGTGATGTCTTGAGGATCCTTACTCTATGTATTGGTTGTAATGGCTTGAGGTGTAATACCCGATGTATGATACACGTTATGCAAGCAGTGGCGGCTCCCAGAAACTACTTGGATACTTTGCTTATGTGGACGTGGTGGTTTTGTTGCATGAGGTGAATGTTGCGGTGCTTCGCCCAGGTGTCTGTGGGTAAGCCTTTTTAGAGAGAGATGCTTAGGACGTGCGACATTGGGGAAAAGCAGCAAACCAGTGGAGAAGTAGTAGCGGGGTACCCTTGATATTCTTTATTATATGATATATTCTTGTATGTGTTACTTGGTAAGAGTAGCCATGGTGAGGCTAGGAACTTAGTATACCTGTTTAGGTGACGAGTTAGTTTCACTTGTTGTTCACTGTGCTTTAGCATGCTTTCTTTACTTTTGCACGAGAGGATTCCGAGAGGATCCTACTGAGTATACTGTTATACTCACCCTATGTATATATAAACTATTTTTCAGGTCACTTGGAGAAGGTTGGAGATCAAGATTGTTTCTACTAGCTTGGGGTTGCAGGAGCTATTCAGGCTTGTGGTTGTTTCTGCTTTAACTTTCTTTTGGGTACTTGTGGTTTTCCCCTTCCAGTTGTAGTACTTTTTCATGACATTACATATGTGCACTTGGGTTTTATTTTATATTTCAGTTATGAGTTGGAGTTTTTTGGTGTATATCTTATCTCTCTCTTCCACATGTGTTCTCTTAGAGGGTAATGCCTCCCATTTGTGTGATTATTATACCCTCAGTGCTAGTCGCCAACCCGGGCCTACTGGAGGTGGGACTCGGGGGTCATTATCTCCCTCATCACATTGCCGGCCCAGGAGGGATACACTTTTTAGGGAGGGGGTCATGACATTATGGGTAAAATGGTAATTTTACCTTGGTATATGAATAATGATTTTTTTTTGATTTCATTGTTCTTGGGATGCAGTGTTTACCCCTGAGCTGATTTTTGGGGAATTTTCAAGCACATTGAATTTTAAGGAATTGTTAATATTGATTAATTAAATAAATATTTATCATGCAAGCACGGACGATGATGTCTCTTAAACGGGAGATTAAATGAAAATTTCAACATCATGGTTGTCTTTGTAATGATGAATTTTTCCTAGGTGATGAGTAAATTATGCAATCGGGTAACACCCCATACATTTTTAGGTCATTATGATTTGGAGGAATTTGATTTTTTTAGTGAGGGGTTCGCTTTGAGAATCAAGACTCAAATTGGGAATCCAAGTATTAGGAAATCTCAAAATGAAATATTTGGATATAAAAAGAGGTCCAATTAGTTGTTTGGGTGATTGGTAGAGCATTAAAAGAAGGTTCGGGTGACCCAAGAGCTGAATTACAACAGTCTACAGTAGTTCACACTGTGAACCATAGTTCACACCATGAACCATAGTTCACACCATGAATTCTTGCAATGAATGGGTGATCACTCCTTGAATAGGGATTCATGGGGTCGATACCCACACAATCATTCATGTTGTGAATGGGGTTGGATGAGGGAAGAGTCCCTCTACCTAAACATTTCAGTTTTTGAACCAAGGGTTCAGGCTGTGAAATGTGCGGGTGATAATCCATTCACACTGTGAACCCCCCATTCACATCGTTAATGGTTTCTAGGTGGATCTTTATTGAGAAAGGTAAACTCCAACTTTTTAAGTTCAAGGTCTGAAGTTCATAGGAGCGTGAGAACCACTGGGGGTTGAATTAGTGGTCATATTTTACAATTTCTTCTCTATTGAAATTAACTCTTGCAACTTTTTTGAGTTTCTACCCTTTACAACTTTATAAAACTCAACCTCACTTTGTATGAAATGTTAGGAAAGTAAAGTATAAAACATAATATTTACAAGGTTTCCCCCAGTGTGGGTGACTACATCATTGTCACAGTGACTCTCGTCGATCAATGGAAATACACTATAATATAAAGTGAATACTATTTGAGACAACCCTCAATATACTCATTTTATCTCCCGATAGGTAATTATATTGTCTCTCATCAGTTAGAAAGTTTTCTTATGAAACTTGAGACAAAAAAAAAGATATTAAATTTTTCTTAACATCTCACTGAAAGTTCATCTAGAAATTGTATGTCTGATATACTATGTTCGATGCACCTTCTACCTCCATCCGGTGTACGTCAATCTGGTGCACCTCAAACCACTATACCTCTAATTTGTTCCATTTTTTTATGAACAAAACATTGTGCCTCACAATCACTAACTAGTACCACTGTCTGATAACTTGGACAGCTACATCTCTGACCAAAAAACCTTTGTATGATAACTCTGACCAGAATATTTGTCTCATGCCTCCTCTTCAACCAAAGGTTTCCTTGGTTAGAAACTCACCCTACTCATAAATCTTCAACACCTCACCTATTTCACTCATGTTAACAATGTTTTTTACATACAATACTTTCATCCCCTATTTTTGAATGCACCCAAGAGAAAAACACGGGAACTCAAAAGTTTTTCTTGTTTAACCCAAATTAAAAATTCCAATCTCTCACTAAAATCAACTTTGTTGGGATGATTATCACACATTCTAGAGACTTCTATAAGATTCTTACACACTATATATCAACGAATTTCTTATAACTTCCTTATCTCATATAGAAAACAAACCATGATTGTATTAGATCAATATCATCATTGTAAAGGGTTTTACAAAGTTTTATAAAGTTTCTCAAAACTTCATCTGAAAAATGTTTGACCGGTGGATTTATTTAAGAACTTCTCTATTTTACTCATTTTTTTATGATTCCCTTTTGACCAATCAACTTGGTCCGATGAACTTAAAACTTGTTTTCCTGGTGCTCTTCACATGCCTCCTTTGTCTGATGGATTCATAAAAGTTTTACCGATGAACTTCAGAGAATTCCTTCGACTAATAGACTCAAAAATGTTTGAACAATTGACTTAATACTCTTCCCCCCTCTTATTTCAACCCATATTTATACAGTGCATTCACAAAACTCGATATGGTACATTTTCATAGAACGGTCCATCCGATTACATCACATTTTTTGTCTAATGATCATACATCCAATGGATCTTTGACCAATCAACACGACTTTCTCATAACATAACTCTGATCTATAAACGATATTTATTTACATTCGATTAAACTTTTGAAAACTTTGAAACTTTGTACAACTTATAAAAAAAATAATCTTCTTAGAAACTTCATACAAGTTATCTATCTAACATCTATGCATGTCTATCCAATAACTTCAAAGGTCTTTGTTGGATGGACTCATACCACCAGCCTTCATTATTGTCTAGTTTATCATTTGATAAAACTTCACTATATTGTTGCTTCAAATATGCACAACATACACTTCGATCATTCTACATAGAACTTTGACTTATCACACAATGTACCTATGCCCCTTTATTCTTATTTCTCTTTGTAAAAATATGTAGAAACTCTTCAATGCATACTTCTTATAATTCTTCATCTGATAACATTATCCTCAGTTATTATAATAACATTGTACGACTTAAACATTTGTATAAACTCATCGAGGATCATGAGAATTTTCATGATGTTAGGAACTTGAAGATAAACATAGCATCATCTGATTTATAAGGAAAGTTTATTATCATAATTAAGGAAACTTTCTTATCCTCCTTAATCACTTCATAACAAAACTTTTTTGACAACTCTGGTAACTCTTTCTCATCTGAGATACAAAAACATTCACAACAAGATAGGTCAAAAACAAATACAAAACATGTAACAAAAAAATCCAAAGTATCTTTAATCTCCCTATTTGGATTTGTTGAAAAAAAATTCAACAATTTTAACATTATTTTTGAAAAAATTTATCAACTTTTTACCAAACCACGACATTTCTCATAGAAAATGTCTTGACACCACAATGCTAGATAAAGTAATATTTTTAAAGGAATTACATCTCTCGATAAAAAGAAATTTTGTAGCCATGATTAGATAAAATCTCCCTCAATCTTTTTCACTCCCCATTTTTATGATAACACCCACTTCAGATTCATAAAAGATTTTTGTACAAAGTTGTACTTTCCCTCCCACTTTGACAACATAATCCAAAGGATTGTGGGGGTCTTTCCATACGAACTTTATAAATTCATTGGCGGAGGCTAAACATATAGTTTCAGCCTCAATTTCAAAAATATTTCCCTTGACATGGCTTTTATGAAAACATCTACAATTTAATATTTTATTGTGATATATTCAAGCATAACTTTACCACTAACAACTTTCTCTTTTATGAAATGATACTTAATATCAATGTTATTTGATCTATCATGTTGTACATGATTTTTGGAAATATCAATGACAATTTGATTATCATAAATAATTTTCAATGTTTTATAAACATTCACTCTCAAATATTCCAGCTTAACTTTCATCCACATCATTTGTGTACATGATTGGGTGGCGACAACATATTTTGTTTCCATTGTGATCAAAGTAGTATAACTCTATTTCTTATTATGCCAGCTCACACAACTTTCTCCCAAAAATGAAGTTCCTCCTGATTTTGATTTTCTATCATTATAATGTCCAACCCAATCAGCATTAGTGAATCTAAGAAAGTTCATCTCATCAAATCTTTTATACATCAACTGATAATTTGATGTTCCTTTAACATAACCGGGTATTCTTTTAGCTACCAGCATATGTGATTCCTTAGAATCACTTTGATATATTGTATACAATATAGTATCATATACAATGTCTAGTCTTAAATAATTAAGATAGAGTAATATTCCTATCAAATTTCATAAGTCTTTATGATTCACACTTTTTTTGGCTTCATCTTTACTCATCTTCATACCAATAGTGATAGGTGTAGAAACTTATTTTGAATATTTCATGCCAAACTTTTTTAGCAACTCATTGAAAAGATTTTCTTGAGAGAGGAAGATGCATATTCCTTTTTTTTGAACTTGTAATCCCTGAAATAAAGCTAACTCTCTAAGAATTGATATATCAAAGTTTGTCTTCATTTTCTTAACAAATTATTAACAATTTATGCCCATGTCTCTTGTAAAAATTATATGATAAATATAAACAATGAAAATTAGGGAACCTATGCTCATAAAATTCACATAAAAGTTAATATAAACTTTTAATTTAGAAAATTTCAACTACTTCAAGCAAATGTAAAGTTTTGAGTAATAGGATCTACACTCATGTTTCAACCTATATAAAGCTTTCTTTAGTTAACATACCTTGGTTCCATATTTATCAAGTATGAAACCATTGGGTTACTCAATATAAACATCTTCTTCAATTTATTTATTTAAAAAAGATGAATTAACATTCATCTAATAGAATTTTTAATTTTGATGTGAAAAAATTGCCAATAACATTCTTATAGTTTCAAGTCTCTCAATAAGGGAAAAAGTTTCTTCAAAATCAACACCTCCTACCTGTGAGTAACCTTTGAAAACAAGATAATATTTGTTTCTAAAAATTTCTCCATGTTCATTGAGCTTGTTTTTAAACACCCACTTTTTTCCTATCACATTATTTCCTTCCAGTAATGGAATAAGATCTCATGTGTCATTTTTCTCAATTTGATTTAAGTCTTCATTCATAGCATTTAAATACTTTTTATATTCATCTTCTTATAAAACTGACTGTGGTTCCACCTGTAAGATTAGTGATTTCTAATTTTCTAATATCAATTTACACCCTGTCTGAACAATATTTTCTTGATTTCCAATAATGTTATTAAATTCGAACTTTTTTGTAAAGTTTGGAGCTTTAGAAGCATTCTTCTGGATTTCCTTTCCTCATCACTAGACTGTTATAAATGAAATTGTGAAAATTTAGCATCATAATCATCACGATTCTCATTATATTCTTTGTAACTCAACATTCTATATTTTGTAATATCTTCCTTATCATCTTCAAAAAACTTTGTTAAGAAAGTCTGATTTTTAATAACTTCCACATCACAGGAATCAACCAACTTTTATATACATTTATTCCAACACTTGTAACTTCTTCTATCAAATGAATATCCCTTAAAAATTCCTACTTAAACTTTTTAATAAAAATTTACAAGATCTGTATTTCCGATCCTTAGAAAGAAAGGACTCCCAAAAAATTTGTAGTATTTCGTTTTTGGCCTTTTATTATACCACATATCATAGGGAGTCATTTTATATTCCGACCAATAAATGTCTGTTTTGAACAAGAACAATTGTATATAATGTTGGATTTAGTGTTTTAGAATCAATTATTTATACTTTAGATTATATAAATATTATAAGATTTAAATATTAATAAAACATATTATTATATACTTTATATTGTTTTGCATGAATTTAATGTAGTAACATCCTAGAGTATTTGTCACATTGATAAGATCATGGAAGTTCCTCACTACGATGAAAACCTTGAAATGATATGACAATATTCTTAAATATATTTCTACAGTCAGATAACATACTATGATGGGACACATGGAATATTATCTATCAAGTGAGATTACTCATAAGCATATAATACTTCTTCTCATGAAGTTCACACTTGGTAATCTCCAAAATTAGAGATTATAAGAATATACCCATGTGTAGTAATTCTACATGTTTATGTGTCATCAAGATATTCCTATTTGTGAGCATGTGTACTACACCTTAGAACTTAAGATTATTATTAATGATTTTCATAATTCATGTAATTTGATATACTAACCAAAACTGTGGCACCATATGTTCACGATAAATAGAGTACATTGGGTGCATCATGAATTACATGTTATTAATTGATTGGTTGGGGAAGGAATTTTTCCTTCAATATTAATGGAAGTTGATATATCGACCATTTGATTAAAATGGAACCGTCACATTAAATTACATGGTCATGGTGTAATGATGGGTTTATTTTAGATATTCAAAAAAAGATGTATCAAGCACAAAGGTTGGTTACATGAGCATGCAACCTGCTTAATGAGATATTATTATAAAGGGGTTGTATGACACAGTAAGCATTCATGTGTGGTTGTCGACGTTGTGATATTAACTTCTTTATATTTGATGCCTTAACCCTTTTATAGAAAATAATCTTTGAATTTAGGCAATCCCACCTAATGCCAATGAGAAAGAAGCATAGAGAGTCACACATTTAATGTTTTCATTGATCACAATTAAATTATATTTGAATTTAATTATTGGAATAAATATTATTCTCAAGACTAGTGAATAATTTTATTCATGATTTATTGATCACAAATATTCGCAAGGGAATAAGTAATTATTTATTCAATAATAAATAATTTATTTAATTATGTGAATGATTAATAAATATTTATTCACTAGACTATGAAATATAATATTTATTTATGAAAAAATATTTAATAAATATTTATTCACCAGACTATGAATATAATATTTATTTCTGAACAAATATTTAATACATATTTATTTGGGAATTTAATAAATTTTGAGGAGGATGAACATACCAAGATCATGTCCGGTGATGAATATTAATTTGTAAGACGGTAAAATAATATTTATCATTATTTCAGATAGAAAACACCATAAAATAATATTATTATTATTGTTATATGGAATGAGGTTATATAAGGTTTAGTGTATTATTTAAGGACCATTGTGAAATTAAATAATATTTTAACATAAAAAAACTCTATAAAAAAGATTATTGTATCTATTGTGTAGGGTTAATTGAGAATTGAGAACCATTGCGTATAAAAATTTTCTCTCTAGATTACCCCTTCTCTCATCATCTCATGAATGATAAGAAAAAGAGAGAATCCTTTGAGTCTGAAGAAACTATAAGTGATCAAAATGAACAATGAAAAATGAATATATGCCACTCTAACATCCGATATTCCATCAGTATTGTTTGAAGATCAAAGGACCATGTGAGGATCACCACTAGAGGGGATCTAATTCGGGTCCTCCCTACACAATGATAATAATCTAAAAAGGGCTTCATATGATCAATATCTTCATCAAAGAAAGATCCTAATATGAGGTAATCCTTCTTCAGATCTGATTAAATTAATTATAAATTTAACATGCAAAAGACCCTCTCAGAGTTCTGGGATTTCTATGTTAATATTTGATAGAAAAAATCCATTGGTCATGACGTTTACATCTTGTGCAATTGATGAATTATCAATCGAATACAAAAAACCTAAATGGTTATTCACCCAAAAGAAACTTTCATTACATCAAGAAATTTCAAGTGGTATCAGAGTAGTCACTTTTATTTTTTTGATTATTTATTTTATTTTTGATTGATTATGTGCAATAGTGGTCTGATATTTTATTTCCAGATTATTTGTTATTTAATCTGGAATTTAATTAACATGCTTTCAAAATTTTAATATTCTTCATTCAAGATTCATATTTTATTAAGACTAAGAATAGATGAAGGAAAATTGGAGATGTCATCAGGAGTTTCCAAATTTTCTAGCTGGTAGATTGGGTTGCACAATGTGTATCCAGATTACACATCATGTAACCAAGTTCATTGTGCCTAGACATGTCACGGGATACATGGTGCACTGAGCAGTTATTACATGCGATGAATTTATTGTACACCATGTATTGACCCAGAAAAACTAACACACGATTTATCATACTACAGATCATGTATCTAATGTACATGTCATGTAGTCTACACGGTATAATAGTGAAATTCATGCTAACCGTGTGGCCAAATACATGGTTTTAACCGCGAGAGATTAATAGCTTGTATAATTAATGAAATACATGATGTGTAGCTGGTGTACATGGTGTGTAACTCATTAATTATGACATCCAAATAACATTCTAATTAATTCTACACATTGTGCATACACACAAAGTATATCCGAAGTACACATCGTGTGGTTCCACATCCGAAGAACACGTCTATTCAGGGATGGGTTATACAGACACAAGGTAAGAGGAACACACAATGTGAACCTGGTTAGTATATGTCATGTATTTTGGTTGAGATACACATCAAATACCCAAGTTTTTATACTAGATACATGGTAATTGAGAAACATGACATATTATTTGTAAGTACTAGTTGTGTAGGATCCCAATGAAGGAAAAAATTAAATTACATTAAAATAATTAATTACATCATTAAAACCTAATTACACCATTAGCACAGGACGTGTTTGACTATGTAATAATGGTTTTGAAAAATTAATAAACAATCAATTAATCTATTACAATTATCTATAATTATTGGTTATGTCATTTTATTTTCCATGAATGCATTAATAATGAGTATCTTTAAGAGATTTCATATGTTCATTAAGATAAATGGAATTAATTAATTAATTAATATAAGTGTTCTTATCTTAATAATAAAGAAAGAATTGAAGTGAACACTAGGCGGTGTACTTATTCATATTCATTGCATGTATATGATCATTCATGTGCTTTGACCAAACATGTGTATAATTTGGTTTAATTTAATTTAATTTTATTGCATGAGTTTGCAATTATTTGTTATTAAATTAAATATGATGGTATGCGAGTCATCTATCCCTCTATTATTATATAGGACCTACATTTCCAAGGTAGTTTATATAATTATCCTTAATCAATCCTTTGGTTCCCCTCACCTATGTGGGAGTTATAAATATATGTAAAAAAATAAGTATCCTATGGTGTACATAGTTGATTCAAGAAGGAATCGAGATGAAACCAACTTGGGTGATACACAAGTGGATAGGTGGAATGTTATAACTCATACAAAGACTGAAAAAAAGATTTTTCCCCTATGGTCATCATTTGATTTATTATTCGCTCAATAAATCAACTATTAGATAATCTCTTGATTGATTGATTTATTTATTTATTTATATCTTATGCATTGTTAATTTTATGGATGCAAGACTACAATCACATAAATAAATAGATTAATATACAAACATGGAATTTAAATAAATGGATTATGCATAAATGTTCTATCAAAACATGGTTAATCACTTAAGTAAAATCAAATTAATATTAACAGGTCATGTAAAGGATAAAATAAGAAATATTTATGTATAATAAATAAAATCCCTCAACTTAATATTAATTTAGACTAATACTTCTGTTACTTGATTAGGAATGAAATGAATATAACTATGGGCTTGACTAACCCTCATTGGAACCTTTTTATCGTGAAGTACTTATGAAAGTTTTGGTTTGACTTAACCAATTAACATTAAAAGAAATAATCCACTCTAAACTTGATGCATTTTGTAGGCAAGTGTTAAGGAAATCCAAGTAAGGGTTTCTAGATTGAGGACTCCACTCAACAGATCAAGGAGTTGCAAGCCTATAATTGGAAAAGACTTTTCTACCTAAATACCTTTCAGTAATTGACCGATCCCCCACTTGGGTTATGAGAAAGGGTATATAGATCCTTTCCACTAGAATGTCTCAACAACTGGTAATTAGGAGTCTAATGGTGAGGTTTATTAGTACTTGATAAAATAGTAGGAGACTTAATAAAATTAAATTCATATGTCTCCCATAAATTTTAATCAATTGAAGTAATAATAATGTGGTCTTTTATAATTTTATAATAATGGAAATTTCTTCATCCACGTTATCCATGTGATCAATCTTAGAGAAATACCATCTTCTTACTGGTAGTAACTCCCAAGATTGGTTCATACACCTTTGGGTTGTGTTGTTCTATGAACAGAAACCTTACATGCTAGAATAATCACTCCTTGATCCTCTTGTGAAATAGGTGAGCGATGAAGAGTTCATTTTCTATGATAAACACTTGAGTGTTGTGGTCAACATTAAATGTTTAATGATTTCATCCATGTCTAATAAATTCTTGAAGTCACATGAAGACCTGGATGCTTATAACATACTCCAATATCTCCATGGTTTGTATCGGGAGAGAGCTATATAAGAATAGTTTGAGATATCCAAGGCGCTCTTTCATATTAGGATTGGAGAACATGCACTAGCTGAGCCTCACATAGTCAAACTCATTGGCTATATTAAGTTCCTTGAGGTTCTAAGGTTTAAATTTTCTGAAGAACTACACATCGATATCATTCTTTCATCACTCCATTAGAGATTCTTCAAAAAAATTATTAATTTCAATATAAAAAACATAGATAAGTCTCTTACATATCTTCTCACATTACTTCACCAATTTGATTAAGAGACAGAGTGTGAAAAGACTTCCATCCTTATGCTGAATAAAAGAAAAGGCTTGGTGAAGAGATCTAAGTCAGAAGATTCTTGTAACGCTCTTTCAAGAAGAGAAAGATCAAGGGGAAAGCAAGGGAACAAGATGATATCAGTTTTTCATATAATAAGAAGGTCCATTGGAAGAAAAATTTCACCCAGGAAAAGAAACAAGGGGAAGCTTCAGGTGCATTTGCTATCGATTGTAATCTATCTATTTCAACAAATTGGGTATTATAAAAAACATATTGTGCATACATATATATTCAAATATAGGAACTAATTATATTTTTAAAGATTAATTGAGGGGAGGTAGAACCATGAGTAGCCAATAGATTCAAACTTTTTATTGGATATTAGGGATTACCACCTTATGTTTTTGACATGAATTATCTTGGTTTGAAAAGGTTGTTATTATGTTCCATATGTCACTAAAAACATTATTTCTATATCCAGACTTGATATATATGGATTCATTTTTAAATTTGGGAATAAAGTTTTTTCACTTTATAAATAAATAAAATGTTATGGTAAGAAATATTTAAATAATGGTTTTTATGTGTTGGATTACACATACCAAGTAATGGAAATTGATAGCAAAACTATTTCACATGACTCATACCATACCCAACTATGAAATCACTAGATAGGTCATCTAAAAATCATTTGAAAAAATTATACCAAGATAGATATTTATATTCCTTTAAACTAAAATATCTTGGTGTACGCCGCACATGTTTATAAGGAAAAATGATCAAAGCCCCATTTAGTGGAAATAGTGAAAGGGTCAAAGAGATTCTTGAATTAGATCATATTGATGTGTGTGGACCATTTCAATTTAAAGAAAGAGGTTAGTACTCATAATCCATAACTTTTACTGATGATTTTAGTAGATATGTATATGTCTACTTAATGAGGTATAAGTCAGATTATTTTGACTGATTCAAAGAATTAAATAATGAAGTTGATAACTAGATTAGTAATAATATTAAGAAACTATGATCAAACCATATTGAAGAATATCTTAATCAAATATTCGTTGATTATTTATGAGAGTTTGGGATTCTATCCCAACTTACACATCCTTATACACCATAATGTAATAGTTTAATAAAAAGGAGGAACCACACTCTATTGAACATGCTGAGATCAATGATGATTCATGTGAGTATTCCATTATCCTTTTGAAGATATGTGTTATAGAAATCAACACAAATACAAAACTAGGTGCCAAATAAAGTTTTATATGGTATTCTTTACCAATTATAGAGTGGAAAGAAGCCAATATAGTCATACTTACATGTGTGGGGTTGAAAAGAGTTTTAAGGCCTCTTCAAGAAAAAAACTTTCACCTTGAGGTATAAAGTGTAACTTTATAGTATACCCTTAAGAAACAAGAGGATATTACTTATAAAACCCCTTAAACAAATAGGTAATAGTGGAAAGACACACTATATTAATTAAGAGGTAGATCATCTTTAAAAGATATAGTGGGAGAAAAATATACTTTGATGAATTCCAGACTTAAGGTACATAATAGTTGTCATGGGAACAAATCCCACAAATCCCCATGTAAGAAGAATTTACAGAGACACAAGTACTATGTAGGGGTACAAGATAGGTTATAGAACTTGAAAGATATGGTTTTTTAGTCACCAAGGATGGTAACTCATTATTAGTTAATAATAATGACCATGTAACCTACAAGGAAGAAGTAAGTGGAATAGATGTTTTTGAGTGGCAAGAAGCTATGAATTCTGAAATGGATTCCATGTACCAAAACCAAGTCTATATATTAGTTGATCCTTTAGTGGATACAAATTATATTGGTTATAAATGGGTATTCAAGAAGAAACTATACATGGATAAATAATTCAGTACTTATAATGCATGACTGGTTGAAAAAGGCTTCAAACAGTATCGACGAATAGACTATGAGGAAACATTTTCACCAATTTCTATGCTGAAATCCATCAGAATTATACTTGGAATTAAATCTTTATGTGAATATGATATTTAAAAAATAGATGTCAAAACAACATTACTTAATGGTAACCTTCAGGAAGATGTCTATATGATACAACCTGAAGGGTTTGTGACTTCAAATAATTTAAAAAATGTATGAAAATTGCAAAGATCCATTTATAGATTAAAGTAAGAATTCAGGTCGTGGAACATTCAGTTTGATGAATCCATAATGGAATTTGGTTTCATAAATAATGTATGTGAGTCTTGTGTCTATAAGATGTTTAGTGGGAGCATGGTTGCTTTCTTAATAGTTTATGTTGATGGCATACTACTTATTGGAAATGAAATACTAGTCTTACAATCCATTAAAGACTAGTTAAACACATGCTTCTCCATGAAGGACTTTGGTGAAACAAAATATATTCTTGGGATTAAGATTCATTATGATATATCTAATTGGATGCTCAGTTTAATTCAAGGTACATATATTGACAAGATACTAAAGAGATTCAGTATGGAATAATCCAAGAGGGGATTGCTGTCAATGTCACATGGAATTCATGTTTTTAAGAAAATGTGTCCTCAAACACATGATGAAAGATAAAGGATAAAAAGGTCTTTATACACATTTTTTATTGGATTAGTAATATATGTAATGATATATAAATGGATAGATATTTCCCACGCCTTAAGTGTGGTAGAAAGATATCAAACTGACCCAGGTGACTGCCATTGGATGGTTGTTAAGACTATTCTTAAGTATTTCAAGACATACTAATGATATGTTCCTGGTATATGAAGGAGATGAGGAACTAGCCATTAGAGGATATGTATATGTTAGTTTCCAAATAGATTAATATGGTCTAGAATCATAGATGAGATATATCTTCACTCTCAATAGAGGTGTTGTGAGATAGAAGAGCTCAAAGAAAGCTATAGTCACAAGTTCTACAACAGTCTAAGTATATTACAGCTTTTGAGGTAGTTAAGTAAGTATTTTTTATATGTAAATTTGTCCAGTATCTTGATGTGTTACCTTACATACAAGATCCTATTACACTCTATTTTGATAATACTGTAGCGATGACCCTTGAAAAGGAGTCAAGGTCACATCAATGGATGAAATACATACTTCAAAAGTATTATCTCTTGAGGGATTTTTCTCAAAGAGGTGAAGTTATAGTGAGAAGAATATCAACAGAAGAAAACATGGTGGTCCCCTTAAGTAAATCCCTAACTTAGCAAAAACATGATCATCATGTGAGGTCATGCGAACTGAAAGTCATAGGAAGTTGTCTCTAGTTCAAGTGGGATTCTGTTGGAGTTGGTATTCTAGAACCATCTATTTGTACTTTGGATTATGTATGTATTCAAAGATTTTAATATTAATAAAACATATTATTATATATTATTCATTGTTTTGAATGAACTTAATGTAATAACATCTTATAGTATTTATTGCATTGATAAAGTCATAGAAGTTCCCTGCTATGATGGGAACCTTGAAATGACATGATGATATTCTTAAATATAATTTTATGGCCAGATAATATACTATGATGTGACTCATATATTTTTTTATACTAGGTGTGAGTACTCATAAGTAGATGATAATTCTTCTCATGAATTCCTCAGTTGGTGATCTCTAAGACATGATATTATAAGAACAGAACCACTAGTAAGAATTCTGCATGTTTATATGTCATTAGATATTCCTATCTGAAAGCATGTGTAATGGTCTTTAGACTTTAATATTATTATTAATGCTTATCATGACTCACATGCTTTGATGTACTGACCAAAACAATGACATCATATGTTCGTGGGAAGTAGGGTATTGTAACATCCTGACCCAAACCCCCAAGTCCTAGCTAGAGTGCTATATGACCTCAGGTGTGCCTCCTCGTATGTCATAGGATGCCAACTAGCAGTGAGGGTTTTAAGTGGAACCATGGGGAGACTATACCCTCAATAAGAGTGCACAAAATAAATAAATAACCAATATAATAAATAATCAGTGTATATGTGGAAACTAAAAGATGACATACATGATATAATAACCAAAAAATAAGGATCTTGGGTATAGGTAAAGCTAGTAAATAAAGGTAGTAGCATAAGTACTTCCCAAACTCTATCCAATAATGGACACATCCTCCTGATCCACTTGATCAACCATCAAACATAGGGTCTTTTCCCTTCACTGGGTCTCTCGTCATGAAGTTTACAAGCACACTGAAATGCCCGAGTAGGGTGTGTGTACAAGACTCAGTAGGAACCCACCAATGACCCTTAAAATTAGTGCATAAAATATACAAGTGTATTCCATGAGCATAAAAAAATTACATATATATAAACAATATATCACACAAGTATCGAACACTTGTTGGGTCCTTGAGGACTAGCTTTACCTGCTTCGGCACCATACCAGGAGAAACATATCTACTTAGGCATAATGCTAGATGTAACATCGATAACCAGCCTGACACATTCTCTTCAAGTGAATAGCCCTAGGCATGTGACACATTCTGTTAGTTGGGATAGTCCAAGTATATGCCGACCACTATGGTATTATCACATCTTTTTTGAGTGGATAACCAAAATATACATCTTGTCTCACATGCCAACTAAAGTCTTATCACATCCATCCTATGCAGATAGAAAAAATCATGTGACATATCCCACTAACTAGAATAGTCCAATTACATGTCAACCTAAGTCTAGAATATACCTCTCAGAGGATAGTTTCAAACATGCATTGAATTTCACATGTCTTCAATCATGTGCCATATCTCACATGTCATCCAATGTCGATCGATACATGTGTCATATCACACATGCTGTCCAGATAGGCTAAACCTACATGCTCAACTGAAGTAGAAAAAAATACAGTATATACAAAACATAATGAAAATGAGAGAACAAATATCACATCAAGTCAACAATATCATAATCACAGTCATCACAATCTATATGAAAACAACACAAGAATTCGTCAAAGGCCACACACACACACACATGTCATGTGATCAAGAATCAAACACAAGTCTCATGGGATACACACACACCAATAATCATGCCAATAACCTATATAAATCATGCACTAATGTCAAGAAATTCATGTAGCTACACACACACACCAATAATCGTGTTAATAACCCATATAAGACATGCATAAAAGTTAATGGATTCCTACCTTAGGTGTAATAATGATTGAAGATAAGGTTTGATGTCTGAAATTTAATTGCACCAATGAAACCTTGTTCTCTTAAAAATAAAAACTAAGTTTAAAATTCTGCTCATCGTGATGAACCCAACAACTCAAAAAATGCGTCAATCCGATAAATATCAGAGAAGATATTGAAGAGAGATGTTTGAAGATAAAAAAAATGGAGAGAGGATGGAAGAGAGAGGGAGAGGGAGTGGCATGAGGGTTTGCCTACACACCATTTTGGGCACCCCACCCATAATTTCCACCTTTTAAAGAGTATTTTTTAAATCATCATTTATTACATTTAATTCCTTAAATATTTATTTTCCCTTTCTTTTTATTTCATGCGTTGCACCCATTACCTTTCACATGTTTTGTCTAATTTTCCTCATTTAAACACATAAAACCATTTATTAAAATCCATCATTATATATATATATATACACATTATATATATACACACACTCCCACATATGCATATATACACTTGCACATATATATAGTTATATATAGCCCATATCTATACATGTTATATATCTATATGCAAATCCTTATATACATATATACATCTTCACATGTATATATATATATATATATTCATATAATATATGTATAAACTTTAAAATTATTTCCCCAATTTAATAATAAATAAATAATTACAATATATCATTATTATTAAATACCCGCCATCATTATCACCATAAATGGTTCAATAATAACTTCCATTAAATACTGATGATGGAAATTAAATTTTATTAACCACACTCAATTGAATTTATTTAGTATAATTAATAATATCCTAATTATTACATTTGACACCACTAAAAAATCATTCAATTAATAACATAATTATTAATTGCATATGAAAAACACATGATGGGGGGTGCGATCTAACCAAACACCCGACGCGCACAAAACTTATGTCGCGCCTAGGGTAAAGCCTCAATTTTGGACCTAATGGTGGTCTTAGATTTCCTATACAATAACCATTCACGAGATATTTAATTTTTTTCAGATAAAATTATAATAAAAATATTAAAAAAACTACTCTCACATACGATTTGTCCAAACAACCAACACACAAAAATTTTATATCATGTATAGGGTAAATCCTACATCCCAAAACTAATGGTGGTCTCATATTTCTTATCTAAGAGGCCATTTGAAATATATTCCATTATTTTTAAAAAATCATAGTCACGTGATATAATATTTTTAATATTTTTATTCTTTCAGCATTGAGGTTCCATGGGCCTCTGAATCCTGCATAAACTCAGTGCCTAACTATGAAAATATTCCAAAGTGTTAATAGAGATTTTCCCATTTCATAAATCCATAATAAATCCAAGTATTGAAAAAATAAATTTTCACACTAGAAAATAATTATAATTTATTAACAAAAGAAAGTTTTATTATCTTTTAAAAATTGAGAATGTTACAATTATCCCCACAATAATTTTTCTCGCCCTTGAGAAGCTCTTTAGATCATGGAACCACTACTCCCCACTATATGATTTTTCATATTAAAACATTTTTAATTATAACATTTTTAATTTCACCATAGGTGTTTACAATCAGCACATTCTAATTTCATTCAAGCTCATTGAAAGGAACACAAAAAACACTTACCACTAATTCAAGGCTTAAGTCCATATTACCAACATCTGTACATTATTCATAGACACATATATACACTCAATCATAGAATAAAATATGCTCAAATAAAAGAAAGATAAAAATAATACACTAAGGAACATATCACAATTTCAACATGCATATAAATATTTGATCTTTATCTAATGAAAGAAACATTTATATATAGAATGTGAACCTACATGAATAACATGATGCATGAACATGCACAAAATCCTATAAATAAGAATATTAACATCATGTGTTTTATCTCGAAATTATCATGTAATTTTTTTGAAAATTATATGAGATTATTTCGAGACCAAGAGCTGAGACGACACATGATTTTGAGGCTTAGGGTGCCCAGAATAAATATTTGAACTATTTTTAAGTTTATTAAAAATAGCATGTGTGTACAGTTTTAGTAGCTTCTAAACGGGTGCCCAGATCAAAAATTTGAGAGCACCGTTGAGTTCTGAACATCAATTTTACCTTAAGTAGGGCCTAACTTCGACCGGTGTGGGTCAACTGTAGAAAATATTTTTGGATGTTTTTAAAGAAGAATTAAAAAATAAACTTAAAAAGTTTATTTTTTTTATTTTAAAGTTTCACAGAGACACGGAATCCCATTTTCATTTCTTAATGGAACAACGTGGTGACGCTGTAACATATTTATGGGGTTATACATTTTCCATTCTCTTAAATTAAACAGGAATTCATGGTTAACACTTAACCCTGGAATTCCTTATAACCTTTGGAGAAAAGTTGTTGGTGGAACCCTCCTGTCAGCAAACAACGAACGATGAAGAATGACGGATCACCAACGACAACAATCCCTCCTCTTCGAAGGATCTTGACAATGACGACAACAAAATGATAAATCTTTATCAACGAGTGATCCAAACCTAGGTAGGGGTTGTCTTTTGAATTCTTTCCCCATTCTTGTTTTCAACGAGAACACAGACCAACCAACGAACAGTTTGATACATGGTTCAATCGTTCTTGCATCATGGTTAGAATCTGGGATTTAAAGGGATTAACCCTTAGTGATTATCCTTGTTGTTTCATCCCCCTTTTCTAATGGGATAAAAGAAGGCCGAAATGAACAAGGCCGACATTCGTTCTTCGAGTGTTCTTGGTGTTTTATCCTACCTTGTTCTTGAGTTCTTCACCAACAGACCCTCATGGTCACGTCAGGATTTTCTATGAGGTTTTGAATGTGGCCGAACCCCTAGAGTGACAACATGATGATTTGGAGCCTACGTTAGTGAATACAACGACCCGAGAATCGCAAGGGTTTCCCCGTTTCGAAAAATGGGGCATCGGAGGAGAAGATGTGGTCTGCGGAGTAGAGCCTGCTAACAGCGTCGCGTAGCAGCATGACTCACTAGCAGGGCAATGGCGATGGGCACGGTCCAGTAGGACTACACCGGCATAAGGGGCCTGCGGCGCATGGCCATGGGTGGGGGCTAGGGTCTCCAGTAGGGTGGCTACGACCGAGACATGACGGGAGGCCATGATCCAGTGGGACCGCGACAACCACCGCGAGGTGGGTCACATTGCAGCCGGCCACATTGACTAGGCACGGACGTGCCAGCGGCTATGTTTAGGTGTATTGAACCGGCCCGCTCAAGCAGGCTGGGCCGAGTCAGACTGAACCTAGACCCAACCAAACCCTTTTCTCTAAAAGGCTCGTAACTTTCAAATCGTATGTCTGTTTGATGAGTCATTTGCAGTGTTGGGACCCTCGCAACAAGGAAGTTATTCTGAGATACTTTAAAGAATTTTTCGTGGAGATTGGCATACAACCTTTTTGGCAAGAGGAGTAGGTGATCACAGAACAAGCATGCTAAGAGCGGAATCCAGTGGCTGGCTGTGACCTACACTGTAACACCCCAATATTTTGTAGATAAATTTAATATTGAATGCATGAAAAATTAAGACTCTACAAAACAAAACTTTATTATAACCTAGCTAGTAAACATAGTTTTACCACCTTTTTTATTTTAATTTCAAAAAACTGACATACATGGTTGCGTTCAGTACGATATATAGTGTCTGATAAAATCAACTTAGTTTTTGATGAATAGTAACATACCCTTATGTATAGTAACATACCATTATGAATATTAATTTTAATTTTATAAATATTAATGAATAGTAAATCAGCCAAAAAAATAGAAAATTCACCCATGAATGTATAAATACACTTTAGACATCTTATAAGTGAAAAAATGATCATAGTATAAGTATTGGTATTTTTGTATGTCATAAATATTTTAATTACAATTTTATAATTAATCTACTAATTTAAAATGGAAATTTATTTTCATAAAATGTAATCAGAAATTGTTATTTTATTATCTTATGGTTATAAGATAATTTTATGGGACCTTGATTAATTTTTCAAGGTGTTATAAAACGAGTTATAGTTTTAATGTTGTTTTTTTAAATAAATTATGATTTTATTTAAAAATAAAAATAAAAATATTTAGAAAATTATTTTCAAAAAAATGGACTTAATTTTTCTAATTCTACACGTCAAAAAATGGTTGGGGTGAATTTTTTGTATTTTTTTGAAATACTTGAATTTTATAAATAGTGAAATTCGATAATTTACAAAATATACTAAATAAGTGAATTTATGCATCATGCTTGAGTCATGGATGATGTAAATGGACATTGGTTCAAACTCACATGCACTTATTACTATTTTTGGTCATAAGAATCAACACTATTGGTTGTCTTTGAGAAAATAATAAAATAATGATTAAAATAATGGGAAAACCTGCCTCTCCTCCACTATAAACCCTCCTCACTCTCTCTTCTCTTCACTCCTCTCAAGCCTTAAGTCTTGTATAAATTATGATAAAATATCTTCCCAAGATCCTCCACCACATACATCAACCCTTGGTCTCATAAAAATACCAAAACCTCTCCCCTAAAGAGGCTCTCAAGGAAGATTACTTCAAGAGGTAAATTCCTCTTTTCATTTCTTTTATTTCAAGTTCCTTTATTTTATTTTTCTTTTCTCACCTCATTTCATCCAAATGTTGTGATGACTCAAGTACCTTACATAAAATGTAATTTTGTTTTGATAATGGAATAATTCATCATCATCTCTCCTTTCCCCTTATTTTATGCTAGAAATGAAAACACCATCCGAGATGTGTTAATTTATCACATTCAAGGACAACGAGTTTTCAATTTCTATTATCACCTTCAATTATGGTAATAAAACCCTTTTATGGTTTAAATAAACCATAATATATAAATTATAATTTATGTAAGGTTCTTTAATCCTTTTCTACACATGATATTAATTTATAAATCAAAATGAGTCCATTGTGATAAAAAACTGCCAATTAACCCAAACATTTGTCATTAAAGTTTTATATAATGATCCATCTTCACTCCCAATAACCAAAAAAAATTTATAAAAATTTAATATTATATTTTTTCACTAATAACATACAACTTATATTATGGAAAATCATTCTCATTCTACATGATAATCCATACATGAATATAAGTAAACCAATCATGAAAACCAAGGAAGAAAATGCTCCCAAACAATGAGATTGAATCTCTCAACCCATCAAAATGCCATGAATTAACCTAATAAGGTTATAATAAATCAATTAAATGTAGATGAGTTTCTTTAATTATTAATTTATGAACCTAAATTTGATTATTTGGGTCATTAATATCAAGTGAGGAACACCTTTACACTTAAGGTAAGGGTTTCTTCATCTCACTTCCATTTTTGTGAGATATTTTGTATTCACTACTATTACTTGTATATGGTGTATATATACTCCCAATTTATGTTTCATATCATTAATATATTTATTTTCATGATATTAAATATATAATTTTATGATTATTAATTTTGGGTCATACGATTCAATTTATTACAAAGTTGTAAGTATTTTCTACCCGAACCTCCATTTTCATTTGGGTTACTCTTATTCTCTACTTACCTCAATTAAATTATTATTTATTCATATGTAATACTCATATATTATTTTATAATATTCTACATATGTGTACTAACCAGAATCCTACTTTCATTTTTGGGGAGTTATATGTTTTAAAAGGATCTTTAAAAAATTCTTTCTGAAATACAAACCCGATTCAAGGGAATTTTTCAAATTCTTACCTATTTTCAAGGGAAATATGTAATATGTTTTTAGAAACCATTATCTTTATAAAATCAATCATTTTATTATGAAAATACTATCTTACTTCACTTCTGGTTTTATACAAAGACTTTTTCAAAAGAACTCTTCTTTTCAAAGTAAAAGATTATTTATCTCAAGAATTACTCAATGAATTTATAAGAGTATCTTCATCTATTTCAACACTACTGTTGATTATTATGTATGATATCATCTACAATATTAAATTTTATGGTTTATGATTAGTTTGACTACATATTTACTATATTAAAACCATTAACCAATTTAATATAAATGGTTATTGTTTATGATTAATGTTCGGGGAAAGTTATTTACATTTCATATGTTAGTTTCAATATGATTGTATATGTTGTTTGTGTTTATCCCAATTCATATGAGGAATTATCTGAACTTATTAATTTATGGGTGGGTCCCTCTATATCTCCTCAATGCATCGGTAGGTCTCATGAGATAAACTATAGTCTTTGCATAAGGCCTTGACAAAATGATTATTTATGGTCTTTGCATGAGGCCTTAACAGTATGGTTGTGATGTCTGGCATTATGCGCTCCCTCATTATGAAACTGGTAATTGAAAGTTCGTGAGATTATTTGAATAGTAGAATACCCATGATTATGATTTATTATAGAATTATTTATTCAGCTCTTATTCCTTCCATAATGTGTTTAAGTTCACTTTTTTAAAGGCATGTGTTTTTAGTTATTCATCACGCCTAATGTTTATGTTTATGATATCTTCCACTGTATTACTTACCCTTACCAATTATTTGATCTCACCCATTTCTTATATTTAATTTTCCTAGGACATTAAGAGGTTTATTATGAATGACATGCATAAATAACCTAGGAGTTATGGATGTTTTCAAAGGAGTTTCTAAATTTTTTTTCCTTTAAAGTTGTAATGTTGAACTTATGTATGTATCTGGTTTTCCAAAACTACTAAACTATTCATTCCTTCAGGATAAAACTTTATTGTAATCATTCTAATGTAATCAAATAAGGAACCTACTCTGAGAAATTGAGGTTGGGTCCTTATAGTCAGTATCAAAGGAATTTTAGTAGAAAACTTGGAAACTAGATTTAGAAAACACAGATTGGGGAAAAAACTCTAAGATATTCTTTAAGGATAAGTATACAAGAATATCCTATAATTTTGGTAAGGAATAGATTATGTTGATATTTCTATAAAATAAATCACTATATGGATACTATAAGTGGATGTGGTCCTGACACAGATGTACCTAGGAGTGAAAACTCTGACAAGGAGTTTCAGGCTTGATCTAGGGTATCCTAGTACACGACAACGGGCCTTACTGTGCACTTGATTTGACACTCCTAGGGTATATTCTTAGGATAATTCGCATTTTCTTGACAAGCCACTATGAAGGATTTAAATGTGAAATTTTCCTCAAAGAAACCATGTTTATGATTAAGATATTAGTTGTGTATAAGATTTCAATTTATTCTAAGTATTTTTCTAAGTTGAGATTATACATTATGATTCATAATATAATTTAGTGTATGCCATCATTTAGAAATAAATCCTAGTGGAAGGAATGGAAACCACATAAACTCACGTATCCCATGTAGGGATTTCCCTCTGATGAAATATAATTATATTGGCTCTGGTGCTGTGACTGGTGTTGAGTATCTATATTGGGATATTTGACTTGTGTTATGAACTATAACCTTACCTGTATAAAGCATCCAAATCTACAATGTGGATGAGATATGTTAGACCACTTTCTGTGAAAACAACCTCCATCATTCAATGAGAATACAAACCCATTTGTAGTGGAGTAGTGGATAAGTTCATCAGAGAAGATATTTCTTTCTTTGGGATGTAACGAAAGAGAGAAGGTTGTCATGGAAGTTTATAAACTATCAGGAGATGTAGATCAGTGGTTTTTTTTAATCCAAAACAAAAATGAGGAAGAAGAAATAAAAGAAATGGAATGGAGGGATTTTAAGGAAATATTCTTAGAAAAATAATTCCCTCATGAACAATGAGAAGATATAGAAAATAAGTTTCTAAATATGAGGCAAAAAGAGTATGAGAATGTTGCATAGTATGAAACTAACTTCACAAGGTTAGCAAGACATGTCGCATACTACATATATAATCCAAGGATCAATATTAATCGATTCTTTGATGGTTTAAAACCATTACTCCTAAGGGATCTAGTCTCCCAAAGTTTATCATCATACGAAGATATAGTCTTAAGTGCTATCAAGATGGAAAAGGAATTCTCTAAGCCTTATGATTTTAAGGAAAATAAAGAGAAGAAGAGGGCTGTTGAAAACTCTAGAAAAGAAAATAAGGAAATGGGAAATAAGTGAAGAGTTGACCTTCCATCCTATGATAATTGTGGGAAGAGACACCCTGGTATTTTCCTGAAGGGTATGGGTGTTTGTTACAAGTGTGGAGAAAAATTACACATATCCTAGGATTTTAAGGGGAATAAAGAAGCTATCAATTTTCAATGATACAATTTCAAGGAGAGGGTACATTATTAAAATGATTGTCCTAGGTGTCAAGGAAACATTCTCCAAAGATGGTCAAGGGAGAAATGACAAGTTTATGCGATCAAAATTACTGATATTGAAGTTCCTAATGATGTGGTGGTAGGTACTGTAATTGTTTCCTCATACTTAGACAATGATTTATTTGATTCTGGATCATCACGCTTTTTTATATCTTCCCAGTTTTCCAAGAAAATTAAACATGTCCAATTTGATTTAATAAAGGAGTTTTCAATCAAAACTCCTAAGGAAAGTATCATTATAACAAAAATATGTCGATCAATCCCCTTATGACACATAAATGTTCTTTAGTTGCTAACATTATCATCATACCCATAATTGAATTTGATATAATACTTGGTATGAGTTGGATTTCACGTTATGATACGAAGATATATTGAAAGAATGGAGAAGTTTCAATTTTTGAGAATGGCGTTGAATCCCTTATATTTAGAGTAGAAACCTTGCCATCTGATTCTCATCTAGATCTACCCCCAGTAGATCTAATGAATTCAATTATTGGGGAGGAAGAGAATTCAATATCTATGGGTGAGGAAAGGAATGTTCAAATAGAGGATATACCTACTATGAAATAATATGTTGATGTGTTTCCAGATGATTTACCTAGACATCCTCCAGAGAGAGAAGTTGATTTCTCTATTGCTTTAATTCATGGTTCAAGGCCTATATCAAATAATCCTTATAGAATGAAAACTATTTAATTAGTAGAAATGAAGAAACAACTAGAGGAATTGAGTGATAAAAGATTTATTCCCCCTAGTGTTTCCCCATGGGTATCCCCTATTCTTTTTTTTAATAAGAAAGATGGATCAATGAGGTTGTATATTGACTACAGAGAGATCAATGATATAACAATAAAGAACAAGTACCCCTACCTTGTATTGATGATTTATTTGATCAACTTCATCGAGCCCAATATTTTTTGAAGATTTAACTTCAATCTGGATATCATCAATTGCGAGTAAGTGAGGAATATATTCCAAAGATATCATTTCAAACTAGGTATGGGCATTATGAGTTTAAAATAATGTCTTTTGGAATGACTAATGCACTCTCTATATTCATGGATCTAATGAATAGTGTTTTCAATGAATATCTTGATGAATTTTTTGTGTTATTTATTGATGATATATTGGTATACTCCAAAATCTACAAAGATCATGAAAATCACTTGCACACTATTCTGAAGTCTCTTAGAAGAAATGAATTATATGGGAAGTTTAGCAAGTGTGAATTTTGGATTCAATCGGTTTCATTTCTTGTCCACATTATCTCTAAGGATGGAATATCTATTGATACTATGAAGACAAAGGATATTCAAGAATGGCATAATCCAACAAACATAACTAAGGTACGTAGATTTATTGGTTTAACGGGTTATTATCAGCATTTTGTTCAGAAATTTTCCCATTTAGCCAACCCAATGACCAAGCTTACACGTAAAGGGGTTAAGTTAATATAGATAAAAGAATGTGAGGAATGTTTTTATGAATTGGAGAGGAAATTAGTGAATTCTCTGATCCTGACTCTATCATCAGGGAATGATGGGTTTGTGATCTATAGTGATGCATCAAATAAAGGACTTGTTTGCATCCTTATGCAGAATGATAGAGTTATTGCCTATGCATCAAGGAAATTAAAAATTCATCAAAAAAACTATCCTACTCATGATCTTGAGTTAGATGTTGTGATCTTTTCTCTAAAAATATGGAGACACTATCTCTATGGTAAAATATGTGAGATATATATGAATCACAATAGTCTGAAATATATCTTCTCACAGAAATAACTTAACATGTGGAAAATGAGATGGCTCGAACCACTCAAGGATTATGATTGTTCCATACACTACCACCTAGGAAAGGCAAATAAGGTAGCTAATGCATTGAGCAGGAAGGATCATGGAGTTTTAAACAAAATGAGGATTGAAAGGGATACTGTATTCATGGATCTAATAAGTATGGACATGGTAATTATCAAAGAAGGTGAAACATCATTAATTTTTCATTTGGTAACCTATCCATATTTATTATAAAGGATTAAAATCTCTCAGCCAGATGATGAGAACCTTTAAAACAAAATTAATACCATGAATGAAGAGAAGTTGGTTGACTTCATATGTGAAGATGAAATTCTAAAATTTGGGAGGATTCTATGTGTTCTCTCTATGCTCGATCTGAAAAGGGAGTTATTGGATGATGCTCATATCTTGAATTTCTCTATACACCTTGATTGCACTAAATTGTATAGAGATTTGAAGGAACATTTTTGGTGGGAAAACATGAAGTGGGAAATTGTTGATTATGTATTAAGATATTTAGTATATCAACAAGTGAAGGCCAAATGACACAATCCTAGAGGATCCATACAACCTCTACCTATTCCTACATAGAAATGTGATGACATCACCATGGATTTTCTCACTAGATTACCCAAAAATCCAAGAAGGAATGATGTAATATGGGTAATTGTTGATCAAATTACAAAATCTACACATTTTCTCTCTATAAGGGAAGATTTTCCACTTAAGCGGCTTGAACGAATCTATATTATGAAGTTGTAAGACTTCATGGAGCACTTCTTTCAATACATTCTGATCACAATCCTCAATTTACATCAAAATTCGAGAAAATTATTCAAAAATCTTGGATATTGATCTTCTTTTGAGTACTACGTATCATCCTCAATATAATGGGAAAATAGAAAGGACGATCCAAACTTTAGAAGACATGTTGAGATCATGCTCGCTTGAATTCAAGGTGTGTGGGATCAGTATTTACCCATGGTGGAGTTTTCCTATGATAATAGTTTTCATTCCAGTATTCAAATGGCACTATATGAAGTATTGTATAGAAAGAGATGTCATACACCAACATGTTAGGATGAAGTTGGTGAAAGGAAGCTAGAGGGCCCAGAGCTTGTGGAGGAAACAATAGTGAAGGTAAAGACTATTCAAGGCCATATCAAAGTACCTCAAAGCAGAAAAAAATCTATGCTGATAATAAAAGGAAGTATTTGGAATTTCAAGTGGGAGATCATGTTTTCTTAAAAGTATCTCCATGGAAGGGTGTTATAATATTTGGTAAGAAAGGGAATCTGAGCCCTAGGTACATAAGCCCTTTTAAAATTTTTGAGAGAATTGGATTTGTTGCATATCATTTGGCTATGCTGCCTAGCCTATCTAAAGTACAAAATGTGTTCCATGTCTCATTATTAAGAAAGTACATGCCAGACCCAATGCATATCCTCACTTCTGAAGGAATAGAATTGGAACCTGACCTATCTTATTGTGAAGAGCCTATCCAGATTCTGGAAACTAAAGAACAGGTGTTGAGGAATCAGACAACTCAACTAGTAAAGATACTTTGGAAAAATCTTAAAATCGACGAGGCAACATGGGATCCGGAGGAGTTTATGAAGAATAAATACCCAAATATTTTTATGAGGTAACATTCTATGAATTTTAAGGATGAAATTTTTGTGAGGGGAGAATGTAACACCCCAATATTTTGCAAATAAATTTAATATTTAATGCATTAAATGCTGACTCTCTAAAAAAACACCACTTTTTTATAACCTAGCCAATAAACATAGTTTCACTATTCACAAAAAAAATCAAGTATTTCAGAAAAATCCAAAAAAAATCACTTTATTATAACCTATCATGTAATCATAGTTTCACTATTCTAAAAACACTTTATTTTATGCTAGAAATGAAAACACCATCTGAGATGTGTTAATTTACCACATTCAAGGACGACGGGTTTTAAATTTCTATTTCCATATTCAATTATGGTTATGAAATCCTTTTTATGGTTAAAACAGATCATAATATATGAATTATAACTTATATAAGGTTCTGGAATCCTTTTCTACACATGATATTAATTTTTAAATCAAAATGAGTTCATTGTGATAAAAAACCGCCAATTAACCCAAAAAATTGTTATTAAAATTTTATATAATGATTCATCTTCACTCCCAATAACCAAAAGAATGACCATGTAATATTATGATTGTTCACTAATAACAAAAAACTTATATATTGTGCAACCATTCTCATTCTACATGTTTATCCATACATGAATATAAGTAAACTAATCATGAAAACCAAGGAAGAAAACGCTCCCAAACAATGATATTAAATATTTTAACCCATCAAAAGGCCATGAATGAACCTAATAATGTTATAATAAATCAATTAAATTTAGATGAGATTCTAGAATTATTAATTTATGAACCTAAATTTGATTATTCAGGTCATTAAAATCAAGTGAGTAACACCTTCGGACTTAAGGTAAGAGTTTCTTCATCTCACTCCCATTTTTGTGAGATATTCTGTATTCACTACTATTACTTATGTATGGAATATGTATAATGCCCATTGATGTTTCATATCATTAATATATTTATTTAAATAATATTTAATCTATCATTTTATGATTATTAATTTTAGGTCATATGATTCAATTGATTACAAATTTGTATGTATTTTCTACCCGAACCTCCATTTTCATTCGAGTTACTCGTATTCTCTACTAACCTCAATTAAATTATTATTTATTAATATGTAATTCTCATATATTATTTTAGAATGTTCAATATATTTGTACCAACGAGAATCCTACTTTCATTTTTGGGGAGTTATATGTTTTAAAAGGATCTTTCAAAAATTCTTCTCGAAATACAAACCTGATTCAAGGAAATTTCTCAAATTATTACCTATTTTCAAGGGAACTATATAATTTATTTTTTGAAACCATTATATTTCTAAAATCAATCATTTTATTATAAAAATACTATCTTACTTCACTTCTAGTTTTATAAAAATACTTTTTCAAAAGAACTCTTTCTTTTCAAAGTAAAAGAGTATTTATCTCAAGAATTACTCGATGATTTTGTAAGAGTATATTCATCTATTTAAACACTCTTGTTGATTATTATGTATGATATCATCTACCATATTTAATTTAATGATTTATGATTATTTTAACTGTGGATGTACTATCCTAAAACTATTCACCAATTTACTCTGAATGGTTAGTTTTTATGCTTAATGTTCGGGGAAAGTTATTTACATTTCATATGTTAGTTTCAATATGAAAGTATATGTTTTTTATGTTTATCACTGTTCATATGAGGAATGAATTAAACTTATTAAGTGATGGGTGGGGACCTTTATAACCCCTAGATGAATCAGTAGGTCTCATGAGACAAACTATGGTCTTGGCACAAGGCCTTAACAAAATTATTATTTATGGTCTTGGCATGATGACTTGACGATATGGTTATGATGTCTGGTATTATGCATTCCCTCATTATGAAACTGGTTATTGAATGTTCATGAGGTTATTTGACTAGTAGAATACCCATGATTATTCTTTATTATGGCATTATTTATTCATCTCTTATTCCTACCATAATGTGTTCAAGTTCATTTTTTTAAAGGCATGTGTTTTTAGTTATTCACCATGCCTAATGTTTGTGTTTATGATATCTTACACTATATTTCTTACCCTTAATGAGAATTTGAGCTCACCCATTTCTAATGTTTAATTTTCTTAGGTCATGAAGAGGTATATTATGAATGACATGCAAAAATAACCTATAAGTTGTGGATATTGTAAAAGGAGTTTCTAAATTGTTTTTCCTTTCAAGTTGTAATGTTGAACTTATGTATGTATCTGGTTTTCCAAAACTACTTAACTATCCGTTCCTTTAGGATACGACTTTCTTATAATTATGCCAATGTAATCAAATAATGCACCAACTCTGAGCAACTAATTTTGAGTCCTTACATACATGGAGTGTGTCTCATACAGAGTGTGTCTCCTGCACCTATACGGAGTGTGTCTCCTATGAAGTGTGTCTCCTACGCCTACACAGAGTGTGTCTCCTACGAAGACCCAGAGTGTGTCTCCTTGGATTCTAATAAGCCTATACTTTCTTTGTATATTTATTTCATATACATATACTGGTGTGAGATGACTCTAATGACTCTCTTGACTGTACTTATTAGAGGCTACACTTCATGTACCTCTTTGGTAGTTTGCTTTGTGTATTGACTTGTTGTATACCTTTGTGTTTTGGGGTCCCTACTGAGTATTGTTTTACTCACCCCTACATGGGCTTCACCCATACATGTCACGTCTTATGAAAACAACTAAAAACTTTGATGAGATCCTTGGTGGGATAGACACAGGTGGTAATTAGAGGGATGCCTGAAAAATGAGGTGCACTTCAGTGACTTCCGACAGCTTCTATACCTACCCTTCAGTTAGGGTTTTCGGTAGATGGATTCCAGGAGCTTGTAATTTTCTTTTTTTTGGGATTATATACTAGCCCCCTTTACTTTTAGTTGGTGTTGTTTACTCTGTGTGGGTTTTCTTAGTAGTATACATGCATGTCTACTCAGTGTTTTTGGTTTCATAACTTTTTCTTGGAGGCGGATTTGTGTGTACATATACTTGGGAAAATACCTCCCACTTGTGGGACATGCCTACTAAGCACTAGTCACCAGTCCCTAGCTTATGGGAGGTGGGATTGGGGTAGTCACGACACGGGCCTTGGGGGATGAGTCGTGACAAAGTGGTATTAGTGGGAGTTTGGATCTATCTTAGGGACCAAGAGTTTGGGATTTTGTTATGGGGAAATAGTATCAAGTGTTTCAAGTTAAGATTTCAGGCCAGGGAGTCCAGTGTTGGTGTGGCAGCTGATGTATCCATACACCAAAATCTTGAATTATGATTTTCGAGTTGATACATGAAAACACTGGTTTCATGCATCATATAGGATTTGATTGTGTTCTCATGTCCTTCTTGAGTCAGATTCAAATCACCAGGTATACTCTATTGACTGTGGTACATCTTGTTCTATTTCAGGATGCTTCCACACAGGCAGCTAGCTAGGATTTCGGGATGGGGCCATGAGGATGGTTTGTCGAGAGATGATGCATCGGTATTGGGACTGTTGCTGGATATAGCACCTCTTGGTGGTGTACCAGTGATACCACCACTTAAAGAGTAATAGTTCCTACCGACGTTGCTAATGAAGGATGCACATAGGCTTAGTGCATTGCATGAGTTTCAAAGAAAGTGACCTCCCAGGTTTTGAGGTGATACAAATCCTCAGGTAACTGAGGATTTGATGGAGGCAGTTATGTGAGTTTTTTGCCTAATGAGGACGCCTCTCAACCAGACGACGGTCCTAGTCACAAGCCTTCTTCAAGGCTCAACAGGGAGATGGTGGATCTTGATGATCCAAACGCATGAAGTGGCAAACCTCTCCTGGATAGACTTTGAATGCCTCTTCAAGGAGTAGTTCTTTTCAGCGATGTTATGCTTTGTGCGTATACAGGAGCTAATACACCTATAATAGGGTAGTCAGATAGTATCAGAGTACTCAACGAGATTCATGGATCTTTCTCGCTACTCCACAGACATGGTGCGGGACTTGTTCTTTAGGGCCCAGACATTCGAGCAGTGGCTACACTGGGATATTAGGGTTGATTATATCCCTTAGTATTCCTAAACATGCTAGGGTGATAGAGTGAGATCTACTTGTAAAGAGATTTATGGTGGATCAAGCACTGGCGATGGGTGCTACCATTGGGAATCGGGTAGTTGAGTCATCGGTAGTAGGTATCCAACAACTAACGCAGGGGTCCAAGAGGACCAGACAATCCAGGGGATGAACCTAGGATTTAGGATCAGTAGTGTGGGGCTTCCAGGGTAGAATAGGTCAGCTGAAGGAGAGGCTATGATACTCGTGCAGTGGTCAGAGACACATGGATAGAGATTGTACGATCGATCGTACAACCGATCAACAGATGGTCAAGGGATCACTGAGGCAGCAATGGAGGCAGGAATAGGGTGGTCTGTTAGGTGGTGTACATGGCGGAGGAGGAGAAAAATCAGTAGAAGGTGGGTAGAGGTTTTAGGTACTACCGCTACCACCCCCAGGTGGTCCACCACAGGCTCCGGAAGCTGGTGGATATGGGTGAGGCCAACTGAAAGTGATGGAGGCTTACAACCCCAATTCTCCAGATATGATTAGAGGTATGATCTGTGTATTTTCCACCCTAGATTCAGTTCTTATATACACGAGTTCTAGTCACTCCTTCCTTACCACAGACCTTGTTTGGAGATTTTAGATTCTGGTAGAGTCGTTGGCTTGATCCTTACATTTAAAGACTCTTATAGGAGGGGATTCTACGATCACATGCTAGTGCTGGTAGTGTGAGATTACTCTTGGAGGTGAGATCTTTGGATGGAATCTCCTAGTAGAAGTGTTGAGGCCTTATGATGTCATTCTGGGTAGGGATTGGTTATCCACATTCCATGCTCAGATTGACTGTTTTATCTACAGAGTGTGGTGTGTCCATGGAGATGGGACCAGCTTTTCCTTTATCAGTGAAAAGGAAATCAGAGCAGCACAGGATGGACTCGCATGTATGAGGGTTCAACCGATCACACATAATTTGGCTAGAATGATCCTCAGTGTAATGGATGAGATGATTCCTCATTTTCCTACAGTGGTAGATGAGTACGAGGACATCTTTCTAGAAGATGTTCCAAGATTACCCCCTCATATGTAGGTAGATTTCTACATCAATCTGTATCCTGGGAAAACATCGATATCTAATCCAACATATTGAATGGCTTCTATAGAGCTACGTAAGCTTAGGATATAGTTGGAGGACCTGAAGAGTAAAGGCTTCGTGAGGCCCAGTGTTTCACCCTGGGTGGCCCCAGTTTTATTTTCCAAGAAGGAAGACAGGAGCTTGAGGCTGTGTGTGTACTACCTAAACCTAAACCAGGTGAATATGAAGAAAAAATACCCACTATCAGGAATTTAAGACCTCTTCGATCATCTGAAGGGAGTGATATGGTTTTTGAAAATAAACCTGAGATCTAGCTATCACCATCTTCATATATGAGATGAGGATATACCGAATATGGATTTCAAATGTCTTTATGGACACTACAAATACTTATTGATTAATTTTGGTGTTACGAATTCCCTAGTAGTGTTCATGAGACTCATGAATAGGATATTCTAATCATACTTAGACTAGTTCTTTTTGGTCTTCATTGATGACATCCCGGTGTACTCAGCATCTGAGGAGGAGCACATGATACACTTGAGGATGTTCTTGGACTTATTCCGAGAGCAACATCTTTATGGGAATCTATCTAAGTGTTAGTTCTGGATACGAGAGGTCCACTTTTCATGAAATGTCATTTCAGAGGCTGGAGTTACAGTAGATCCATCAAAGATAGAGTCAGTGCTTGCTTGGGATCCACCCAAGAGCATTACAGAGGTATGAAGTTTCCTTGGGTTTGGCTGGGTACTATCTAAGGTTTGTACCCAAATTTTTCAGATTAGCAACACCCATGATGGCTTTGACATGAAAGGGCCAACCTTTAGTGAGGATGGGGAATTTCTAGGAAATTTTTTAGCAGTTGAAGCAGAGTTTGACGGGTGCTCCTATCCTGAGATTATCATAAGAGGGTGTTGAGTATGTAGTGTACTATGATTCATCAGGAACCAAGTTTGGTTGTGTCCTGATGTAGAGTCAGGAGGTGATTTCCTATGGTTCATGGAATTTGAGACCCCATGAGCAAAACTACACGACTCATGATCTAGAGTTGGCAGTGGTAGTCTTCACAATGAAGATGTGGTAACACTACCTTATGGGAAAGCGGTTTATCATCTACTCAGACCACAAGAGTCTCAAGTATATCTTATCTTGGAAATATTTGAACTTGAGACAGAGGCATTGTCTAGAGTTCCTCCAAGACCATGACTTCGAGATAGTCTCTACTCCTAGGAAGGGGAATGTGGTGGCAGATTCTCTCACTCGGAGATCAAGTTCGCAACTACTAAACGAGGCCTCATAGAAGTTGGCCTCATTGTAGATATCCTTCATGGATGGAGATAGAGAGTATCATCTCCAATCATTGGTAGTTAACCTCCCACTCTTACAACAAGTTAGGAAGGCACAACTCTGAGATACCGACTGTGAGGTTTCATGTGCTCAGATGTCCATCGGCCATGCCCTTGATGGTTTTTCAAAAATTTGGGAGCACATCATCCTTTTCAGAGGCCACACCATTATACTAGTGGCATTATGGGAGGAGATGTTGAGGGAGTTCCATACATCCCCTTTGGCAGTACATCTTGGTGTGGCGAAAGTGTACCAAGACCTGTGATGTTGGTTCTAGTGGATGGGGATGAAGAAGGAAGTGGAAGAGTTTGTTTCTAGATGCCTCACTTGTTAGCAAGTGAAAGCAGGGCATCAGGTTCTAGAAATCTTGACCCATCCACTCGAGGTGTTGGAATGGAAGTGGGATGGGATATCGATGAACTTCATTATGGGGTTACCACGCACGTATAGGGGAAAAAATACCATCTGGATGATCATTGACGGACTCACCAAGTCATCCCACTTCCTACCAATCTGGGAGGAGATATCCGTAGAGAGCTTAGGACACCTCTATGTGCAGAAGGTAGTTCAAATCCATGGAGTACCCTCGACGATCATTTTAGACTGTGATGCTCGCTTCACATCCCGGCTGTGGAAGGGATTATAGGAGACGTTTGGGACTCAGTTGTGCTTGAGCATGGTGTTTTATCCCCAGACGGATGTCCAAATAGAGAGGACCATCAAGGTGCTAGAGGACATGTTATGTGCTTTAATCCTAGACTTTGGTCGTAGTTAGGAGGATCACCTACCTTTGGTAGAGTTTTCACACAACAACAGCTACCACTCCACCATTGGTATAAACCATTCGAGGCCCTATATGGGCAACCGTGAAATTCACCACCTTGTTGGACAGACCCAGGGGATTCATCACTCATGGGTCCATAGTTGGTATGTGTTGCCACTGAAAATGTGCAGATCATCCAGGAGTGGATGAGAACTATACAGATCCATCAGAAGTCCTATACTAAGAGGCGATAGAGACCCTTAGATTTTGAGGAGGGAGAGCATGTGTTCCTTTGGGTATCTCCTCGATGAGGGATAAAAAGATTTTTTTGGTGTGGGAAGTTATCTCTGAGGTTCATTGGGCCCTTTCAGATACTGCATAAAGTCAATGAGGTGACATACCGCTTGGCTTTACCTCTGCAGTTAGATTAGGTGTACGATGTCTTCCACGTATCACAATTGAGGATATACATTCATGACCCATCACATGTCATTGAATGGGGTGAGCTGGAGGTTGATGATGGGGATAATTTTTTGGATTACCCAGTGGAGATCGAGGGTCAATAGGAGAATATTCTTCATGGATGGTCGATTCCTATGGTGCATGTTCAGTGGTAGCATGAAAATCTTCATGACAAAACATGGGAGTGGGAGGCTCAAATTCATTCTAAGTATCCCTGTTTTTTTGTTTAGACCTTGTTTTGGATTCCAGGGATGTAAATCCCTAAGGTGGAGAGAATGTAATGTCCCAGAATTTCCATGTATTTTTTTTGAAAATTATATGGGAATCTTTCAAGACTAGGCACTAAGACGACATATGATTCTGAGGCCCGGGGTGCCCAAAATAAATGTTTGAACTATTTTTAGGTTTATTAAAAATAGAACATGTGTTTAGTTTTAGTATCTTCTAAACAGGTTCCCAGATCAAAAATCCAAGAGCACTGTTGAGTTCAGAACAACGAGTTTACTTTAGGTGGGGCCTAAATTTGATAGGTGCAGGTCGAATGCGGAAAATGTTTTTGGACTTTTTTAAATAAGAATAAAAAAATAAACTTAAAAAGTATTTTTTTTTTCTTTTAATGTTTTGCAGCGACGCGGTAGCCCGTTTTGTTTCTTAATGGAACAGCATGGTGACACTGCAACACAGTGATGGGGAAATGTGTTTTTCATTTAAATTAAAAAGGAATTCAGAGTTAACACTTAACCCTATAATTACCTATAACCTCTAGAGAAAATACATTAGTGGAACCCTCCTGTTGGCGGAAGATGAATGACAATGAACAAAGAATTTCCAACGACAACAATCCCTCCACTTAAGAGGATCTCACCAATGATGATGAAACAACGATTGATCTTCATCAGTGATTGATCCAAATCCAGGTAGGAGTTGTCTTTTGAATTCTTTCCCCATTCTTATTTTTCTACGATGAATGTGGACCGACCCATGAACAAGTTGATCCGTAGTTCGATCATTATTATGGGATGGTTAGACTAAAATATTTAAAGGGATTACACCTTAGTGATTATCCTTATTGTTTTGTCCCTATTTTATAATGGGATTAATGAAGGCCAAAATGAAAAAGGCCGACGTTCATTCTTCAGGTGTTCTTGTTGTTTTCTCCTACCCTATTCTCACATTCTTCACTGACATACCCACATGGTTGCATTGGGATTTTTAGGGAGGTTTTGAATGTGCCCAGAACCCTAGAGAGATGACAAGATGATTTGAAGCTTGTGTTAGTGAATACAACAACCCGAGGATTGCAAGGGTGTCCCTGTTTTGAAAAACGGGGCACCAGAGGAGACGAGGTGGTTTGCGAAGCAGAGCCCACTAATGGTTGGCACCGGAGGAACAACTCACCGGTAGGGTGGAAATGATGGGTGTGGTCTAGTAGGGCCAAGCTGATAGAAGGGGGTCATGGGTGGAAACCAGGGCCTCCGGCCGTGACTGAGACGCGAGAGGAGGCTGCGTCATGCGGCCGGAAGTTGTAGTCCAGCAGGACCCCATCGAAAATATTGTGGGGCTAGTAATGTAGCAGCCGACTGTATTAAATGTGGTGGCTGGTTGCATTGAACATGTAGGGATGCGGTAGTGACTGCATTCAGGTGGACCGAACCGGTCTGATTGAGCAGAACAGGCCGGGTTAGATCGACCGGGTCGAACCAGACCTGGACCTAACCGACCCATTTTCACTAAAAGGCATGTAACTTTCAAATTTTATGTCTGTATAATGAGTCTTTTGTGGCATTGGTACCCCCATGATGAGGTAGTCCTTTTGAGATACTCCATGGGAGTTTTTATGTAGGTTTTCATATGACCTTTTTGGCTCAAGGAGTAGGTTCTCTTGGAACGAGTGTGCTAATAGCGGAATCCAGTGACTGGTTGTGACCTACATGGAGTGTATCTCCTACACGTACATAGAGTGTATCTCCTATAGAGTGTGTCTCCTACATCTACATAGAGAGTGTCTCCTTTTCCTACACAGAGTGTCTCCTGCACCTATGTGGAGTGTATATCCTGCATCTACACGGTGTGTATATTGCACCTATGCAGAGTGTGTCTCCTACAAAGACCCAGAGTGTGTCTCCTTGGATTTGAATATGCCTGGACTTTATTCATATATGTATGTCATATAAATATACTAGTGTGATCTGAATCTAATGACTCTCTTGACTATACTTCTTAGAGGATAAAAGTTTGTGCACCTCTTTGGTAGTCTACTTTGTGTATTGCTTTGTGGTTTACCTTTGTGGTTTGGGGTCCCTAATGAGTATTTTTTTACTCACCCCTGCACGAACTTCACCTCACGTGTCGTGTATTATGAAGATGACTAACAGCTTTGACTAGAGCCTTGATGGGATGGACACAAGTGTTACTTAAGGGGAGGCCTGACAGACGAGGTGCACTTCAGCGACTTCTGACAGTTTCTGTACTTACCCTTCAGGTACAGTTTTTGACAAATGGATCTGAGGAGCTTTTAATTTTATTTTTTTGGGCTTTTATACTATCCCCCTTTACTTTTAGTTTATATTGTTTACTCTATGTGGGTTTTCTTAGTAGTATACATGCAAGTCTGTTCAGTGTTTTCAGTTTCAACACTTTTGCTTGGATGCGGGTGCATGTGTACAGGTACTTGGGAATATGCCTCCCACTTGTGGGACATGCCTACTCAATGATAGTCACCAACCCCTGGACTATGCGAGATGGGATTGTGGTAGTCACGACACGAGCCCCTGGGGATGGGTCGTGATAAGAATCATAAATTCTCACTTTATGGAAACTTGGATGTCCACTATACAGTGTTGACCAGACACTGAAATAGTTCCCCTGATCGAGTCTTAACCATCCTAACTCCTGTCTATCCTATCCCAAATCAAGACAAAGAGAAAATAAAAATTAGTGAATCCTAATCCTCTAATATAATTATTTAACATCCCAACTTGAACCACCAGGTTCGAGACAGATGCTATATGACCTCATGCGTGTATCCCCATATACAAGAGGCTGCTGACTAAAAATAATTGTCTAAATTTGTTAGTGGGGAGACTATACTCTTTGTATCATATCATGATACCAATAAATAATAACATAAATATAAAAATAAAATAAATATTTAGAGTAATACATTCAAAAACTGAAAGATGACATATATGATACAATAATCTGTCTAAACATGGATCTAGGGTATGGGCTAAGCCAGTAAAATAAAAATAGTAGTTGACATCCTACTTGAACTCATCCAGCATCATCAGCATCCTTCCATTCCACCTACTCAACTATCCACCATAGGGCCTTTTCCCTTCACCGGGTCTCTAGTCGTGAAGTCTACAAGTGCACTAAAATTCTCGAGTAAAGTTTGAGAACAAGAATCAGTAGGACACCACCAATGAACCTTGAAATTGGTGCATAAAATATACAACTGTATGTCATGAACATAAATAGGGTAAAAATATAAAAACAATATATCACACAAGTATTGAACACATGTCGGTTTCTCAAGGGATGGATCTACTAGATTAGGCACCATTATAGGAGAAACATACCTACTTCGGCACAATACTAGATGTAACATTGGTAACCATCCTAAAACATCATCCTTGAGTGGATATCCCTAAGAATGTGACACATTCTATGTCACATTCGTGATCTCGTTTTCAGGTATTTTTCTTTTTTATTTTTTTCTATCTTTTTTCCTTGGGTTTCCCTTGAAATTTTGGAAGAAAATGGAATTTTTTGGGAAGGTAGGCCCATGCGCACAGTTTGTGCACGGTTAGTAGTAACCATGCACAAGCCCAGGAAACCTTGTGGTAGGAGACAGTACCTATCGCATGGATTCCGCACGGTCGTGATCTACTCCCCAGGTAACCGTGTGAGATTTTCTATTCATACATAATGGTCTACACAGTTACCACATGGTTTCCCAAACCATGAAGGTTAACCGTGAAAATCTACCAACACATTAAAAATGTTGCTTTCTTTCTCTCTCATCTTAGGTTTAACCCTAAAACATCCCCACTTGACACCCCAATTGGTATTTTTCTCCCTAGGTGCCTCCCTCTAACCCTCCTCTCCTAGATCTCTATTTTTGTACTGAATTTGGTGTGATTTCTTCTTGGTTTCTCAAGTAAGACTTCTTCCTTATCCTAATCTCTCTATATCCTAGGGTTTTCTCTTTTGGGGGGAGTTTCATCTTCTATAACCCTAGTGTTATGATCTTAGGATTGATATATGGAATTTATGGATTGATCTCCTGTTTTAGGGATCAATCTTTCTTCATCTTGGTGTGGTCAAGGTGCGGTGGTAGTTTTACACCGGATTTTGGGGTTTTCCACACCAAAGGTTAATGATTCTGTGCTTAAATGTTGCTTAATGAATTTATTTGGCTTTATTGTTTTCTTTAGCATGTTTTATAATTTATAAATGTTGTGTGAATATAGTTTTTTGAAGATTTTGGGTTTGAAATTGATTTTAAAATGGAATTTTCATGTAAAATTGGTGTATCTTTGAAGTGAGTCCTTATTATGTGCATTTGAAATGCTTTATAAATTGAGTAAATGTATTATTAAATTGTGTATGGGATGAAAAATATATTTTGGAAAGGTTTTGGTATGAATTGAATTGTGAAATAGGTTTTGGGTATGAAAATGATGGATTCTAGTGTGTGTAATGCCTTGTTGGCCTTGTGGGTGTAAATGTGGTGCATCTTGTGGCTTGTGAAAATTGATTGAGCACTAACAGAAGCCTGGGTAGCTAAGAGGGTAGACTAGGACTAGCGTGATAGTGATTTAGAAGTGGCTATATCCTGGTTTCACTTAGTAGGATTAACGATGACAACACTAAAAAAATATATTGATGATCAAAGACCACTAGAATATTGGATGTTTCTTCTCTATAGCGGCCCATGCATGAGAACGTGGATTGTTGTGGTTCATATACAACTTAACACCAAGACGCGAGGTTTTAGGGTCCCAATATTTAGCTAATATCCATATGGCCTCTCCCATACTTGGTGCTCTTTGACTATGTTGCACTCACTGTCAGCATACAGTGTGGATTTTTGGGTTTACATCAAAGGTAAAAGTGTTTTCTTTTAAAATCACATACCTTTAAAAGTTGTTTGTTTTAAAATTTATTTCCTTTAAATTACTGTAGAATTGTCTCACATTTATAAAACTTTCAAGTATATTTTCATCTAACGTTTATAGCATGGAATCCTTTTTGGGTGGCATCCTACTAGGAAATAGCTCACACCCTGCTTAAAACTTAGGGTGCAAGAAGACTTTGTCATGTTTGATACAAGTGAAGGTAAAGATTTTGGTGACGGTAGTTCGGGATGCTAGTAATATCCTGGGATGGTGTTGTGTATATGGATTGTGGGAGCTACACCCCTTTCCTAGCGGTGGTCTTGGGATAGTTTTTGGTTCCCTTTTTATTGTATCCCTCTTTTGGTTTCATATAAACTTGTAGAATTGAATTTGAAACCTTTTAAAGGCTCATTTGGTTGTAGTTTTCCATATTTGATTTAGTATATGTTGTTGGCTATTTTATTGTTTGTGAATTTGGGTAAATTGTTCCCACTTTCTTGTATTGATACCTAGGAACTTGTGCCAGACTGTGGGGATCGGGAACACCCTTCAAGCCTCGCTACAGACTGGGTCTGGTGTCGGTTTGGGTGGCGACCCATCTTGGTTTGTGACATTCTATCGGTCAGGATAGTCCAAGTATAGGTTGACCACTATGGTCTTATCACATTAGTCTCGAGTGGATAACCAAAACATGCATCAAGTATCACATGTCGAACAAATTCTTATCACATCCCTCCTATGAGGATATCCAAAAGCATGTGACACACCCCACTGACTAGAATAGTCTAAGTACATGTTGACTCAATCCTAGAACATCCCTATTAGAGGATAGTCTTGAAAATGCATCAAATATCACATGTCTTCAATCATGTGTCATATCTCACATGTCATCCAATGTCAACCAATACATGTGTCACATCACACATGCTGACCAAATGGGTCAAACTTCCACGCTCAACTACAGTAAATAAAAATACAGTATATACGACACATAATGAAAATGATAGATCAAACATCACATCAAGTCAACAGTATCACAATTACAAGTATCACAATCCATATGCATACAACAAAAGCACATGTCAAAGGCTATACACACACACACCTCATATAATCAAGTATCAAACATAGGTCTCATAGGGTACTCAAGAACGCCAAAAATCATGCCAATAGACTATATAAATCATTCACTAATGTCAAGGAATTCCTTTGGCTACACACACATGCCAAAAATTATGTCAACAACCTATATAAGTTATGCATGAAAGTTATGTACTTTCTACCTTAGGTGAAATGATGATTGACGACAAGGGTTGATGTCCAAATTTAATTGTGCCACTGAAACCTCATTGCCTTCAGAAACAAAACTAGGTTTAAAATTCTGCTTGTTGAGATGAACCCAATGACACTAATGACATGTAAATTCAATCAATATCAAAGAATATATTTAAGAGAAAAGTTTAAAGATAATAATAAATAAAATAAAATATAAACTAAGAATGGAGAGAGGATGGAAGAGAGAGGGAGAGGGAGTGGTGTGAGGGCTTGCCTACGCACCATTTTGGGTGCCCCACTCCTCATTTTTATATTTTAAAGAGTATTTTTTAAATTATAATTTATTACATTTAATTCCTTAAACATTTATTTTTTCCTTCTTCTTTATTTCATGTGATTCACCCATTACCTTTCACGCGTTTTTTTGTCTAATTTTCCTCATTTAAACACATTAAAACATTGATTAAAATCCATCATTATATATATATATATATAAATTCATTACACACACACACACACTTAGATATACATATACACACCTGGATATATATATATTTATTTATATATAGCCCATATATATACATGTTATACAGATACACACACACATATGTATATACATATATAAACCCACAAATGTATATATATACATATATATTTATCCTATATATATACACTTCAAAATTATTTTCCCAATTTAATAATAATAACAATAATATATTATTATTATTATTATTAATAAATATATGCCATCATGATCACCATAAACAGTTCAGCAATAACTGCCATTAAATATCGATGATGGTAATTAAATTTTATTAACCACAATAAATTGAATTTATTTAACAAAATTAATAATATCCTAATTATTACATTTTACAACATTGAAAAAAATCATCCAATTAATAACACAATTATTAATTTCATATGAAAAACACATGATGGGGGTGCGATCAAACCAAACACAAAACACACACAAAACTTATGTTGAACCTAGGGTAAAACATCTATTATGGAACTAATGGTTGTATCAAATTTTTCATATGATACACCATTCAGGATATATTTAATTTTTTCAAAAAAACTAATACTATTAAATAAATTGCCCTCATATGTGATTTTTCCAAACACCTTGACGCACATAAATGTTATGTCATGACTGGGGAAAAACCTGTATTTTGGACCTAATAGTGGTCTAAAATTTCCAATCTAGGTCACCATTTGGGAGATATTCCATTATTTTGTAAAAATCATATGCACGTGATATAATATTTTTATTCTTTTAGCACTGAGGCACCACAGGCCTCAGAATCCCATACTAACTTAGCGCCTGTCTCTGAAAATAATTCATAGAATATTCAAAAATATTCACAAAGGTTTTACCATTTCATAAATCCATAATAAATACAAGTATTTAAAAATTAAAATTTCAAACCAAAAAATATTTCTGATTTATTAACAAAAGAGAGTTTTATTATCTTTTAAAAATTGAGGATGTTATAGGTATATTGGGTGTATCACAAATAAAATGTTATTAATTAATGATTCAAGAAAGGATTTTTCCCTTCCATATTAATGGAATTTTATATCTCAACCTTTTGATTGAAATGGAACCATCGCATTAAATTACATGACCAGTGTAATGATGAGTTTATTTTAGATAGTCAAAGAAAAGCGTATCAATCACATAAGTTTGTGACCCAAGTGTGAAAATTGCTTGATGAGATATTATGACAAAGGGATTATATTATACAGTAAGCATCCAAATGTGTTTTTTTGATGTTGTGACATTAACTTCTTTCTATTGGGTGCCTTGACTCATTGCTAGACAGTAATCATGGAAATTAGGCAAACCCGCTTAATGTCAATGAGAAAGAAGTATATATGGTCACACGCTAAGTGTTTTTATTGATCTTAATTAAATTATATTTAAATTTAATCATTAAAGAAATATTATTTTCAATACCAAGGAATAATTTTATTTAGGATTTATTAATCGTAAATATTCATAAGGTAATAAATAATTATTTATTCATTAATAAATAATGTATTTAATTATGTGAATAATTAATAAATATTTATTCACCGAACTGTGAATATAATGTTTATTTTATTTATTGAATATTTAATAAATATTTATTTTCAAGACATTGAATGTAATATTTATTTATAAATAAATATTTAATAAATATTTATTTGGGTATTTGAAAAATGAAAATGATGATGAGCGGATCAAGATCGTGTATGTTGATAAATATTAATTTGTAATTCGATAAAATAATATTTATCATTGCACCAGATAACACACACTATAAAATAATAATAATAATAATAATAATATATGGGATGAGGTTAGATAAGGTTTATTATATTATTTACAGGTTGTTGTGAAATTAAATAATATTTTAACCTAAATATTATCTCTATAAATATATTATTATGTATATTATGTAAAGTTAATCAAGAATTGAGAATCATTGTTCAAAAAATATTTCTCTCTAGATTCCCCGCTCTATCATACTCTCAAGAACAAGAAGAATAAAATAGAATCTTTTAACATGAAGGAACTAGAAGTGATCAAGATAAACAACACAAGATGACTGATATTCCACACCAACATATGACATTCCATCGATGTTGTTTAAAGATCAAAAGACCATGTGTGGATCACTGGTAGAGGATATCTACTTTGGGTCCTTCTCATTATATGTCATCGGCTTCAATATATAAACACCCATTTCTTTCTCAACACCCCTTTTGAAACTTCTTATTATCTCTACATCCTATAATTTATGTTTCATAAATGTTATGTTGGCCTTCTAATTGAATTCATCAATGAAATTAATAAATTAATAAATCACCTTTATTTATTAATGTCTCAAAATCCCACAAAAACCAGAGTGTATGAGCACAAGAAGTCATAAATTTCTTATGTATGCCACTAACCATCCTTTATTTTAGGAAAGTTATACAAATAATATCATATTTCCTTTTTAATTATGGTAATTTTCTTTCTACACCTTCCTTAGAAAGTATGTTCATACTTTTATGGACAATATTCTCAATTCATGGATTCCACACCTTATTTTCATCCTTAGAACTTAAGTAACATGAGTTACAAATATCTCTAATCTGGAATAGATTTTCACTGGTTCTTTCTTCCTTAATAACAGCTTTTACAACTTTAAAAATTATGATGATATATGAATATTTTATGAATATAAATTTCTTACCATCATTACAAAGTTATCTAACACTCAACAAGTTGTTATTAATCCCATAAATAAATATAACTTCATTCGATTTTAATTTATAAGCTTCAATCATAATTGTTTCTATTAATCTGATTTTAAGGAACTATCATTTCCAAAAGTAACAGATCCTCCTTCATTATCTTTAATATATTTCAAGATATTTATATCACCTACAATATGTAAGTAACAACCACTATTTATAATCCAAGGTTTATCCTTTTTTTAGATTTTAGAACAGTCTCAAAAACAAAATCTCTTTTCTCATTTTTATTCTTCCCAACCTCCTTTTCTTTTCTAGAATAAGAAACTTTTCTTAGAAGTGTTTTCATGTATTCTTAAGCATAGCGACCTGGTTGGTCACACCATCCACAAACTTCCTCCAAACAATCAAATTGGTTTTACTTTGGGAACTTTCTAGCATCTGATGAATTTCCTCTTGCAACTTAAGAAAGTTACTTTCTTTTATTCCACTATTTATCCCCCTCAATTCATGCTTATTCCCAGGGAGAAACATGTTTTTCCAACAATTATAAACCTTGTGACCATATATTACACATTACTAACAATATCCACTAAACCTTGATATTATATAGAAAAATGATATTTCCCTATGATGAGTTTATTGAGGTTCAACATTACTTTTTGTGCTAGTTTTCCCTAGGTTTGGGAAACATTTTTCTTGAAGTTATTTTCAATTTATGTTTATGTGACGTGTTTCTCACATCCTTTATCAACACAAGATTTCCTAATGTTTTTTATAATACCTACATGGTTCATACAATTAGGTGGATTTTTTTGTTTAGTGGGTGTAGATTTCAGTTATTCTTGGGATGAGTTCTTCTAGTTGCTTGAGCTGTTTTAGTCTTTACCTCTAAAGCTTTGAATAAATTATCACTCATATTCTTTAAATTACTTTAAACCTCAAATAATCTCAATTAATTTTTACACAACTAATCTTCTTTAACAATGAGTTTATTACCAATATCTTACACCATTTTCCTTGTTCTGCAACTTTCAACTTGAGGTTTTTAATCTCCTCAATATACACGTATTCCTTTTTAATGAATTATTAATTTCCTATATTCTTTTTCTCACTTTTTTTCTTCAATATTATAACTTATTTCTTTATTTTTATGTTTTTATCAAGACATTACACAAGTTCTGATCTCAGTTGATATTTCTTATAAGTCTCTTCACCTTCTTCTTATTCTTTATTGTTGGAAGTATCTTCCCTTCTCCCAACATTAACAAAGAAAGTTTTTAACTTCTTCAAATTTTCATATTCTAAAGAACTATTTTCAATAGATTCATACTCAACTTTCTTACTTATCATAATTCTTATGTTCTTTATGATAATTTTTTATTTCTTGTAGCAGTTTTTTATTTTCATTAGAAGTTTTCTCCAATTTTTATACTAAAGTTTTTATTCAAAATCATCATCATATTCTCCAACTTTATTATTTTGAAAATTAATAGAAAAATTTACTATGCCTCCACACCTGAACCATTTAAGTGAGAGTTTTCCTTTGTACTTTCCTCTACCTTTCTAGTAATTTTTAGAGATAAGAAAAATGATTCTACCATTTTCTTTAGCATCAACTTCTTTATCTTCTGATTCACTGTGTCCCTATATGATCACATAGTTTTCTAGTTGCATTCCTCTTCAAGTTTTGGTTAACCTATTTGATTTGTTTTTTTGGTTTAAACCTTGGTTTTTGAGCCTTGGTCTGGATGGGTTCTTATGGGAGAAAGAAGGGAGTTGATATGAATTTATCAATTGGATAGGATTTCAGGTCGTGAAACTCTGGGATATGTCGTAAGGATGGTGGCTACATTATACAGATCTAGGCTATATTTTAGGGTATTTTAAGGAGGAGAATCCGAGTTACTTCAATATTTGGAATAACTGATGTGTGGAGGTAGGTTACGATGTAGGTTGGTTAGACATTGTGGTGTGGAAGTGGTGGTTGTAGTGCATAGTCCTCAAGGAATATTTTGGTCATTTATTCCTTTTTAGGCACCCCTATAACATGGAGCTAAGATACATTGCAGACTATATATCAGTTTTCTAGGTTCTGTGGTATGGTGTATTAGGTGGCTCCATAGTCCCTCCCTGGGTAAAAAGGATATGTGGTGTGGACCTAGCCACGATCTTCGGATATGGTTTAACCAAGAAGGTTGTGTCATGGTCTAGGGGTAATTACCCATGGTTTAGTTGGTTTTTAGCATGGTCTAAGAGGTTGTTCCATGGTATTCAAGAGAAACATGTCCCTATAAATACCCCCAAGCCTATAAAATTTCTTTTCTATGATATCTTCCACTCGAACCCTAGGTGCCCTGAGAGCTTTTCTAAGGATTTTAAATATCTTTTCAATCAGATTTAATTCATTCCTTGGAGGGATCAATCCATGGTGATCCAATCCTTCCAGTGGTGGCCTCTAAACATCCTCTTTGAAATAGAAGAAAGATTCATTAGATGCTGGTGTTCTATGCCTAGAGTTTTAAGGAAGGAGAATCTGATCACTATAATAGACATTGAGGTTCTTTCAATGTCTTATCTGATTTCGATGTGGATTGTCTAGAGAAACTCCCTTTCATATGTTTTTATCCTTCTAATATGTACAATAATTGTGATCGCATCGGAACACCATGCATGCAACCTTATCTAATTAAATAAATCATGGTTGATGATACTCTCTATGCTTATACCTCCCATGGATCCCATCGGGTCCATTGGCATTGTGACCGAGCTTGTGGCCACCTGAGAGGTGAGACTTCCCTTGAAATCATAGAATTAGTAGAATAGATAGATGTTAATCTTATATTGAAAATGTAAATTAAGAATTTGTTTTATGAGACTTGTAATGTGAATTGATATAAATGGTGATTTGGTATGGTTTGAATTTAGAGATTCATCCTGATGTTGGAGAATATACCAATTGAGAATGTATTCCTGGTTATTTGAAAATAGAATAAATTAGACAACTTGGAATGAATTTTGATTTTTGATAAATGATATACTTGGATCACTTGTATATGTTATTACTGATAGGATTCCTGAGGGATTGATCCATTGTCTCGTGAGACGTGGCTCCAGTGTTCCATCCCAATATAGGATAATCCATTGCTTGTGATTGGATATATTTCCCCTTGGAGACGTGTACCCTAGGAAGATGTAAGAAACTTCATCATGAGAATTCGCATAGATCCAAATATGGGATGGTTTATTTCCCCTTAGAGATATGCACCCTGGGAATACGTAAGCGACTCCAGTATGGGGATTCACATAGAGCCCAATTGGGTTACTTAAGACATGGTACACGAGATCCATCCTGATGCAAGAGGATCTTTCATTTGACAAAGACATCCAAAATGGATCCAAAGTAGGTTTTATTGGACCTAAGTGTTAACCTATAACTTGAGGGTTAGTGGGTTTATTTTATGTGTAGTATTAATTTATTTAATTAATACCCTTTTTTATCACTTTATTGCATGCACTATATACTCAGAAAGGATTTGTTTAGACATCATTAGTGTTTTCCTGCTAAGTTGTACTCACATCCTATTTAGAATGTCGTTTGGTACCCATACATATTTCATGGTTGTAGGTATGGATAAGGGAAAGGGGCTCTGTGTTGATTGATTGATTGCTGGATGGGTTGGATATTGGAGATAGAACTGACATGGGGTATGGGACCGGGGTCTTTGGAGTCTTTTATAGAGTCAAATAGTATTTTATTTATTTGAACTTAAGCACATCATTTAGATATATTCAGTTTTTCATTACATGATTCTATTATTATTTGGATTTTTCATCTTTAGCCTTTATTTTTTTGTGGTTTCATGACTGATTATTTATATTGTTTCTTCTATTTTCACTACTTTGTTATTACTTACTTTATCATTTATAATCTGTATAATAGGGTATAGTCTCCCCACTATATTTTTTACACTATCACTGCTAGTAAGTAGCCTTTGGTGTATGGGGAGGCGCACCTGAGGTCATGTAACCCACCCAAATCAGTCACATGAGGGAGTATCAGGTTGGGGATGTTACAAAGTGGTATCAGATCATAAGGTTTCTTTTCCATTACTATTTGGGAAAGGAAGAAAGGAGACTTGGATGTGTCAGGATTTGATAATGATCTTGTGCATGGGAGTAGTTAACCCATATATGGGAGAAAATATGCATTCATAGGTATGGGATTGTTGTTCATGTTGTTTTTTGTTGTAGTTTTGATGTTATTTCACCTTGGGTGGTTCACTTATTGAGTGGTGTTATTTTTATCGAGATTTTACTCATGGGTTGGAACGACATGATATGAGTATGCATGTATCATGGCAGGCACATAGGGATATATGTTGACATGCTTTTTCCATGCTAGGGACATATTTATTGCATGTGAAATATCTTCCCACATGATGAAATGAAATATTTTGATATAATTAATAAATGTAAAGAAAGAAACTATTATGTTATGCCAATCCACTTGTTAATCCGAGTATGGAGAGACCATGGGTTAGTGTTTCTATGTTGTTTTCACATGATGAGGTTGATTTTGTTATATAATATGTGTTCTAAGGAGTGTGTTAACCCTTGTAGAGAAAATTAATCCTCACTATCTTATAATTGAGCATCAAGAGAGTGGAAATCAGCACACTTCTAATGTAGATGAGTTGGAACTTCCTGAAACTTCGGAGAATCAGATGGATGATCAGCTCGATGATAACTTCTTGAGGGTCATGTGATCCATGGAAAGGGAAACTATTCACACCATAACATTGATGTATGAGTTTATGAGAGATTTCCAACTGCATCATCTCCCTATGTTCACTAGGGAGGGAGGCCCCAAGGAAGTTGAGTTTGGGATTGAGTTAGTACAGACTATCTTTAATCACCTTGAAACACTTGTGGATAGGAGGGTGGATCTTGCTACTTACATGCTTAGAGGACCATCCAAGCATTGGTGGGATATTTTGAATTAAGTCAGGCAGTAAGAGGAGTTATCCTAGAAGGACTTTGAGGTGAAGTTCTCAAGATACTTCTATTCAGAGACGTTGAGGGATAACAGAGTTCATGATTTCATAAACTTAACATAAGAGGGAATTTCAGTGATGGACTATGCTTTATGGTTCAATGAACTATTGTGTTTTACATTATTTTTGGTAGCTGATGATATTATTAGGGCAAGACATTTCTAGGATGGGCTTCACTAAGAGATAAGGTCATAGGTGACCATCTTCAACCTGAGTAGCTTTGCAGATGTGAGGAATCATGTTATCATCAAGGAAGGGAATATGAGAGAGGTATTTAGTGTTGGATAGATATTTTTAATAGGTCAATATGGTAACTCTTCTTTTGTAATCAGGAAACACCATTATGACAGTTACCGCCAGGGTAGTAGTGGGTTGAGCAGCTAGGGGAGTGGACATTCATCTTAGAATCATGGTCTGTTAGAGTGATTTTAGTGTGGAAAGGGTAGAAAAAATTGATACTAGTGTCCTTAACCCACTATGGAGTGGAATATTTGTGGAAATATGAGTCATATTTAGAGGTTTTGAAGGACTCCTCAATAGTATGATAGTGTCAAGGGATCAGGATAGGCACAAAAGTCTGGGAGGGACTCGACTACCCTTCAGCAGATTGGTAGCTGGAGTTCCACCATATGTTTAGGCCAAGGTAGGAGATGTGTTACCTCAAAACAAGAGAGGTACTACCATCTAGAGGGAGAAACATGGGGGATCTAGACTATATCCCAGAGTATAGGGGAAGTTTAGCTGTATGATATAAATTCTATGCTGACTAGCTTGGATAAAAAACCCTCTACCATCAGAGGTATGATTCTTATATCATCTACCCTTGCTTTCATTTTTTTTGATAAAAGAACATCACATTCATTTCTATCTGCTTAATTTGAAAATGGTTCGGGTTTGGTTATGGAGTGTTTGGATGGAATTATAACTACCAACACATTGTTGGGAGTGTGGTCAGAGGATATCAAATGTTGCAAGGTGTATTCTATAAAAATTGGTGGCTACCACTTTCTTTGGGTGATTGTTGTGCCAAAAATGATGGGCTTTGATTTGATTCAAGGCATGGAATGGGTAGTTATATACCAGGATCATATTGATTATTATCATAGAAGAGTTACGTCTTACCTTATAAGTGATATCTATACTCACTAGGATGAGTGGGATCTTTAGGTTGGTCATGTAGGAATAATTTAGTGTATATTGGATTTTCTCATGGCTTAGATAGTAGGTCTTTATATGAATGATAGTGTAATATAGTAGGATAATTTCCCTTCAATTGGGAACTATTTTTAGGATGTCTTTACAGAAGAGTTATCTATCTTACCACTTGAGTGGGAGATTGAGTTCACGATTGAGTTGGTGTCGGGAGTTGAGATAATTTCTAATCTGATTTACAGGATAGCACCAACAATGCTTCATGAGTTGAAAGTTTAATGGGAATATCTGGAATCAAAGGTATTCATACGACCTAGTACTTCTCCATGGGATTCTCCCATGCTTTTTTTCAAAAAGGATAATGGGACTTCATGCTTATGTGTGGAATATCAGGAAATGAACCAGATGACGGTCAAGAACCAATATCCTCTTCCATGCATAGATGAACTCTTAAATTAATTTATAGGTGCTAGTATATTCTCTAAGATCGATTTGAGGTCAAGATACCATCAGTTGAGAGTGAGACCATCAGACATACCCTAGACAGTTTTTGGAAGCAGATATGGTTTGTATGAGTTATTGGTGATGCCATTCAGTCCAAAAAATGTAACAATGGAACATAAACAACATAAAAATTTGTATTGAATCTATAAAATATAATTTTAATATTTTCCCCAATCAATCAACATAATCATAAACCATCTAGAGTAATATGGTGAACGATATCAAAATATAACATCCCTGGTCAAACTGATCATAAACCATTCAATAAAATATGATAAATGGTATCAAAATATATCAACCTCAACCAATCAATCATGGGATTCAAAAAAGGATCTTGACATAGATACTTTCAAAGATCACTAAAAATTTCTTGAGGAAAATACCCTTTTCAATTTGAAATTAATTAGTCTTAAAAAAGTTGTGCATTTATAAAAGAAAACATTTTCTTTGAAAATAACCATATAATACTATAAAGAAAGATTCAAAAAATTAAGGATCCATGAAGATAGGAAAAACCACTCATGCTGTATAAGTTAAAAAAACATTCATTTCATATTTCTTGATAGAAAACCCAAAAAGTACCTTATTTGGAAAAATATTGGAAGATTCCTTTTAAATTTTTTTGTAAAAATTCAAACATGCTTAAAAATGAGTTTAACAAAATATTTGATAATAGTAAAGAAATTTTTGAAAAAAAAAATAGAAAACATGTACATGGAAAAGAAATATTCCCTAATGAAGACTTAAACATAAACAATCCTGAATAATGATGAGATTGTGAAATAAACCATTACCACTTAGGTGTCATTTGAATCATAAGCCTCGTGAAATAAATAAATAAATATGGATATTTATATCTCAATAAAATTCATAATATGTATCATAAAATACATTCATGGGTGGAACATGCACCACACAAAAAAGACAAGTGGTGAATAAGGCATATGTCCCATACAAATAAAAGCGAGATGAGAAACTCTTACCTCGGGTTAAAATTACTTCAAACATGTTCAAATATACTATATAATGGTTTCAAACATGTTATTAATTTATAACATAACCTTATTAATATTTATAATGTCTTATATTATTCTTTTATAACATATTACCACCAATTTAAAAATAATATTTCATTATTTTCCTTGTTTTGTGTGTTAATTATCTCGTTTTCTCTTGTATGTTTTGTCAAGAATGTCCTGATTAGTTTGTATGGGATATAGTTTCATAATCTCCAGAATTATATTAGTGTTATAAATATAATATTTAAACATTAAATACAGTTTTATAACCATTTTTGAATTGTTGAACATAGAAAATGAATCGCATCACTTCATAGAGACGGTAAGCCGCACGCACATGCTAGCGATGATATCATTTCTAAATGGTTTAAAGGTTAAGGAATTGGATTTTATATTAATTTTAAATAATCAATATCATTAAATAATTATCATATATATCCATTATTTCCATCATTATAACTATCCAAGTAAATTGGTGATGAAAAATTAATCACACCGCTACGTAGAGATGGTAAGTCGTACGTACACACGTGTGTTGATTTAATTGTTCATAGGATGGATAAAAGGTAGAATATGATTATTTCATAATCATAATAACATCTCAGTATATAGATGATACTATATTTATTATTTTAGGATGGAAACAACACATAAAGAGAATGTAGAAGAAGAAATGATTTTGAATGAGTTGGTAAAAATGATTACCACTTTTTCGGTAGAATTCCTTTATATCTCTTCTTAAGGGATATAAGGTTGATATTGTTTTGGTGTAATTTTAAACCTTATAATTTGTATTAACCCTTAGATATTTATTTTTGACTTTAACCATGGTAATCATTATTTTATTCACAACGGTTTAATGATGTTACTATAAATGAAAAAATGACTCATAAAGATGTGTTAAACTATATTACATTCACATGTATAAAGATGATATGTTTATGAATTTTAAATAATTTAATAAATTTTTATTTTGATAAATTATCATTAATGTCAATTTTAACACTATTCATTTACTTTGACTTCAAATACATCAAGAAAAAAGGATAATTTGAATCTAATACTTTCAAGCATCTTTAATATATCATATAGATCTATAAAATTAATTAGGCATATTAAATCATCCAAATTATAGAAAAAATAATATTTTTAAAATCAATTATTTTTTTCTTTTAATTAAATAAATATTGTATTAACATTTCTCAAGCATTTAAGATAATTATATAATTTTTATAAATAAAAAATAAATTTCTACAATGGAAATAATTTCATTAAGATAAAAATAAACATTTATGTTCATTCATATCTTGATTTTTTCCTATGTGGGCACATAAATGATATTAAATACTAAAATAGTGACATATTGTTATTATATTTGATTTAAATAATATATAAGTTATTTTTATAGACCATTAAACAACTCAAATTCAATCTTGATGTGATAAGGGTTGAATTATATTCATATAATAATTTTTGGACAAATTTAGCTTATATTTATACACTTATCTTTTTATTTTAACCACTCGTTAAATCTTTTGACAATTACCATACTATTGAAATTGTCTATTATATGGGGGGCAATAACGTTACTATAAAATTACAAAAAACCCATAAATGTACTATGATGGATTTAATTAATCATATCCCATTAATTTGGTCTAATTTATTATTTTTAGTATTTTTTAATCATTTAATAAAATATTTTTACTATAAAATATATATAATGTCAATTTTTAGAACTATTCATTATATTGACTTTAACAATATCAAGATAACACTTATAAAAAAAAATAATTTATTAAATAAAAAATATGTCATATTAATATATAAATTTATTTTATCACTTTAATTATCTCAAATTATATTTATTTTAATATTTTTCATATCATTTATTTCATTTTTCCATTAACTAATTATTTACTACATCATCATTATGTAAGCATTTAAGGTAATTATTTCTTCCCTAAAAAATAAAAATAAATTAATATGATGAATATAAATATTTTATATTTCAAAAGACCATTTATGGCCAAACATATCTTCTGGATGATCACATATTAAAAATGTGATACTTATAAAAAACAAGAGTATGACATGTTTGACTTTTCATTAACTAAAATATTATAAGGGAATTAATGTCAACCAAGTGGCTCTAAGAGGTCATATATTCGACCCATGGATGATTTGTGTAGCACCCCAAACATTTTATGTTATGTTTCTCTTAAATACATTCAATTTATCATTGTGTTCCTTTGAAACAACACTAGGTTATTTAGGAGATAGTCAAAACCTAGCCATTAAACATAAATTTTCCACTTCTATGTTTTGAATTTTGAAAAAATGGTCATCTAGAGTTGTGATCAGTAAGTCATTTGGAGTAACTTGAGTTTTGGTGAATATTAACATACCCTTATGAATAGTAATATGAATTGTAATATAACCCTTATGAATAGTAAATAATAATATTATTTTATTTTATTAAGGCAATAAGATAATGAGATCTTAATTAGTTTTTCAATGAGAAATAAAACTAATTTCACTTTAAGATTGTTATTTTTAGAATTAACTATGATTTTATTTAAAAAATAAATTAATAATATTTAGAAATTTAATTTTGAAAAATGGAGTTCATTTTTGAATTCTACACGTCGAAAAATGGTTAGGGTAAATTTTTGGGATTTTTCTGAAATTTTAGAATTTTTGATGAATAGTGAAATATGATAAAATACCGTATATGAAAATTATCAGTTAAATACACTATTTATGACATCATAAGTGATGTAAGTCTACTTGGTTCAAACTCGCATGAACTTATTACTATTAGGGGGTCACATGAAACAACACTATTGGTTGTCTTGAGGGAAATAATAAAATAATGTATTAAATATTCAAAATTTACACCTCTCCTCCACTATAAAAAACCCTCACCACTCCCTCTTCTATTCACTTATCTAAGACTTGAATCTCCTCATAGTTCTACCCAAATACCCTTCCCTAGTCACTCTCCACTACCAGTGAGCTCTTGGTCTTTCTAAAAGACCAAAATCCCTTCCCTTAAGGAGGTTCTCAAGGAAGTTATTTCAAGAGGTAAAACACCTTTCTTTTTCGTTTAGTTTCATTTGAATTTATCTTCATTTGTTATCCTATCCTCACCTCCTCTGTCTAAATGATCATGATAACTCCAGTATCATATATATACTATATTTATATCATTTTAATTTAAGAACCATCATCAATATTCTTACTCCCTCCCTTTCATTTTTATAAACGAAATCAACGTCTATGAGGTTCCAATTTATAACCTTCATGGATGATGAAGTTTCGTTCTTCAATTGTTCCTTCATTACTGTTCATGAAACCATATTTATGGTTGAACCAGGTCATAATATATGTATTTTATCTTTATTAATATTCTGTAATCTTTACACGTACATAATATGAAATAATAATACAAAACAAGTTTATTGAGCACAAAACTACCAAGCCAAATTCAAGAGTTTATTTTTAACTCATCGAATGAGTCATCCTAATGGTATATAACCAGAATCATTATAAGATCATTTATATCTATTTAATGTCACTAATAATTTATATTAATAATTCTGGATGTTTAACCATATTTCAGACCAACTTCCATTCATGGATACAAGTAAACAAATCATGAAACCAAGTAAGAAAATACTTCCAAAACAATAAAATTGAATCTCGTAAACCCATAAAAAAGGACATTAATGAACTTAATAAGGTTATAAAATATCAATTAAATGTTGATTAGGTTCTGGAATTATTAATTAATGAATCTAAATTTGATTATTCAGGTCGTTAAGAACAATCAAGAACACCTTCGAGCATAAGGTAAGGGATATCTTAACTCAATTTCCATTTATTGAGTTACACATCTATGTCATTGGTTTTGTCTTTCCAAGAATATGTGTGAATGACCTATGATTGTTTTATACTGTATATACACTTATATTTTGTGTATTTTTATTTTTCACACATAAATATTTCGTTGATTTGTCATCACTCTAATGACACAATCTTTGTAAGGGATCCTCTCTCTCACTTTTGTTCAAGAATATCCCCTATGTTGTGCCATTTTATTTTTAATTCCTAATGATGGGGTATGTTTTTTCACCTCCCCCATACTGCCCTTGTGACATATAAATAATAGAATACCCCTTTAACTCTCATTAATCCCTCACAATAACACTCGTTACCATGCCGAAATGTTTTTAAGGGGTTTCTCATCTCACTTTCATTTCTGTGAGATTTTCATTGTTCGCCAATTATTTCTTGTATGTGGTATATGTGTACTTCCATTTGATATATAATAACATTATTCTCTTTATATTCATGTTATTCAATGTTTTATTTTAGGGTTATTAAGTTCTGGTCATATAATTCGATCGATTACATTGTGGTAAGAGACTTTGTCTCAACTACTATTTTGTTGTGACTAACCTTGTATTGTGCACCTAATAATACTTATGTGGTGTACATAATACCCATTTGAGATAAATTTTCATTTGAAATTATATTGATAATAAATATCCATAATCTCACATCATGTATACATTGTTGTTTAAATCGTATACCATTTTACATATGGTGTTTATTTTGAAAAGTTATTTTAATTATGGAAATATTGATGAATCTATATACTCTACTCTATACGGAAATTGAAAAGGCATATTGCTCTTGTATTGAATCAATGTATAAGGAATTCTTTGTACATGAAGTGGTGGGTGGGGCCCGCTACATCCCCTCGATGCATCGATAGGTCTCATGAGACAAATCAGTTGGCGACAAACCCTATGAGTTTGTTTCCAAAAATAAGACAGGTTTCTACCCATAGAACTAAATCGTTTTTATGGTATTATGGTTTCATGTGCCAGATACATGACATACAATTAATAAGAATTCTCTTTATTCATTACCAGTTATTATTATTATCCATGAGGTTTTCACAATGACAAAATCTATGGATGCAGTTTCATTCTCAGTTTATTAATGGCATTAGCTTTTCATTTATTCACTATGTCATATTGATTATGTCAGATTGATTATGATTCACTTATTATTGTACTCATGATTATGCTATTTGTAACCCATACTTAAAGTTTGAGCTCACCCCTTTCATTGTTTACCCTCAACAGGTAATGAAGAGAAGGACATTTATTGAGTTCAAGTGGTTGCATTTTTTGTCACGACCCATCCTCGGGGCCCGTGCCATGACTACCCCAAGCCCACCTTCCATAGGCCAGGGGCTGGCGACTAGCACCAAAGGTGTAAATCCCAATAAAAAGGGAATGCATTTCCATTATAAAAGTAAACAACACTAGAGAGTACAAGATGAAGAAAACACTAAGTAAAGCAGTAAACAACGTACAGAAAGTACAAGGGGCCGGAAATATAAGCCCAAAAGAAAGGTACAGCTACAACTGAAAGTAAAGTACAACTCAAAGGATAATAGCTAAAAGGGTGACAAGCAGCTCCTGGATCGTCCACCACAGATCCTACCTAAAGGGTAGGTACAGATGTCCTCCTCATCACTCCACGTTTGATCGTCCGTCCATCCGTCTCCTCCGGGTACCAACTCATCGTGAGATCCACCTCCGGGTACTGACTTCTCGTGAGATCCACCTCCGGGTACCATCCATCTCTACAAGCATCAACCACGATCAGTGATGTCCATCATCTGCAACCAACACAACGAGGTGCGGGCATAGCCCGTGTAGGGGTGAGTATACGATACTCAGTAGGGACCCCAAGACCCTCAAGGTCTCACTAAATCCAACAAGGATAAACACAAGAAAGTTCTCAACGGATAACCCTTACTTAGGTATAATCCCATACTTATACCTAAGTTACCAAGTAACCCATATCAGCTACAAGGTTTCACATAGATATGAAGTCAACGGATAACCACTACTTAGGTATATGTCCATACATATACGTAAGTTATCTAGTAACCCATCTCAATCATGAGGAAACACAAAGGTCAATGACTCAGCTCAAACCAGAATTTTCATTAACGAAACCGTAACTACTAAAGAGCTCCGTCTCTATTGAGTACAGTGATCCAGTCACGACTCTGAGGTACTGCTCACTAACCTAAGACTGCTGAGGCACTCCTCCTTTCGAGTACCGTGGGTCATCCACCTCACAAAGTAGTGCTCCTCTACCATGGGTCTGCTACCTCACACAGTAGTGCTCCCCCTCATAGCCTACAGAGGTACTCCTCCTGCCGAGTACCATGGGTCTTCCACCTCACAAAGTAGTGCTCCTCCGCCATGGGTCTGCCACCTCACAAAGTAGTGCTCCCCACTGGGCTATGCAAGTCACTCTGAATCGAATCGGACAAGCAGTCATCAGGTCTCAGCCAGCTACACGGTCTCCGTACTCCGTACGCTCATCTCCGGGAGGGTCCGCTCCATGATCTATAGGTCAATACTCCAAGTATCACAAAGTCTCACGAAGAAGTATCTCAAAGGACCACCTCGTCATAGGGGTCTCAACGCAACAGACGACACGTCAATCGGACGATCGGTCTGTGAGTTATTAGCCTTTTCGTCCTAGGGGCCCGGTTGGTTTCGTGTACGAACCAACTCGACCGTATCTCAACTGTAACCTGAACTCACATGGGGTATACTCATAGGGACCATTTCTCGACGTTATCACCAACTCTGATGACGGTTCGTCAAACGGATGTCTGGTCTGAAAGTTATCGGCTTTTCCGTTCCAGGGGCCCGGTTGGATTTCGGGTACAATCCAACCTGTCCATAATCCAACTACATCCAAACCTCGAGCATAGTAAGCCAAAAGTTCTGTCTCACTAAGAGGAATCCAATAAAGTCGACGACACGTCAATCGGACGTCCGGAACTCAAGTTATAGGCATTTCCTCTTCGAGGGCCCGGTTGGTTTCGTGTTCGAACCAACCCGGCCATACCCAAAGTTCTCCGAAACCTTGATTTTAATATACCAAAACGACTGTCTCAATCCAAGGATTTCTACAAAACTGACGGTGCATCGATCAGAGTTCTTTAGCCCAAGATATGGGCAAAAGACCGGAAGTGATCCGAAAATGGGGGGTCTGGGCCCAGTCCGACCCGGCCCAACCCCCCCGGGTCGGCCCGAACCAGGTCGACCCAACCTGGGTCCGGGTCCGACCCGGTAGGGCGCGGCCCAGCTGGGCACGGCCTGGCCCGGTCCGCGCAACCCGGCCCGGCCCGGCCGGGTGGCACGCTGGCTCGGCCAGCGAGCCAAGCAGGGGACGCGGTCCCCCGCGGCCTTTGCGCTCCGCAGACACGGCGAGCGCCGCGTCCTGCTCCCCTGGATCCCGTGCAGCCATGGGATCCGTCCACCTACCTCCACGGCTTCAGCCGCGTCGGTTCCTCCTGGCGGCGCGCCGGGGTGCCACCGCGCCGGCGACCCGCGCCGCCGGTGATGCCTGCGGGCCACCGGAGTTGCTCTGGTGGTCCGTTTTCAATTCCGTCTGTGCCGGTGTTCATCTCAGGTCCCGTACTTTACTACAAAGTCCTCAAATCACTATTTCGGTCCCGTTCCATCATCGTCGTCAATCCGCACACCAACAACAATCCGCGGAGGGTTGTGAGGCTGTGTTTTTTTTTGCTCATGCCCTCCGTGTTAGGCGTTATCAAATATCCAAGATTAGACAGGGTTTTACAAAGAACGAATAATCAATTTTATTTAAATAAAATTGAAGAAAACCATTCCATGATCCCTCAAATAAAATTGAATCATACCAAAATTCCCAACCGCAATTAAAACATTCGCAGATCAACATGACAACAAGTTGATCTGCGTTCTTTATTTTGTTTGAACAAAAGAAACAAGGGAATTTAATTATACATAAATAAAAACCCTACCTCGACGAAGTCGTCGAATGAGGATCGTTGCGGGAAAAGGGTCGTCACGGAAGACGGCGTCGTGGAACGAGGCTCCATAAACATCGTCGGCATCGTGGTACACAGCGTTGTAGAGAAGAGGATCATTGATGTTGTGGTACATGGCGTCGCGTCATCGATCTCCGAGGAACTAACGTTCTTCTTCGTTCTTCACGTTCTTCAACGAGGAAGAACGTTCTTCAAGACTAGATTTCTCCCCTTCCAAATCTTCTCGCACAACAAAACCACAATAATAAAATAAGGTTTCCCTTATTTTATTACTTATGCCATCCCTTTCAAAATTAAAAATATCACAATCAATTAACATGCGTTGACCAATTAATTGCGAGAGTTGACTTGGAATTTAAAAGGGGTGCGGGTGTGTTACTCAATCAATTGCATGAGGGAGGTTTTTAAGGGATTTGAATGGGTAGGGCTCGTGTGGGCCCCACCTCACTAATATCCTACCTAGTGGAGTTAGGATATAGTGGGTCCCACTCCAACCACCATTCTTAGGTTTAAACTACTTAGAATAGAAAATAAAAAATGTTGCACAAATTTTATTTTTTATTCATTAGTTAACCCTTTTTTTAATAACCACAACCAAGGAAACACTACTCCAGAAAAGGTGTTCCTAAGAAATTACTGGTGTTGCGGTTTCATCAGTGCACTCGGATTTCGATTCCAAGTATCGGTTCAAAAGTTAGAAAAACCCGCTTGTTCGTTCACTGAACGTACCTGAGCTAAACTTCGGAAATTGATTCCAGGCACACCGGGCCTCGGAATCAGGTTCCGTCAGAAACCGCACACTCACAAAATTCCAAAGAAAATAATAAAAAAATTTCCTTGAAATTTCTTGGTCTTTAAATTAATCCCACATCAGGGCTTTATGTCCCCGTAAAGCTATAACACAAACTAGGGAAACAAAAGTGGTACTGAGCACGCATCTGAGCCTTCGGCTCTCATGTGCTCACCTGGAGGTTCTCGTACTTCCAGTAAAAGCACACCTGAGGAATCAACATTCTACGTAGGATCCGCTCCTGTCGATCCTCGATCCCCACTGGAACCTCCGTGAATGTCGCCCTGCCATCGATGTCCTACTTCCTGAGGTCGATAATGTGTGAAGTATCATGCACCTGGTGCAACTGAGGTGGAAAGGTCAAGCGGTAAACCACCTCACCTACCCTGCTGAGGACTTAGAAAGGTCCGTTGAACCTCGGATATAACTTTTCGCCTAGGACACATCTCCATAAACCTCATTGAGGTGAGACCCGTATAAGGACGTGATTTCCATCCTCGAACTCTAGAGGCCTCCATTTCCTGATTAGAACCGAAACTCAAAACTCCTGCTGCCACGAGGGTAAGGTTGGTCGACCCAAGAGTGATCAGACAAACCCTCCTATGCATGAGTTTATCCTGTGCTTCCCGGGGTTTCCATTTCACCGACCAAGGAAAACCCATCCTGAAATTGTAGTTAGACCACAACCTTTTTTCCTAATACAGTCAATCTGAGCATGAACTGTGAATCCAATCCATACTGAGACCAACGTCATAAGAACTTGACGCTACCCCCAAGAGATTCCAACCAAAACTCTTGCCTCGAGGGTCAGACCACACCGTTGGCGTAAGTGTGATTATCGATTCTCCTCCCAAAGTATCTCCAGATGTGTGGGTCAAGTCTACAGCTTACTGGAAACTCTAGGTCTGGGACAAGATTCGTGGAAGGAAGGAATGATTCATATCAACGTCTGTTACTACGGCAGATAGTAGTGGACACAGACTGTTCCTTGAATCATTTTTAGAGCCATTGGGACACACTCCTTGACAACATATAGCCGCACTCTTCCCCTGCCCTCCAACTCCCTGAGCCTGGTGGGGACAACTAAGGCGGGTGGTTGTAGCATGTTGAAATGTACACCACCTCATGCTGCTCTCCTAGCTCTGCCTCCACGTCTGTTGCTTCCCAGACTCATATCTCCTTAATGCTTCCTCTTCTTGAAACATTTAACACCCCCGAGTCTCTAAGACTGGCACCAGTTTCCTATTTCTTACTGCACTGTGTAGTCTTCATCTTCTCCTAAATGATCTTCACCTTCCTTGCCTACGATCTGTAAGAGCTGCTAAGATTTCTCCTTTTCCAAAAATAGAAACTCTGTCTCATCCCCTGGATGAACCATGCCCATTGACTAATACAGTCAATCCTGACATGAATGATGCATTCATGCCATGGATGACATCGTAAGGCCTCGACGTTACTACCAAGAGATCCAACTGTCACTCTTGCCTCCAGGGGTCGAGTCACACTGTCAGCATCAGTGTGAGTTCATTGGGTCTCCTCCAGTATAAATCTCAAAAGTGAGGGTCAAGTTAATAGTTTTAACTGGTACCTCTCAGTATCAACCAAACAAAAGGACAGGAAAGAAAACATCACAAAGATAAGTGTCTTTTATTACTGCAGCTCGAAGTACAAAGACACAAATACAACATCAACATGGAACTAGAAGTACAAGGAACAAAAAGTAATCCACTAATTCCTCTCCTATCCACCTGCTTCTAGAGCTCTACCGCCTTGTCCACTACTCGGCTGTTTCTCAAGCACCCACCACTGATTCTGTCTTGGTGGCTCCTCCAAAGCCTGCGGATCAACTGTGCGAGGGGTCGGACAGTCACGTTCCAGGTGACCCTTCCTTCTGTAGGAGAAACACTATCCGTTTCTGGAATGCCTGGCTCTGACCCCACCCCGGGTGCCCCGCACTACTGATCCTATAACCCAATATCACCCATCTAATGATTTGGTCCTCTTAGACCTCTGCATCATCTGTCTACTGCCCACAGATGACTCAGCTACTGATCAAAAATCATGCAGCAAAGGCAGCAGCTCCTGAACACGCTCCGGGTGTAGATCCACTGGTACAAACTCCACCCTAAAAAAGGTCTCGAATTCTCCCCATGTGAAGGTCATCTCATCACAAAACTGGAGCATCCGGCTCCACCATCTGTCTGCTGCTGCCTGAAGGAGGCTGGCATCAAAGATCACCATGAAGTCTGCGGGTGTACCCACTATCCTGAAGACTCTCACCACAGCCTCCAGCCAATCCTCTGCTGCCTATGGGTCCATATCTCCCCAGAACCTGGGTGGTCTCTGGCGCTGGAACTCGTGCAGCGTGCTCAAGCGGTGCACTGAAAGAAACAGATGTGACATGGTCAAACGATTATACCTGGTGAGATGACCTGGTTTGAGCTTTTTTAAGGGGAAAACCTTTGAAAACACACGTGTAATTAGTGTTTTCATGCACTGAGTCAGAAATCAGTAGTTAGGGTCCTGGTGTATGGATACGTCGACCGCCCGCACCAATACTAGACTCTCTGAACTGAAAACCACACTTGGTACTCTTAACACTATTGCTTCACAGAAAAGAAAAAATTAGAGTTACGGTAGAACCGACACCTTTGATACCAATTTTTCATGACCCGTCCTCGGGGCTCATGCCGTGACTACCCCAAGCCCACCTTCCATAGGCCAAGGGCTGGCGACTAGCACCAAAGGTGTAAATCCTAATAAAAATGGGAGGCATTGACATTATAAGTAAATAAAACTACAGAGTACAAGTGGAAGCAAACACTAAGTAAAGTAGTAAACAATGTACTAAAAGTACAAGGGGCCAGAAATACAATCCCAAAAGAATGGTACAAATACAACTGAAAGTAAAGTACAACTCAAAGGATAACAACTAAAAGGGTGACAAGCAGCTCCTGGATCGTTCACCACATATCCTACCTGAAGGGTAGGTACAGATGTCCTCCTCAGCACTCCACGTCCGATCGTCCGTCCATTCGTCTCCTCCGGGTACCGACTCATCGTGAGATCCACCTCTGGGTACCAACTCATTGTGAGATCCACCTCTGGGTACCATCCAACTCTACAAGCCTCAACCACGATCAGTGATGTCCGTTGTCTGCAACCAACGCAACAAGGTGCGGGCATATCCCATGCAGGGGTGAGTATACGATACTCAGTAAGCATCGTCGGAATCATGGTACATGGCGTCATGGAGAAGAGGATCATCGGTGTCACAGTACACAGCGTCGCGTCGTCGATCTCTGAGGAACTAACGTTCTTCATCGTTCTTCGCGTTCTTCAAGACTAGAGTTCTCCTCTTCCAAATATTCTCGCACAACAAAACCACAATAATAAAATAAGGTTTCCCTTATTTTATTAATTATTCCAGCCCTTTCAAAATTCAAAATATCACAATCAATTAATGTGCATTGACTAATTAATTGTGAGAGTTGACTTGGCATTTAAAAGGGGTGCGGGTGTGTTACTCAATTAATTACACAAGGGAGGTTTTTAAGGTATTTGAAGGGGTAGGGCTCATGTGGTCCCCACATCACTAATATCCTACCTAGTAGAGTTAGGATATAGTGGGTCCCACTCCAACCACCATGCTTAGGTTTAAACTACTTAGAATAGAAAATAAAAATTGTTGCACAAATATTATTTTTTATTCATTAGTTAATCCTTTTTTTTAATAACCACACCCGAGTAAACGCAACTCCCGAAAAGGTGTTCCTAAGCAATTATCGGCACTGTGGTTTCATCGGTGCCCTCATATCTTGATTCCAAGTACCGGTTCAAAAGTTATAAAAACCCACTCATTCATTCACTGAACGTACTCGAGCTAATTTTCAGAAATTGATTCTGGGCACACCAGGCCTCAGAATCAGGTGTCGTCAGAAACCACGCACTTGAAAAATTCCAAAGAAAATAAGAAAAAAAATTACTTGAAATTTCCGGGTCTTTATAGTTTTAGTTTTCGTTATGTATTGTATTTTTTAAACCTTTACAATGTAATTTGAGCAACAGCTATGTATCTAGTTTCTTCAATACTACTAAACTAATCTTTCCTTTGGGATTTTCATTCCTTCTAACCATGCCAATATCACAAGTAATGCACTAGCTCCATCCTAGAGGGGTCGGGGTGTTACAGTTGGTTTCAGAGGAAGTTTAGTAGAAAACTTGGAAACTAGAGTAGGAAATGTATAGTAGAAAACTTGGAAACTAGAGTAGGAAATGTACAGTAGGGAACAAATCCCTAAGGTATTATTTGGGGATAAAAATACAAGAACGTCCTGGTATTTTAGTAAAGAATAGATTATGTGGATCTTTCAAGCAATACATCCATGTCTGGATATGAGTAGGTAGAGGCAGCTTTGGAATAGATGTATCTAGGGGTAAAACCCAAAAACACCGCTTTGAGCTAGAATCGAACGAGAACTGGTGCACGACAATGGGTCTTGCTACACTCTTGGTTACAACACTCCCAGTGGATATGCTTAGGATAATTCATATTTTTTTTACAATCCATTATGAATGAGTTTAATGTAAATTTGTCCTCAGAGGAACCATGTTTATAAGATTATCTATGTATAGAATTTCAATCTATGTTGAGTTATTTTTTATTTGAGATTCATAAACTAACCTAGTGTATCCCATTATTTAGAAATGGCATCTAATGGAAGAAGGGGAATCAATACTCGTGGGAAAGGTAGGGATCTCCCTACTGAGCAAGTCAACATAGTCAATGTTGGAGCAGATCAGATCATGACCATATTGGGGAAACTTAATCAAGTTGTAAAAAATAACCATTCCACACCTGTGTTGGATCGTTTCATATGGAAAAAGCCCCCATCTTTCAATGGTACTACTAATCCAGTGGTAGCTGAGCAATGGATCAAGTCCCTTGAAAAGATCTTCATGGCGTTAAGATGCAATGAAAGTGAAAAGGTAGTACCTGAGTTATATTGTCTCAAGGGAGACATTGATCAATGGTGGTCCCTGATTCAAAATACCATGGAGAAAGAAGAAATAGAAGATATGGAATGGAGGACTTTTAGGGAAATATTCTTTGAAAAATATTTCACTCGTGAGTAATGAACCAAAATGAAGAGGAAGTTCCTTGGATTAAAACAAAGGGAAGAAGACAGTGTTACAGTGTATGAGGCTACCTTTACAAGGTTGGCCAGGTATGTCATAGATTACATATGTGACTCGACAGACAAGATTGATCATTTATTTGAAGGTCTTAAGCCAAGTCTTCGAAGGGCACTGGCTTCTCAATAATTTTCATCATATGATGAAATTGTATCAAGTTCCATCAAAATAGAGAGGGAATTTTCAAGATCAAATCTTTTCAAAAGAAACCAAGATAAGAAGTGGTACTCTGATAAAAAAGGAAAAGGAGAAGCACTAAAGAAGAGTAAGGGAACAAATCTATTCTCGTTATGTGAGAACTGTGGAAAGAATCATCTCGGGAAATGCTTTAAAGGCATGGGAGTCTACTATAACTACGGAGAAAAGGGTCATCAGTCTGATGAATACAAGGGGAAGAAACAATTCAATGATATTCAATGCCACAATTACAGAGAGATGGGACACTATACAAATGAGTGTCCTAAGCGTCAAGGAAACTCGACTCAGAAAAGGCCAAGAGAACAAGGGATAGCCTTTGTGATTACAACCGCAAAGGTTAAAGTTCCTAATGACGTGTTGGCAGGTACTTTAATTGTTTCCTAAAACTTAGCCAACACTTTATTTGATTTTGGATCATCGTATTCATTTATATCTTCCCAGTTTTTCAAGAAAATTAGATATATCCAATTTGATTTAATAAAGGAGTTGTCAGTCAAAACTCCTAGGGGATGTATCATTGCAACCAAGGCATGTCGACTAGTCCCCCTCCAGACACCAAAATGTGCTCTAGTTGATAACCTTATCATCATACCAATGACTGAATTTGATATAATTCTCAGTATGGATTGGCTGTCAAATTATGATGCGAGGATTTATTATAAGAAGAAGGAAGTTACAATTTTTGAAAATGGTGTAGAATCCCTTGTCTTTAGGACAGAAACTTCACCACCTGATTCTTATCTAGAACCACCCCCAGTAGATCTACTGAATACAATACTTAGAGAGGAAGATAAACCAATATCTATGGGTGAGGAAATAAATCTTCAAATTTAAGATGTGCACATAGTGAAAGAGTACATCGATGTATTTCCAGAGGATTTACCTAGACATCCTCAAGTGGGAATTTGAGTTATCTATTGATTTAATTCCTGATTCAAGACCTATATCAAAGATTCACTATAGAATGGCCACTGTGGAATTAGTAGATATAAAGAAACAACTAGAGGATTTGAGTGAAAAAGGATTTATTTGACCTAGTGTTTCTCCATGGGGAGCCCCTGTCCTCTTTGTCAAGAAGAAAGATAGATCCATGAGGCTTTGCATTGATTACAGGGAAATCAATGCTATTACAATAAAGAATAAGTATCCTCTACCCTGGATTGATGATTTATTTGACCAACTTCATGGATCTCAATAATTTTCGAAGATTTAACTTTGATTTGGATATCATCAATTGTGTGTGAGGAAGGAAGATATTCCTAAGACAACATTTCGGACCAGGTATGAGCATTATGAGTTTACAGTGATTCCTTTTGGAATAATAAATTCTCCCTCTGTTTTCATGGATTTAATGAATAGAGTTTTCAAGGAATATCTAGATAACTTTGTTGTGGTATTCATCGATGATATCCTCATATACTCAAAAATCTATGAAGACCATGAGAATCACTTGCGGGTTATTCTAATAACTCTTAGAAGAAATAAATTATATGGGAAGTTTAGAAAGTGTGAATTCTGGCTTCAATCGGTTTCTTTTATGGGCCATATTGTCTCTAAGGATGGAATCCTAGTTGATCCTGTGAAGACAAAGACAATCCAAGATTGCCCCATGCCAACAAATATAACTGAGGTATGCAGTTTTATTAGCTTAGCAGGTTGTTATTGACGTTTCGTTTAGAATTTTTCCCGACTGGCTAACCTACTAACCAAGATCACATGTAAAGGAGTTAAGTTTGTGTGGACAAAAGAATGTACAGAATGCTTCGATGAATTAAAAAGAAGATTGTTCAATGCTTTAATTTTGACTATTCCATTTGGAAGTGATGGATTTGTAATATAAAGTGATGCATCAAAGAATGGAATGGGTTGTGTCCTTATGAAAAATGATCAAGTTATTTCTTATGCATCAATACAGTTGAAGACTCATGAGAAAAATTATCCAACTCATGATCTTGAGTTAGCAGCTGTAATCTTTAATTTGAAAATATGGAGGCATTATCTCTATAGAGAGAGATGTGAGATTTATAAAGACCACAAGAATTTGAAATATATTTTCACACAAAAAATAACTCAACATGAGGAAAAGAAGATGGCTCGAGTTACTCAAAGATTATGATTGTTCAATACACTACCACCCAGGAAAGGCGAATAAGGTGAAAGATGCATTAAGCAAGAAAGATCATGGCCTTCTGACTCAAATGAGGATTGAAAGAGATCCTATGATCATGGATATACTAAAGATGGATATGGGAATTGTTAAGGAAGGGGAAACATCACTCCTCTTTCAAATGACAGCTAAACCATCTTTACTAGAGAAGATAAAAATTTCTCAATCTGATGATGAGAATCTGCACCAGAAAATTAATGCAGTTAAGGATGGGAGATTAGCTGACTTCATGTATGAAGAATGGGTTATGAAGATTGGGAAGAGGTTATGTGTTCCATTAGTACCTGAGCTAAAAAGGGAACTATTAGATGATGCTCATAGCTCAAATTTCTTTATACACCCGAGTAGCACCAAAATGTATAGAGATCTGAAGGAATATTTTTGGTGGGATAATATGAAGCGAGAAATTACTGACTACGTGTCAAGGTGTCTAATTTATCAACAACTAAATGAGGAGAGACAACATCCCAAAGGAGTGATGCAACCTTTACCTATTCCTATGTGGAAGTGGGATAACATTACAATGGATTTTATCACCGGACTACTGAGGACACCTAAAAGGAATGATGCAATATGGGTAATTGTTGATCGTCTCAAAAAATCAGCACATTTCCTTCCAATAAGAGAGGATTTTTCACTAGAGTGCCTGGCAAGAATTTATATTAATGAATTTGTGAAACTTCATGGTGCACCTCTATCAATTGTCTCTGATCGAGATCCCCGGTTTATGTCAAAATTCGAGAAAAGTCTCCAGAAGGCTTTAAATATTGAGCTTCATATGAGTACCGCAGATCACCCCCAAACCGACGGACAATATGAAAGGACTATTAAAACTCTAGAAGATATGTTGAGGTCATGTTCTCTTGACTTCCAAGGTATGTGGGATCAATACTTTCCTTTGGTGGAATTTTCCTACAACAATAGTTTCCATTCTAGTATTCAAATGGCTCCATATGAAGCATTATATAGAAAGAGATTTCAAACTCCAACTTGTTGGGATGAAGTTGGTGAGAGGAAACTTATAGACCCAGAACTTATTAAAGAGACCATGACAAAGGTGAAGAAAATACAAGCCCATATTAAAGCATCCCAAAGAAGGCAGAAGAGTTATGCTGACAACCGGAGAAAGGACTTGGAATTTCAAGTGGGAGATCATGTATTTCTAAAAGTATCTATATGGAAGGGTGTCTTAAGGTTTGGTAAGAAAGGGAAACTGAGCCCCAGGTACATCGGACCATTTGAAATTCTGGAAAGAATCAGAGTTGTAGCTTACCATTTAACGATACCGCCATATCTATCCAAAGTTCATGAGGTGTTCCACTTATCATTGTTAAATAAGTACATTCCAGACCCAACACATGTACTCACATATGAAGAAATAGAACTGGAACCTGATTTTTCATACTGTGAAAAGCCTATCAGGATTATTGACACAAGGGAGAAGGTATTGAGAAATAGGAAAACTCGTCTAGTAAAGGTTCTTTGGAGAAACCAGAATATGGAGGAAGCAACATGGGAACCTGAGGATGTTATGAAAAAGAATCACCCACATCTTTTTGGTGGGCTTTATACATAAAATTTCAAGGACGAAATTTTCGAAGGAGGTAATAATGTAACACCCCAAACATTTTATGGTATGTTTCTCTTAAATACATTCTATTCATCACTGTTTTCCTTTGAAACAACACTAGGTTATTTAAGAGATAGTCAAAACTTAGCCATTAAAGATAAATTTTCTACTTCTATGTTTTGAATTTCGAAAAAATGGTCATCTAGAGTTGTGATCAGTAAGTCATTTGGAGTAACTTGATTTTTGGTGAATAGTAACATACCCTTATGAATAGTAATATGACCCTTATGAATAGTAATTAATATTATTATTTTATTTTCTTAAGGCAATAAGATAATGAGATCTTAATTAGTTTTTCAATGAGAAGTAAAACTAATTGCACTTTAAGATTGTTATTTTTCGAATTAACTATGATTTTATTTAAAAATTAAATTAATAATATTTATAAAATTAATTTTAAAAAATGGAGTTCATTTTTTAATTCTACACATTGAAAAATGGTTAGGGTAAATTTTTTGGATTTTTCTGAAATTCTAGAATTTTTTATGAATAGTGAAATACGATAAAAAACGTATATGCAAATTATCAGTTAAATACGCTATTTATGACATCATAAGTGATGTAAGGCCACTTGGCTCGAACTCAAATGCACTTATTACTATTAGGGGTCACATGAAACAACACTATTGGTTGTCTTGAGGGAAATAATAAAATAATGAATTAAATATTCAAAATTTACCCCTCTCCTCCACTATAAAAACCCCTCACCACTCCCTCTTCTCTTCAATCCTATAAGTCTTGAAGCTCTTGAAAGTTCTGCCCAAATACCCTTCCCTAGTCACTCCCCATGACCAGGAAGCTCTTGGTATTTCCAAAAGACAAAAATCTCTTCCCTTAAGGAGGTTCTCGAGGAAGTTATTTCAAGAGGTAAAACACCTTTCTTTTTCTTTTAGTTTCATTTGAATTTATCTTCATTTGTTATCCTATCCTCACCTCCTCTATACAAATGATCATGATAACTCCAGTATCATCTATATACTGTATTTATATCATGTGAATGGAAGAACCATCATCAATATTCTTACTCCCTCCCTTTTATTTTTATAAACGAAATCAACGTCCATGAGGTTCCAATTTATAACCTTCGTGGACGACAAAGTTTCGTTCTTCAATTGCTCCTTAATTAGTGGTTATGAAACAATATTTATGTTTGAACCAGGTCATAATATATTAATTTTATCTTGATTAATGTTCTTGAATCTTTACACGTACATAATATGGAATAATAATACAAAACAAGTTTATTGAGCACAAAACTGCCAAGCCAAATTCAAGCGTTTATTTTTAACTCATCGAATGAGTCATCCTCATGGTATATAACCAGAATCATTATAAGATAATTTATATATCTTTAATGTCACTAATAATATATATTAAAAATTATATATGTTTAACCATATTTCAAACCAACTTCCATTCATGAATACAAGTAAACAAATCATGAAACCAAGTAAGAAAATGCTTCCAAAACAATAAAATTGAATCTCTTAAACCCATCAAAAAGGCCATTAATGAACTTAATAAGGTTATAACATATCAATTAAATGTTTATTAGGTTCTGGAATTATTAATTAATGAATCTAAATTTTATTATTCAGGTCGTTAAGAACAATCAAGAACACCTTCGAGCATAAGGTAAGGGATATCTTAACTCAATTTCCATTTATTGAGTTACACATCAATGTCATTGGTTTTTTCTTTCCAAGAATATGTGTGAATGACCTCTGATTGTTTTATACTGTATATACACTTATATTTTGTGTATTTTTATTTGTCAAAAATAAATATTCCATTGATTTATCATCAATCTAATGAAACAATCTTTTTAAGGGATCCTCTCTCACACTTTTGTTCAAGAATCTCCCCTATGTTGTGCCCTTTTATTTTTAATTACTAATGATGGGGTATTTTTTCACACCTCTCCCATACTTCTCTTGTGATATATAAATAATGTAATACCCCTTTAACTCTCATTAATCCCTCGTAATAACACTCGTTACCATGCTGAAATGTTTGTAAGGGGTTTCTCATCTCACTTTTGTTTCTGTGAGATTTTCATTTTTCGCCAATTATTTCTTGTATGTGGTATATGTGTACTTACATTTGATATATAATAACATGATTATCTTTATATTCATGTTATTCAATGTTTTATTTGAGGGTTATTAAGTTTTGGTCATATGATTCGACCGAGTACATTGTGGTAAGAGACTTTGTCTCAACTACTATTTTGTTGTGACTAACCTTGTATTGTGCACCTAATAATCCTTCTGTGGTGTACCTACTTCCCATTTGAGATCACTTTTCATTTTAAATTATATTGATAATATATATCCATAATCTCATATCATGGATATGTTTTTTTCTAAACCGTATACCATTTTACATAGAGTGTTTATTTTGGAATGTTATTTTAATTATGGAAATATTGATGAATCTGTATACTCTACTCTATATAGATATTGAAAAGGCATATTGCTCTTGTATTGAATCAATGTATAAGGAATGATTTGGACATGCAGTGGTGGGTGGGGATTACTACAGCCCCTCGATGCATCGGTAGGTATCATGAGACAAATCAGTTGGCGACAAACCCTTTGAGTTTGTTTCCAAAAATCAGACGGGTTTCTACCCATAGAACTAAACCGTTTTTATGGTATTATGGTTTTATGTTCTAGATAAATGATGTCCAATTAATAAGAATTCTCTTTATTCATTACCAGTTATTATTATTATCCATGAGGTTTTCACAATGAAAAAATCTATGGATGCAGTTTCATTCTCTATTTATTAATGGCATTAGTTTTTCATTTATTCACTATGCCATATTGATTATGATTCACTTATTATTGTACTCATGATTCCGCTATTTGTAACTCTTACTGAGCATTTGAGCTCACCCCTTTCATTGTTTACCCTCAATAGGTGATGAAGAGAAGAAAATTTATTGAGTTCAAGAGGTTGCAGTTTTAGTTTTCGTTATGTATTGTATTTTGTAAACCTTTCCAAACATCTATGTATCTAGTTTCTTCAAGACTACTAAACTGATCATTCCTTCAGGATTTTCATTCCTTCTAACCATGCCAATATCACAAGTAATGCACCGGCTCCAGCCTAGAGGGGTCGGGGTATTACAATTTTGATCGAAACTTAATCATCCAATATAATTGTGCTAAGTGTTAGGGTTATTTTATATTCCTTATCATATTAATTTTACTTTTAATTACTCGATTTACTCTTTACCATGGTAATAAAAATTACCAAGGTTATTATTTATATAGGACAAAAAATAAAAGGGACCTCTTTATTAAATTTTGAATCTATGGATAGAAATATGGAATATATTTTTTAAAATTCAAAACATAAAAATTGCACAATTTAATTTAAAATCAAACCCGCAAAATGCAATGAAAAACAGTTTTCTTGAAAAAATGCATTTTTAAGTTCAAAAATGTACTTATACCAAAAAATAAGGTATATAGATGATTTAAAATGTAATAATTAGATTATAAATAACTAGATATTAATTAAGTTACATTTATATCAAATTAAAATTATAATGGGACTTTTAATATAAAGAAATTGATAGTTTTATAAAGATCGATATTTTTCACTATTCACTGGAAAATCAATCTTCTCAAAAAATTACCAAAAAAACATTATAATATAATTTTAATGTTATGACTCAAAAATGATATTATTTTTATAAAATAAAATTTATATAAGTTTTATAAATTTATTATAATATTTACTCATAAAAATAAATAAAACCATTTTTAAAGAAAATATATTTTTTGAAGATCAAATTGAATTTACTAAAAATCATGTGGTTATTCACAAAGCATTAATTAATATATTAAAAATGAATTTTCTAGTTATATATTTAATAATTTTTTTAATACTATTTATTCACACCAATTTAATGGTTATTTTATAACAATAACATAATAATATTACATTGTTCGTTTAAGCTGGGTGTTGCATGCAACGTAAGCTATCAAAGATGTTAAATTTAAAAAGAGACATAGCATAAAATCTTGGGATGTTACAATGAAATTTATAAATCACAGGATATCAAAACTCTCATTTTCCAAAATAAATCATGTCATAATAATTAAAAAATCACTTCATGAAAGATAAAATTTAGATGGTAAATATAAGTGAAAATATAAAAGTTTTCACAAAATCTTTTAAAACATTGAAGTAAAAATTAATTTAATAAAAAATGAAGGGAAATAGATTAATTTTTAAAACTATATTATAAATAGATCCAAATAAAATATACTTAAAAATACATAAAGTTTATCAAAACAAATGTGGATTGGAAGATAAAAAATTTTATTTTGAAAGGATGGAAAACCTTTTGAATATTTTGAAATTCCTTTTCTCAAACCCACATCATAAAAGAGGTAGTAAAAATTTTATTTTAAAATAAGAAAAAGGAAATATGGAGGTCAAATGAGTAAACACATATTTGGGTTTCAAAATATGAAATGAAATTTTTTTGGGGAATAATAAATATGGAAATGGGTGAAAACTCATCTTTAAAGGAGATGATATTTTTTCTTAAGAACATTGCACTTTTATGAGAAATAAATTCATCAATAAAGAATATTTGAGTTATAAACATCATTTTTCACAAATATAAAAGAGGTAATATATCATGATATAGTAAATTGAATAATTTATCAAATATAGAAGAATGATGCTCAAAAAATAATATTTTAACTCAAAGAGAATAAATTTGAGTTAACCAAATCCCTTATAGATGTTATAATTCATAAATCAAGGGAGATTTAAAAAGGGGTTATGTGCTAGAAATGTAAATACCAAAAAAATTAAAACATAATATTGTCAATGGAAAGAATATACCCTACTTATATGAAATAAATTCAAGAAGGTCAATCATAAATCAATGAGAAGAATTATGTTTCGAAAAAAAACTTATGGTAATGGTAATATAACAATAAGAGGGTTACCATGAAATTGAAATTAATGTATCATAAAATAAGACATTTTTATTATACTTAAAATAAATGGGGAAATGAATACACCAAATAAAATAAATTATGGTGTACAATATCAAATATGTCTCAGGGGTTTGAAAATGAGACAAAGAAACCCCTACAATTTGAGGAGCATTCAACTCAAAACCTATTGAAAGAGATAGAGATTTAAATTGAACTTAAATTACCAATAATAAATGGTATTTCATGATTTAAAATCTCAATTAGTCAGTATATACACCACTTAAAATAAATTAGGTTCATAATACAAAACATGTCTCAAAGAGAGGAATTTGAGACAAAAAACCCTTACCTTGAGTTTCTGCTAACTCGACCTTGATATAATCTCATGTATAATGAAAAAACTAACTTAACTACTTAATTAATAACATTATTTAAATTTATTACCCTTTATAAACATTATTTTTAACACTTCATTACAAATATATTGCTTAGTTATAATTATTTTTACTAATAGAGGTTAGAATGTTCGTTTGTTTATCATGTTCAAATATCATGGTAACGGAGTCGATTATTAATAATCAGTTTAGATTTAATCATTAAATTATTAATAAATATATAATAATAGTTTTTTTCAATTATTACTTAATTATTATTTTCATTAAGTGAAGGAAATGAATATGGTTTGTGAAAATGGAAAACGCGATAAACTAGTTTCGGCATGCTTAACAATGGAAATGTGATATATTAATAAATATTAAAAATATTAAAAAACAAATTTATATAATCATAAATACATATTAAATTAATTTTTATTACACGATATTATCATTATATAACAATCCTTAATCATTCATGATATAACATTATAACATCTTCACGTGGGTGGTAAAACCAACTCAAACGGTAATGTTTTATAATGTTTTCATAGGTAAGGGAATGTATTTAGATAATGTTAGTATGAAATATTAAGAATATTAAAATGAAATAATTATCATATATCCTCATTAAAACCATTTTTTTAACCATCCAAGATGGTTGGTGATGGAAAACAAAATTCATCATTCATGGAGGTAATAGTCTGTCGTACGCATGATTAACAATCTCATTTCTCAATGAATGGAAGGAATGATGGTGTATGAAAAATTATCATTTAAAAATTTTATTTGTGAAATATTAATCATATTTATTCATGAAATCCATATTTTATACCATCCTTGAGAGGTGATTATAAAAAACAAACAATATCACTTCGTGGAGGTGATAATCCACACATACATACGATCAATGTTATATTGTTTTCTTAATGAATAGAAAGGATTTAATATTTATTGTCCAGTTAATATAATGAAATTTTATTATAATAATTATATGTATTTAATTATATTAATAAGTTTATAGAAGTTTATGATAGTAAAAATTAATAAGTAAAAACTAAAAATAAGTGGATACTCTCATCGGAGACATGAATTTTCACTTAGAATTCTCCTTTGAAATGAAGGTTGTATGATTAATAATGGTGACCAGGGGATTTTTTACATGGTAGAGGGTTATAAGAGGAATTTTTTTCATAATTTAAAGGATAAATTTTAAGTTATGGTGATTATTTAATTAGTGTAATTGTTATCTTTTTATAAGTGAAGAGAAGGGTAGTTTTATAAGTAACCCTTACATTTTCAATAATGTAAAGTTACTATTCAAGGTTCAATGGCCACAAAAAAATAAAAAATTAGATATTAAAGTGGGTTTGGTTCAAAAATAACCTCAAAAATCATTTTAAAATATTTTTTAATAATTTTTTTGAATTATCTCCTGCGTAAAAAACTTTTTACCATCTTCACTTTTTACCATGGAAACTACTTTTTAACCTTAGTAATTAATTTTAATGAAAAAAATTAAAATTGAATTTATTAACTAATTTGAAACTTATAATTTTAAATTTTAGAATCATTTTATCATAACAAAATTATAAAGGTTTAAAATTTTAATTTTAAAATAAATGCATGTAATCGCGTAAAAACAGTTTTTAGAAAAAACATGTTTTTAAGATTAAAAATTATGTATAAGGTAAAATTATCATGGTTATTGATTTAAATGGAATAAATAGTTTAATTATGAAATAATAAAATTTATGAGTCTTTCATGTAAAACTAAAACTGAATCTCACCTTTAAAATACTTGATTTAAAAAAAACAATTGAAAACAATTTTTATTAAACTAATATTTTAATTTAGTTCTAAAAAATGTTGAACATATGATTTATATGTTCAAATAATATTTAAAAATTAATAATTTAATTACTTAAATAAATATATTATTACTTAAAAGGTTTTTTAATCTTCTAGGATACTCTTACATAATGATAAAATCATATAAAATATAATTTTCGCAAAAAAAATATTTTTCGACTAAAAAAATAACCTTTAAAAAAACTAAAAAATTCATACTAAGTATATTTTGATGTGAGGAATTAAAAAATTAATTTCATTTTATCAAATTTAAATTCTTGAATTTTTAACTTTGATTTTTAAAATAAAATACATAATATAAAGAAAAAAAATTTATTGAAAATAACCTTTTTCAATATTAACTCATATTAATTATTTATCATCTGAAGATGATAAATTTTAATGGTTTACCATATTGGTGTTTATTATAACTTTATTATTATTTTTCTTCAAATGTGTTTTGGTTTTTTTACATTGTGTGTAGTGTGTAACGCAAGTTTTCCAACATAACGTCGGTTTTACAAGGCCTAGAATTTTATGTCGTTACACTTTTATCCTCATAAAATGTGATCAAGACTATTCATCACCACACCAAGGTAATGAAAATATTTCTAAAATAATTCCTTATATAGTAATGATTCCTCATTTTCATCAATAGATACTCACATAATATCTTTCCCTTGAGAGGGTAATCGTTTATGAAGTATCTTAGGTAGCACCAATAGTTGCACTTACATCACATATTCTCTTCTACTTCACCTTCACATAAATCACATTTTTTTCATTGATGCATCATGCTAAATATTACTTACCAAATATCCTAGTAGAAAATTATCCCAGAGGTTCATCCTTGTCATCATCATTTTTCTTATTCGGGTTGAATATTTTGTAAGCTTTCATCAACTCGTCATCATCATCATTGATATAAATCATCCTAAATTTATAAGACACGTGGTATATTTCATCATTGAAAGTTAACTTTTATTATATTCAACTCATTAAATATAATTAGAGTTAACATGACCTCATTGATTTCACTAGATTCTTACTTAATTTGACATGTTTCAAGATTTTATCCAACTCCGAACTTTACTCCAAATTCCAAGTCACATAAGATTTTAGTCATTATACTATATATAATTCATCATTAGCTCAATACCTCAAGATTAGTTTATAAATAACACTTTACCCCTACTTCCTAATGAAATTTAATGACACCTCTCATGAAATTTTCATTTTTTCTAAACCATAGGAATTTCTACTTTCTCATATCCCCAAAACATCATTTCGGTTTCAATTTAAAATTTTCACAATCATAAAATACTCCCATTATTCATGAAGGGTAAAATTTGGGGTTTGACTTAGTGGTAAGCACCACATAAGTCTATATGAAAGGCTCGGGTTTAAATTCAGGTGGGAGAGGATTTATGAGTTACTAAAGCAATTATTGTAGTAGTATTGTAGCTGGTAATGTAGCAGTGAAACTATTCGCCCGAATTGAGAATTCAGGCCATAGGGCCTCTAAGCCATCCATGGGCCTTTGGGACAAAATATTCAAGGCCTTTGGGCTATAGGTCCCCCAATCCATGAAGCAAAGCAAGTTCAACTTATGGGAGCAACCCCAGGATAATAGATTAGAGCATAAGCAGCCACCAGACTGAGAAAACCAGACCCAAGATTGAAGGTGTAACACCCCAAGGTTTTGAAAATAAATATAGAATGCAATTTTATAATCTATACATTAAACACAACTTTTCCTTTTCTATGTTTTGAATTTCGAAAAATGGTCATCTCGAGTTGTGTTCAGTAAGTCATTTGGAGTCTGATAGAAGAAACTTGATTTTTGGTGAATGGTAACATACCCTTATGAATAGTAATATGACCCTTATGAATAGTAAATAATGATATTATTTTATTTTCATAAGGTAATATGATAATAGGATCTTAATTAATTTTTCAATGTCACATAAAACTAATTATACCTCTATGATTGTTATTTTTAGAATTAACTATGACTTTATTTAAAAATTAAGTTAATAATATTTGGAAAAATATTTTTGAATAATGGAGTTCACTTTTGAATTATACACGTCAAAAAATGGTAGGGGTGAATTTTTGAGATTTTTCTAAAATTATAGAATTTTTTATGAATAGTGAAATACGATAAAATACCGTATATAAAAATTATCAGTTAAATACACTATTCATGACATCACAAGTGATGCAAGGCCACTTGGTTTGAACTCACATGCACTTATTACTATTAGGGGTCACATAAAACAACACTATTGGTTTTCTTGAGGGAAATAATAAAATAATGAATAAAATATTCAAAATTTACCCCTCTTCTCCACTATAAAAACCCCTCACCACTCCCTCTTCTCTTCACTCCTCTAAGCCTTAAAGAACCTAAAATTTCTGCCCAATTACCCTTCCCTAGTCTCTACCCACATCCAAGAAGCTTCCGGTCTTACCAAAAGACTAAAACCCCTTCCCTTAAGGAGTTTCTCAAGGAGGTTATTTCAAGAGGTAAAGCACCCTTTTTTTCATTTGGTTTCATTTCAATTTATCTTATTTTGTTATTTTCTCCTCACCTCCTCTATCCAAATGATCATGATAACTCCAGTATCATCTATATACTGGAATTATATCATGTGAATGGAATAACCATCATAAATATTCTTACTCCCTCCCTTTTATTTTTATAAACGAAATCAATATCCATGGGGTTCCAATTTATAGCTTTTGTGGACAACGAAGTTTCATTCTTCAATTTATTCTTCATTACTGGTCATGAAACCACATTTATGGTTGAAACAGACTATAATATATGTATTATAACATAATTAATATTCATGAACCATAATATGTACATATAATTAAGTTATATGACAAAACTAGTTCATAATAATCCAAATACCGCCGAATAATCGAAGTGGTTGTCATCTAATGATTCATCCTCATTCCATGTAAAAAATGATAGAAATTACCATTATCAATTCTTTATATTCATAAATAATTTGTAATTCCAATCTTGGATATTTATAAACATTCCACATGAACTCCATTACTTAAAAACAAGTGAACCAATTATGAAAATAAAGAAAACGAACACCCGGAACAACGAAATTCAATATAATAACTTAAAAATAAGAGTATAAATGAACTAGACAGAATTATGATAAAATAAATACATGTCTAATATGTTCTTAAATAATTTATTAATAAGTATAATTTCATAATCCAAGAGCTTAAACTCAAGAGAAGAACATGTTTGGAGTTAAGGTAAGGGTTTTCCACCCGAACTTCCATTTTCATTCGGGTTACTTTTATTGTCTAATTTCCTCGATGAAATTCTTATGTATTGTTATGTACTCATAATAAATTTTGTGTGAGTATTATATATATGTACACCAACTATAATCCTTCCCTATTTTCTGGATAGTTACATGTTTTAAAATAAGCTCTCAAAACTGTTTCTAAAAATACGAGCCCGATACAAGGGAATTTCTCAAATTCATATCCATTTTCAAGGGAAAGATATAATCTATTTTTGGAAACCATTATCCTTATAAAAACACTCATTTTATCATGAAATACTATCTTACTTTACTTCTGGTTTTATACAAATATTTTTCCAAAATAACTCTTCTTTCCAAAATAAAGGAGTATTTGTCTCAAGAATTGCTTAATGATTTTATAAGAGTTTTTTCATCTAATTCAACACTCTTGTTGATTCCATGGTATTATTGGGTTTAATCATTTATGAATTAATATAAAATATTTTATTTAATGGTTTATTACTAACTCTATTGTGGTTGATCTATCCTAAAACCATTCACCCTATTACTCGGAATGGTTAGTGTTTTATGTTTAATGATTGGGGAAAGTTAGTTACATTTCATATGATAGTTTCAATATGAATGTATATGTTGTTTATCTTGATCCCCACTCATATGAGGAATGAATTGGACTTATTATGTGACAGGTGGGGCCCGCTATAGCCCCTCGATGTATTGGTAGGTCTCATGACACAAATAGACATGGAATTGGCTGAGGCCTTTCCCAATGTGATATATGGATTTTGGCTGAGGCCTTAATCATTAAACATCTTGTCTGAGGCCTTGAAAAAATGTTTCAGAATGTCTGACATATGAACTTCCCTCATTATGAAGCTAGTAACTGAAAGTTCATGTGGTTATTCGACTAGTAGAATACCCATGATTATGTTTTATTATGGCATTATATTCTCAACTCATATTCCTGCCATAATGTGTTCAAGTTTATTGTTAAAGGCATATGTTTTCAATTATGCACCATATCTTATGTTTATTCTATCTTCCGCTATATTTTTTACTCTTACTAAGGGTTTGAGATCACCCCTTTCTTATGTTTCATTTTCTCCAGGATATGAAGAAGTAAATTATGAATGACTTGCAAGCATAATCTAGGAGGCATGGAATAAATTAGTGTTGTATTTCCTTTCTTGATCTAAAGTTAAACTTATTTATGTATCTTGTTTCCAATAATACTAAACTACTTGGTCCTTCGGGATGCTTATTCCTTGTTTGTATGCCAATCTAATCAAATAAGACACTGGATCCGAGCAACTGGGGTTGGGTCCCTATAGAAGGAGGGATATGGAATCAATTATCAGCCTGTGTAGCCCTATATAAGGGCATTACAAGCTATTAGTAATGACATGCGGTGAGTTGATGCAGACTTGAAGTGGTGTTGGGGAGGCGTTGTTCCAATGTAGTCAAATTATAAGATGTAAAGGGATTTTTCCTTAGGTATTCCAGGCCATGTAATTTAGGTTGTGTGCCTTTGGGCCTCCTGGTCATGTAAGGTTCTCTCACAACCCAATTAAAAAGGGGGATTATCAGATAATAAAAAAATAAGGAATTAGATCATCAAGGGTAAATTTAAGATACAACTCAAAAAGAATATCCTAGCATAAAACTTTATGTTTTAATACCCCCATCATTCATCAAAACTTATGATTACATACCTAAACTATATTATGAAATAAACATAGTTAAATTCCCACATTTTCATGATGTAACTCATTTATTTAACCCCCTCATACACTATCCTTTCGTGATGGAAACTTCTACCCCATAGGCCCCACCCATCAATCCATTTTATATGTTTATCCATTTGACTTATAACATATGTTAAACTACCCACTTGACTTTTCCATTTGAATTACATATCAAATCACTTACCTTTATATAATTTCATATCAAGTTAGTTTATAAAATCACCATCAATTTAACAAATGCCCAAAATTTATGGAAAATCATAAACCCAATTCCATTATATAAAATAACAACTTTTAACTTTCTTACAACCTTATGTTATAAAACAATTTGTATCAATTTAAACTAAATCCAATCCATCAATTTTTATCCATAAGATCAACTCACACAATAGTGATATAACCACGTTTCATTTATTTCATCATGCAATATATTCTCAAATCAACCCCCTATGTACTAATCAAATAAATCACCATTAATTAGCATTAAATTTATTATTAAATGATCATGGGTGTTTTTAATTGGATTAGAAGAAATATAACTTTGTAATTCACCCCAATTCCAATCAATTAACTCACCAAAAATTAAATATTTAGTTCAACATTAAATATTAATTAGTGAATTTTGATTAATTTGGGACCATTCTTATTTTGTTATCAAAATTTCAACATCACATCATCAAAACAAATATCACTATAACATGCGTTTAAAACTTTAAAATGGAAATTATCATTCATTCAATATTTACTTTTTATTTAAGGAAAAGAAAAAAACCAAGTAAAATAATTTAAGTGGGTGGTAAAAGTGAAGACTTAAAGAATCTTCCCATACAAAAAAATACAACTAATTAGGATGGATCTATGATCCATGTAAATATTGATTACAATAATTAAACATACAAATCGGTCCAATGTATCTACTGCATGATTTCCTTCTCTCTAGGTCTACTAATAGGTGGTATTAAGGGAGAAAAGGGCTCAGCATCAATACATGAGGTAGGCGATACATGAAGGTTTTTGGGATGGGTTGGAGAGACCTATGGCTACTATGTTGTTATACTAATAAAGAAAGATATGGAACTATAAGAAGGGGTGAATTTATAGTGACTCTAACCCCAGAAGCCTGGAGCTAGTGTTTGGTTTATTACATTAGCATAAAATACAAGGAACTACATCCCAAAGGACCAAATAGTTTAGTAGTCTTGGTAAACTAAATACATACTTGAATCAAATTTACATTTGAAAATGAGAATACAACAAATTATTTTATTGAGACCTGCATTATTCACCTTATCATATCCCTACATATCAATCATGAAATACTTCCTAGTATCCTAGGGAAAATAAAACATAAGAAAGGGATGAGCTCAGATGCTCAGTAAGGATAAGCGTACAACGGAAGCTATGAATAAATAAGACATAGTTAATATGGAAAGGTAAATAACTGAAACACATGAAATTTAATAAAAAAATTGAACATAATATGGAAGAAATAAATGATGATCAAATAATTATAAATAAAGAATCACATGAGCATGAAACATAACCATGGATATTCTAACTAATCAAATAATCATAAGGAATATCAATAACTAAATTCATAATGATGGAATACATAATGATAGACAATCTAAAACATATTGTCGAGTTCTCATGTCAAGACATCTAATAGAGTCAAGGATTCATATAAAAACATCTAATATCATTGAGGCTTTGTGTCAAGACATCTAATGCTTCCAAGGCCTTATGCCAAGACATCTATATAAATGGGTAAGGCCTCATCCAAAACCATATCTATATTGTCTCATGAGACCTACCAATGCATCGAAGGGATATAGTGGGCCCCCCAGTCACTTATTAAGTCATTTATTCCTCATATGAATAAATAATAAAACTAAATCAGCATGTCTTAACATAAAATATCATTATTTAGTAAAGGATATGTATTTATCAATATTTCCCCAGTCAATCAAATAACTTTAAAAGTAAAACATTGTATGTATAAAAGAGATATAGTTTCAGCAATAAGCATATCCATGAAAAATAATATGGATATTTAGGGGAAATTGGATGTATAATGATCTAAGGAAAGTGAATATTTCAAGGCAAAGTTAATGACTTCAAAATGAAACAAGGAAGTGAATGTCAAGACTATCCTTGGTCAAAATAATCACAAACCATACAGAGGGAGAATAAGGATGGTATCAACATATACCCATTAGAGTAAGAATAAAGGGTTTTTGTCATTGATTAATATAAATACCATAAAAATATCTTTAAAACATTCATTAGGAAAATATCCTTTTCATTTAAAAAATTACCTTTTAAAACATAAAACAGTTTAAAAATCATTTTCATTGAAAAACGCTTTTAAAAACTAAGAATTTATAGATTATTAGTAAAGACATTTTATTTAAAAATAACCTTGTAAAATTCCAAAGGAAGCTTCAAAGAAATTATGGTCATGATGGAGGGTAATTATTTACATGTCGTGCAAGTTAAAAGAACGTTCCTTTTACACTGTAAAAGGTTTTTGGAAAATGATAAGAAGATTCCTTTCACATTTTCAGTAAAATCCAAATGGGCATTGTTTTGAAAATGACATATTATTACTTTGAAAAAAATTAAGAAGTAAAAATGGGTAAAATTCCTTTAATAAATCATTTTGAAAAGGTTAAAAATATTATTAAAAACATTTTTAGAAAACATTGTTTTGGAAGAAAAAAAATTTCTGACTGAATAGAGAAATGAAGTTGGGTTTTCTTAAAAACATTTTCTCAATTAATTAAAGAATAAAAGAGTGGGAAATGGTACAATTACTTGAAAATATCATGAATAACCAGAGTAAAAGAAAATGAAATTGTTTTATTTATAAATGGTCAAATAATTTCCTTTAACTGAAATTCCAGAATAAAAATCTCGATTAGAATGAGATTGTGAAATAAATTTTTACAATGATCACAACATTGAAGTGATGATTAATTAATTTATAGATTGTGTGTTTCAACTGTAAATCCAAATAAAACAATTAAAAATACAACATAATTTAATCAAAAGTCATTATACACATAATCTTATAATGACATAATCAAAGAAGTAGAAATTTAACCCAATGAACGAAAATTAAGTTAATAAATCTCTTACCTCATGCTTCCTTTTGGTTGAGCATGATTTAAACAATTTTATTATGGTTTTAAGCATGTTATTAATTTATAAAAGAACTATATTCATACTTATAATATCATATATGATCCTTTTATTACATTTTACCACTCGTTTGTTAATAATATTTCATTATTTTCATTATTCTGGGCGTTAATTGCCTTGTTTTTTCATGTGCGTTTTGTCATGAAAGTTACGGTTCACTTACATATAATATATATCCATAGTCTAAAAAATAATATTAATACTATAAATGTCATATTTACTCAGTATATACATTATTATAACCATTTATAAAATTTGAACATGGAAAATGAATTGCCTCGCTTCATGGATATGATAGGTCGTACGTACTCACGAGCGGTGATGTCCTTCACTTAATGGGTGAAAGGGTAAGGAAGTGGGTGATATATTGAATTTAAGGAATCAATATATTCTAATATATATTATATATATTAATTAATGTTATCCTTATTACATTCTATGTAAATCATAATTGAAAAAAAAATCACATCGCTTCATGAGGCAGTAGTTTGTCGCAAAAAAAAAGCGACATTCTCATATTTTAAATGAAATGGAACATAAAAAGGTATATGTGATATTAAAATTAAAGAAGTATAATAATATCATAAATATAATATAAAAGTGTTAAATCTATAATTGTATCCAACTATGAGAGGTGATAATGGAGAAACGAATGACATCAGTTCGTGAGGTGGTAGTCTGTCGTACACATGAATGATGATTTCGTAACTCATTTGATAGAAGTGGAGAAGAATTATAACCATGTATTATTATTCCATAACCATAATAACATATTATTATATGAAAGATACTAGTTTTATTATATTTTAAGTGTTAATACATAATTGAATGTGGAAAAAGAAGAAACAAAATGAAAGAGATTTGTTAAGATAATTACTTTCTCTAAGAGAAAATTCATTTGGATCTCCTCTTAAGGACCCTAGGGATGGTATTTTGGGAGGACCAACAGCTCTAGAATGTAAAAAAGGATTTTAGGGAGAGAATTTGGTAGGTTTTGGTCGATCCAAAAAGCTTGGGAGTTGTGAATAAGTGGGGGGAGGGAGTGACCTTTTATAAGTGGGGAAAGGGAACCCTCTTGGAAATTAAATTGAAATTTCCCAAAAGAATCCAAAATGTTAAATCCATTTACATGAAAAATTATTTCAAATGGCCATATATTAGAACTTGGGAAGTATAATATGTAAATATGTCTTTCCAAAAAGATTTTGACAAGTTTTTTGGTCATTTTAACCCTTATACTTTTAGTTTAACTCCATGGTAAATCTATTTTTACCTTAACTGCAGTAATTGAATTTTACCGTTTTCAATATTCATTTTGGTCAAAAATTAATTTGACCTTATTACACATTATAAATTAATATAATTACAAATATGGAATACATTTTTCCAAATAAAATTCATATAAGTGGAAATTTTTAATTTAAAATTAATCATGTAGACATTATGAGAATGAAGGTTTTTTAAAGAGAAAATGTTCGAAAGTTTACAAAGTTTTTATATCAAAATTCAATATAAAAATGATTCCAATGACCTAGATTGAATTAATTGATATATAATTAAACTAATTATACTTTAAAACCAATTTAAAATATAATTTAATATTATAAATTATTTAAACAAAAAGGTAGTCTTTAATTAAAATTCAATATTTTTCACTATTCATTAAAAAATGAAAATTTTCAAAAAAATCCAAAAAAAACACCCCAAGATAATTTTGATATTATGATTTCAAAAATTAAGTTAATTATATCAAATAAATTTTCTAAAAGTATTAAAAATTAATTTTAAATTATGTGCACAAAGCACGACTAAATCGTCTTTTAGGAAAAATACAATTTTTCAGAAAACATTTATTTTTCTTCTAAATTGTTATTATTTTATTTCTAATTAATAGATAAACATATTTTTCATAAATTAATTATTAATATTCATACCCTCCAATTTAAAGTATAAGTGATAAAAATTATATTAAATAATAATATTTTAATAATATTTCACGTTTTGTTTAAACCCGATGTTGTATGTAACACAAGATAAACTTAGTGTTGTGTATAACACAATCTAAACTCAGTGTTGTGTGTAATGAAATATAAAATTAGTGTTTCATATAACACAAACTAAACTTAGTATTTTGCGTCGATTACACTATCGAATACAACATTCTTATTTTAGAATTTTGTGGTGTTACATTCTCTTCGTCTTAAATAAATTACATCCTCACAATTTAAACTTGATCTCAGTAGTTAAGGGTTTGATATTTGAAAATTATTTTATTGAAAACCCACATTGTAAAAAGATTTAATAAAATATACTCTTGATAAGAGATAAATGGAATTACAAAGGTCATATGGGATAACACATACTAGGTTTGAAAGTATGAGAACATAGGTGAGAAGTGAAAACATGGATATAGAAGACAAAACTAACACCCAAATACTGATTGAGAGTGATAAAGAACATTGATCACAAAAAAAGTGGGTGATTCGGATAAGGTTAACAAACATAAATCCATAAACCAAAGAGGAATGAAAAAGTTCATTGATATCATAAAAAATGATGATAACAGGACAACATTTTTGTTTCAAGATCCTTTTACTAGAGTTGAGGAATTTTTTCACTCTCTATAAATATAAGGAAATATAATTACTTGATATATTTTTATTTCATAGGAACAATTCCATCCATTGGTTGTGCTTTGATCAATTTTCACTTCATATCTTACTCCAAGAAATTAATATCAAAAAATGAATTTTTTTATGCCTGAAGCACTAAAATTAACTTTTAAAAAATCTTAATATCCAATATAGAATGATAATTCATTCCTTCAATCTCTAGTTATTATTATAACAAAATAGTTAGTGCATATATATTCATATGGTAAAGTAATACATTAATCTCTAAAAACTCATCCAAAGTTCAACTTAAACCATTCATAAATGGATAACCTTATGGCCTTTCCAAAAGATTAAGATCCATAATTATAGAAAGGAGGCTAATAAATTTCCAAAATGTAATTATCATTAATCTACCAAAAAATATAAAGAACCTATTAATAATAACATACCAAACATGTGAATAACTTTATCATGTATTTTCTTAAAACATGGTAATAACTTTAATTACTATAAAACCTTATTGAAAAAATGGATGCTTCTTTATTCCTTAAGTAAAACACAGATTATTGGATATACTCCTTAAATCCAAAGATGTTGTAAACTCCATCAATGATAGTATAAACCAATTTTTCAACAAATCATTAACAAGTATTAAGGTAATCAGTACTATCCAATTTACATTATCCATATCAATAATCTCTTTATCGCAAAATCATTATCTGAACATCACGAACATATTAAAAGTTATCTTTCCATCAATCATGTGTTTTCCAAGAAGTTCAACTTTCCACTGAATCGTTTTTATTTTTCATCAGTACCATTCATTATACACTTTCAAATATTTAATGAAAAAAATATTCAGTACAATCCTTATACATTTCATAATTATTATAACTAGGATATCATTGATAAAATACTCAAATGACATAATTCTTGAATTATGATACAAGCACATTAATCATTCCACTTCATCTGTGGTAATAGCATAATATTGACCATGATCCATTAGCTACTTTTGAATTATATTATTTTAATGCTTAGGGTTTTTGTTTGTGTAGTGCCCCCATCTCCTTACAGTTGAAGCATTGAACATTATAAATCTTTTCTTGCCCTTGAAAAAAAAAAGAACAGTGGCCTTTTTTCCCACACCTAAGGCAAACTCATTTTCCTTTAAAGCGTGTACTAAGGTGTTTCCTTCCACAATTTTTATATGTGGGAAAATTCTTTTTTCCCTTCTTCCCTTTATCTATATTTTTCTTTGTCATCCTCTTCTTCTCTTTCTTCCCTTAGAATCCATAATACTTATATAATTCATTCTATGTCTTATTAACACATGATATTATGTCCTCATATGATGATAATATTCGGGTGACTAGTTTTCTTCAAAATATTGGCTTAATCATATCTAAGAAATGATCATTCTTACTCTTAGGGTTATATGCATTGATGTGCTTCTCATTCCTTCTGTTAGGCTCCATTTATAAATGATTTCGTACACTAGATTAGATTATATCATTATGAAACATAATGTATATTCCCAAAACTTGTGAAATAATTAACATAAATTGAAAATTTTATGCTTAGCTAATCTCATAATCATAAACATGATTTCTTTGGGGATATCTTTATTTTCAAATCCTTGATAACGATTTGTAAAGAAAATTTGAATTATCCTAAGCATATCCCCTGGAAGTATCAAACCAGGTACATAGTAAGGCTCATTTTCATGCACCAGGTGACGAGTGGGTCCAGCCCAATGCGCTCATTTAGAATTTATTACCCCTAGGTACATCTGTACTAGAATCATGTCCACTTATAATATCCAGATAGGAATGTATTTCTTGTAAAAACCACATAATCTCTTCTTTACCAAAACTTTTGGATGTTATTATATACTTATCCTCAAAGTTTATAATAGGGTTATATTCTCTAATCTATGTTTTCCTAAATCTAGTTCCCATGATTTCTACTAAACTTCCTTTGATACGAGTTGTAGCAACCCCAGCCCCAGAATCCTAGAGTCGGTGTCTACTTTATTAAATTGGCATAAGATATAAGGAATAGCATCCCAAAGGACCAAATAGTTTAGTAATCTTGGTAAAATAGATACATACTAGAATCACATTTAAATTTGAAAAAATAGAATACAACAAAGTATTTTCTTGAGAACTCCATTATCCCTATTAGTATATCCCTACATATCAATCATAAAATACTTTCTGATGTCTTGGGGAAAATAATACATAAGAAATGGGTGAGCTCAGATGCTCAGTAAGGGTAAGTGGACATCAGAAACTATGAATAAATAAGGCATAATCAATATGAAAAGGTAAATAACTAAAATAGATGCAATTTAATCAATAACATGACCATAATATAGAAAGAATAAATAATGATCAAATAATTCCAAATAAATAATCACATGAGTATGAAACTTGACCATGGATATTCTAATTAATCAAATAATCACATGGAATATTAATAATTGAATTCATAATGATGGAATGCATAATGATGGACATCTAAAACATATCGTCGAGACCTCTTGCCAAGAAATAAAATATCGTCGAGGCTTCGTGCCAAAACATCTAATACCATCGAGGCTTCATGCCAAGACATCTAATACTATCAAGGTATCATGGAAATACATCTATATAAATGGGTAATGTCTTGGCCAAAACCATATCTAGTTTGTCTCATGAGACCTACCGATGCATCAAGGGGATATAGAGGGCCCCACACATCACTTACTAAGTCCAATACATTCCTCATGCGAATAAATAATACAACTGAATTAACATTCCTTAACATCAAATATTCATATTGAGTAAAGGATACAAATTTATCAATATTTCCCCATTCAATCAAATAACTTTCAAAGTAAAACACCATTTGTAGAAATGAGATGTGGTTTAAACAATAAGGATATCTATGATAAATAATATGGATATTTAGGAGAAATTTAATATCTAATGATCTTAGGAAAGTGAATATTTTAAGGGTAAGTTAACGACTACAGAATTAAATAAGAAAGTGAATGTCAATACTATCCTTGGTCAAAATAATCATAAACCACCCAGAGGAAGAATTAAAATAATATCAACATATAACCATTGGAGTAAGAGTAAAGGGTCATTGTCATTGATGAATAGAAATACCATAAAATGTACTTTAAAAATTCTTGAGGAAAATATCCTTTTCATTTCAAAAATAATTTTTTAAAATATAAAACATTTTGAAAATCCTTTTCTTTGAAAATCGCTTTTAAAAACTAAGAATTTATATAATATTAAGAAATACATTTTCTTTAAAAATATCCTTATAAACTTGCAAAGGAAGCTTCAAAGAAATGATGGTCATGACGGTGGGTAATTTTTTACATGTTGTAAAATTTAAAAGAACATTCTTTTTGCACTGTAAAAAGGTTAGGAAAGTGTCTTGTTCGAAAAACGATAAGAAGATTCCTTTCATATTTTCGATAAAAGTCAAACAAGCATTGCTTTGAAAACGACATAAGATTCCATTGAAAACGGTTTTTAAAAAGTAAAAAATGGATAAAATTCCTTTAATAAATCATTTTGAAAAGGTTAAAAACTTTTTTTAAAACATTTTTAGAAAAAAAAGTTTTGGAAGAAAACAAATTTTCGACTGAAGAGAGAAATAAATTTGGATTTTCTTAAAAAAATATCAGTTAATTAAAGTACTAAAGAGTGAAAAAATTATACTATTACTTGAAAATATTATGAACAACCAAATTAGAAGAAAATTAAATGGGTTTATTAAGAAATGTTCAAATAATTTCCTTCAATTGAAATTCAAGAATAAACAATCTTGATTAGAATGATATTTTGAAATAAACTTTTATAATGATCATAGCGTTGAAGTGAGAATTAATCAATGAATTGATTATGTGTTTTAACTTTAAATCCTCATAAAAAGTGTAGATACAAAATAAGATAATAAAAAGTCATTATACACATAATCTTAGAATGACATAATCAATGAAATAGAAGATTAACCCAATGAACGAAAATTGAGTTAAGAAATCTCTTACTTCACGCTTCCTTTTGGTTGAACGTGATTTAACCTGCTATATAATGATTTTAAGCATGTTATTAAGTTATACTAGAACCATATCCATACTTATAATATCATATATGACCCTTTTATTACATTTTACTACTCATTTGTTAATAATATTTCATTATTTTCATTATTTCAAGTGTTAATTGCCTTGTTTTCTCATGCGTGTTTTGTCATGAAAGTTCTAGTTCACTTGAATTTAATATATATCCATAATCTATAGAATAATATTAATGTTATAAATATCATATTTACTCAGTATATACATTATTATCACCATTTATGAAAGTTGAACATGGAAAATGAATCACATCGCTCTGTGGAGATGGTGGGTGGTATGTACGCATGAGCGACGATATCATTCCCTTAATGAGTGAAAGGGTAAGGAAGTGAGTGACATATTAAATTTATAAAATCAATATCATATCATATATATTCATTAATATTGTTCTTATTACATTCCATGTAAATCGTAATTGAAAAGTGAATCACATAGCTTCGTGAGATGGTAGTCTATCGTACACAGGAGCGACGTTATCATATTTTAAATGACATGGAACGTAAAAATTTATATGTGATATTAAAATTAAATAAGTATAATAATTTTATAAATATCATATATATGTGTTAATTTCATCATTATATCCAACTGTGAGAGGTGGTAATGGAAAAACGAATGACATTGGTTCACGAGGTGGTAGTCCGTCGTACACACGAACGATGATTTTGTAACCCATTTGATGGAAGTGGATATGGGTAATTATTATTCCATAAACATAATAACATCTCATTATATGCGATATACTAGTGTTATTATATTGGAAGTGTTAAGACATAATTGAATGTGGAAAAAGAAGAAATAAAATGAAAGAGATTTGTTCAGATAATTACCTTCTCTAAGAGAAACCTCATTTGGATCTCTGCTTAAGGACCCTATGGATGGTCTTTTGGGAGGACCAGTAGCTCTAGAATGTAACTAAGGATGTTGGGGAGAGAATTGGGCAGGGTTTGGTCAAGCTAAAGGGCTTGGGAGGTGTGAATAAGTGCGGGGAGTGAGTGCCCTTTTATAAGTGGGGAAAGTGAACTCTCTTGGAAATTACATGGAAATTTCCCAAAAGAATCCAAAATGTTAAATTCATTCACATGAAAAATGGTTCCATATAGCCATAGATTTAAAATTGGGAAGGATAATATAAAAATATGGCCACCCAACAATATTTTGATAAGTTGATAGGTCAGTTTAACCCTTATCCTTTAAGTTTAACCCCATGGTAAATTCATTTTTACCTTAATCGCGATAATTAATTTTTATTATTTTCACTATTCATTTTGGTCAAAAATTAAGTCGGCCTTATTGGATATTATAAATTATGTTGATTCCAAATTTGGAATCTATTTTTCCAAATTCAATTCACATAAGTGGAAGATTTTAATTTAAAATTAATACAACATATGTGATGAGAATGTGGGTTTTTTAAAGAAAAAATGTTTGAAAGTTTACAAAGTTTTTATATAAAAATTTAATATGAAAATGATTCTAATGACCTAGATTAAATAAATTTATAAATAATTGAACTAATTTTAATTTAAAACCAATTAAAAATATAATCTAGCATTAAAATTTTTTAAAAGAAAAGGAAAATTTTATGTACGCAAAGCATGAATAAATAATCTTTTATGAAAAATATTGTTTTCCATAAAACATTTCTTTTTCTTCTAAATGATTCTTATTTTATTTTTAATTAATAGATAACCTTAATTTTTATAATTTATTGATTATTATTCATACCCTCTAATTTAAAGTCTAGGTGGTAACTATTATATTAAATAATAATATTTTAATAATATGTCATGTTTTGTTTAAACCTAGTGTGGTGTATAACGCAAGCAAAACTCAGTATTACGTGTAATGAAATCTAAACATAGCATTGTGTGTAATTCAAGATAAAATTAGTTTTGCGTGTACACAAGAAAAACTCGGGGTTGTGTGTCACATATGCTATCGAATACAATGTTTTTATTTTATAATTTTGGGGTGTTATAGAATTATAGTCAAAAGATAGACTTTCAATTTTCCACCAAATCTAGTTTTTAGTTGATTGGAAAATAAAAGTTATGATCAATTATCAGAGTATGAAATGTAAATGTGTATAACAAGTACAAGCGCAACGAAAATTAAATTATCAAAAAGTAAACAATGTTTGATAAAAGTAATTGCATAGTGAAAATTAAAATGGATAAAGAAAAGTGAGAAACAATTATTAGAGTTCTGGATAACAATCCAGAAACCTCTAAAGGATGTTATATTACCAATTTGATTCCAATCAAAGGAATCCTTCACTTTTATCCAAAGTGGTAAGAGGATCTATAGACCTGATCCTATGTATCTCAGTTCCACACACAGAACTTCCTAGACTGTAGACATGTTAGGAGGTATCAAGTTCCAAACCTAGAACTTATCCGATTATAGCTCGTCGGTAGCAACCGATTCCACATCTGGAATCTCTTTGACAAAAACATCAGACACATGTCTCTCTATCCTTGAGTACCTCCTCAATCTAACAATTAGCATCAAGTCCACACCAGGAATTTGTCGAAGATGAGGGTTTGAATAATACAACTTCCAAGCTTAGAATCTCATTGATCTCGAAGGATCGGAATCATCATAGGTTCCAAACTCATAACCTCCTTGATCACATAGGATCAGGCAATGAACAATTATAGGTGAAAACTAAGAGATTTTACAAGAAACCTCACAGATAGAAGCTCGTAGAAAAAACACACTGAAAAGAAAGATTGCAATTAGAAGTGCTCAAAGAATCTAGATTATTCAAGCTTCAAAATGACTGAAAGAAATCTCAGTATATCTCGTAACTTGTTATCTTATTCTCCAAGAATCCCTCAGCCCAATTTATAGCCTCCATTGTAACAAACTCCAATGGTCAAATTCTGATATCTTCGGGTATCGTTGAAACTGCATTGGATACAGCACTCTATCTTTCGATGGATGTAGGATTTAACTCTATCATCTAATGAGAAAACCATCACAATGCTTTACTGTTTGATGAAACAAATCAGTGTAGTTTCTCAATGTACCAGAACATAGGTAAAGTGAATAAGTTCACCAAACGTTAAAGTATCAAACATTAAATCTGCATAACACAAAAACAACACAACATCATTCAAGTTAAATCAAAGACTAATATAAAGTGTATTGTGATTCATCAAAACATGAGATAAGGAAGAAGACATTTAGAGAATGTCTCAAATATCTCCCTCTTTTTTAAAATCACAAGATATGCAATAAAGGCATAGAAAAAATGAGAAAAATAAGTAAAGATCCTTGTCAGTCCTTGTAAGTTCTAATAAATTGTTCTTAATAACATAACAATTCTCATTTTCCTTTAATTTTCCATTATTAGCCAAATGAAAACAAGTAAAACCCATACATAAGATGTAAGAGTAAAAACTTAAAAACCAAAGAGTGTAATTTTTTATACTTTAAAAAACATAAGAGTGAGAACTTTAAACTCAAAAATGAAATGTTACCGAGTACCAAAAATAATAATTATGTTATCACTATTTTAGTACCCTTGATTTCTGGTAAGTAACCCTTGTTTTATGCTTTTTAATTACATAAAGCATATGAGAAATGGTTGGGAAAATTTGGAGACTTTTTAAAGTGTTAAAGGGAAAAAAGTGGTGACGCACGGGCTTCGCACGGGTTGCCCAAACCGTGCGGAAGCCGTGCAGGTGGTGGTCACTTTGGACAGAGGAGACGACACGATGTGCGCACGGTTTGGGCAAACCGTGTAAGGAGGCCATGAGGAGCACCCCTTCCAAGCAGTGACTACCGCATGGTTAGCTCATGATTTTCCTAGTCGTGCAGACTAATCGTGTGCGGGGTAAACTTAGATCCTATTTTTAATGATCTAATCTTTTTTATCATTAAACCCACTCGTTTTTGCTCCTAGATGGCCCTAACTCAGGATTTCTCTCTAGTGAAGGTGGGAGAACACTTACCAGGATTTTTGGAAATGATTCGGAGGTTTGCCTTGGCGTTTAGAGGCCGGTTGATCGAGGTAAGTCTTGTTTCCTTTAGTTTTCTTAGATCTCTTTCTTCCCTCTCGATGGATCCTTAGATCTACACCCAAGGTGGGTAGATCTAAGGTAGTGGATGACTTTTAAGTTGGGTTTTGGTTTTTTTCATACTAGGGGAAGGAATCTAAGGAGGTTTGAGGGAGTAGTTGACTTGGTTTTGTTGGCGTTCTTCGTCCGTTGGTTGGTTTCACCTAATTTGTTGAGGTAGGTGGCTTCACTCCCAATTCCTCTTTCTTAGAACTTAAAGTATTAGTTTCAAATTGTTTTCCTTGATTGAAATGGTTTGTTTATCTACTATGAAAGAATGGTTGAAACCCCTTTTAAGTAACAGGTGATGGAAATTGTGTGTTTTTGGAAAGTGTTTGTTGAATTGAATTTAAAATGGTGATTTTAAACTGGTTATGGTTTTGCTGCTTGAAAGAAATGGTTTTCAATAAAAGGTTTATGCTTTATTGAACGTTTTTGAACACACTTGGTTTTGGCATGGATTTTCATGGGTTGTGGTGTGTGTTCATATGCATTGGGATGAATAAGGGTGAGAAGTACCCCCATCAAAAGATTGGGATGGATAAGGGTGATAAGTACCCCCATCAAAAGGGACAGATAAGGGCGTGAAGTACCCCCGTCAAGGTAGTCCACTAAGTGACGGCTTAGTGGAAGGATAACTCACCACTCGCGAGTATAGGGAGGTCCAGGATGCATGCATGGTTGGTTGTGTGGATTTGTGAAATGGAATGAATGTGCCAAAAATGGAAATGGGAATTTGATTGGAAACTTTTCTTGGTTTCTTTTCTTGAGAAAGATGGTTTTTGATGGAAAATGGTTTTGACATAGAACTTGTTATATTGTGAACTGTTTTGGAATTGTTTTATATAAATTGTTTTATAAAAATGTGCTAACATGTTTTATCCTAGAGGCATGGGTTGGGAAGTCATCGGGGAAAACCTACTGAGTTTCATTACTCACCCCCTGCTTTGTCACGTTGGTGCTTTGCAGATTTCATATATCGGGATGTTGGAAAAGGTAAAGTATCACATGTTTATAGCACTACTTCGTGATACATGGTCCGGTTTGTGATATTGGAGCTTGGAGCTTGCGGAGCATGGAGTTGGGTTGTCGTCTTGTAGTCTTTTAGTTATCTTTTCACTGTTTACTCTGATTTTGTGTTGGTTTCTGTTGTGGTACTCTTGGTTGGTTTATGATAAAATAAATGGTTGAGTTGTCTTAACTTTTATCATGCATCATTTAGTTGATTAGTTTGATTATGGTTGTTGGCTCTGAGGTATGTTCTAAAAGGGTAAATCATCCCCCACTTATTTTAAAACCCTTCGACATTTATTTCCAGCCTTTGGTGCCTTGGGGATGTCGCTTAAGGCCTAGTAATGACTCATTGTACTCTCAAGCCAATGAGGATAAGTAGGTCATTACAAATGGTATCAGTTTGTTCGGTCCTTGGGATATAAATGCAATCATCTTGTTCCTTTCTTTATGGAACAAGTAGTCATCAGTTTTTGTTGGTCTTGGTGTTGAATTCTTACATGTCTATTCCTTGGGTGGTCATCTTAGGAAGGAGTAGGATTGTCGGAACTTGGAATGTAGAGCATAAAAAGATGTAGCTAACCTTTTTATGCTGAACTTCAAGTTACTAGGGAGTTGGGTACATAAGTGTTTTGGAGACACTTATAGGATAACAAATCTCATTATCATGGGTTTATCCAATGAGATGATCATGACATGCATTAGAGGAATGACTTCCCACTAGGAGTGCATATATCATTTTGAGAAATAGATTATGGTTTGATGCAAAAGCGTGATTTCTAAAAAATTTAAACTTATTTCAAATGAAAGATTTTGAAAAGATAATGGTTGATGTATTTTGAAAATAGATTGATTTTCAAAAGAAAGAAAATATTTTTTTTAGAAATGGGTAAATGTGGAAAAGCTTGATGGTTGGAAAGCAATGTTGTTATAGTGATGTGATATAAATTGAAATGCTAAGCCTTTAGTTGCTAGAAAGTGAGACTAACGATGTGCATTGTTTTTATAGAAAATGGCACCCGTTAGGCGTCGTAGAGACCAAACAGAAGAGACTGCGGAGAATGTGGTCTCACCTAATCCACAGGTGAACTAGAAGCTAGTCCAAAGTATAGTTCAAGCGTTTCAGGCTGTGGACATGGGGAATCGGAGGGATGAGTCAAGGCATGTAGATCATTCCGTCTAGTTCCAGAAGCAGAATCCACCCATCTTTCAGGGTAATTCTGATCCAGAAAGGGAGGAGGTGTGGCTGAATAGGATGAATCGAATCTTTGATTTCATCGGCACACCAGTAGAACTGAAAGTAAAGTTGGTGATGTATATGTTGGGGGATCTTGCACGACAGTGGTTGGAGCTAGTGGTGCAGGCTAAGGTGGATCAAGGCTTGGGCTGGGAGGAATTTGAGGAATTGTTCAATAAAAAATTCTATCCTCACACGTTCAAGATCCAAAGGACGACGGAATTTTTCATCCTGAAGCAGGAGAATCTCTCTGTCACGGAGTATGCGGCTAAATTCATGAATTTAGTGCGCTTTGCACCGGAAGTTGCTTCAAGTACATCGCTGAAGGCGCGCATCTTTGAATCAGGGTTGCAACAGGAGATTCGCTCGAAGATAGTTGTGCTCTATATTACAGATTATACGGAGATGGTAAACAGAGCAACAGTAGCTGAAAGAGACATATCAAGAGTTATGGGAGGAGGAATTATGATGATACCCACGGGAACAAGTGGGAACTCTAATGTTGGGAACAAGTAGAAGAGGGACACCTACTTCCAAGGTGGGAGTGCGAATCATAATCAGACGGCTGGATCGGTGAATCTTCCTCCATGACCCATGCTGAAAGTCAGGTGTTTTCAATGTGGCCCAATTGATCACATGAAACGAGAATGTATAGCACCACCAAGAGCATGCCACAATTGTAACAATATGGGGCATCTTCAGCGATATTGTCGCAATGCTCCACGGTCGGGCATTCGTGACACTTCTCAGGTGTCACAAGCATCTTATGCTTCGACAGGGAGAGGATAGCAAAATCAGTCTCGCCAGTAGAACAGAGTTAGCTATGGTGATTCCAGGAATACCATGACTCCTCAGGCAGTACAATCTCAACAAGGCAATAAGGAGCAAAGTGCAGCAACAAAGCAATTGTATGGAGCGGAACAGGTGATTGTGGATGACCAGTCTGGACCGTCTAAGGTGAGAGGTATGATTCTTTTGAATTCTACCCTCATGCAAGTTTTGTTCGATACTGGTGCATCGCATAATTTTCTTGCCTCTCGTATTGCTGATTTTCTAAAATTAAAACTTGAAATGATGCCTTCTGTGATAAAACTTCAAACTCATCTCAGTGAAAGAAAATGTAGAGCCTTCGTGTGTAGAGCATGTTCTATAACTTTTGATGGAGCTGAGCTGAAATGGGATTTCTCTGTGCTGGATATGGATGTCTATGATATAATCTTGGGTATTGATTGGTTGACAGAGTTCAGAGCTCACATCGACTGTTATAGGAGAACAGTCAGTTTCACGACTGAGGATGGCGTCGAGCATCTCTTTAGAGAATAAAGAGTGGTGAAGGAAGGTGCAATGGGCTTATTGGCACCAGTAGTGGCAATTATCTCTTACCAATTGGCTATGTTAAACTTGGAATCTATGGACGAGATCCCAAATAACAGTTTTCCAGTATTCGTGGATCAATTTCTATATGTTTTTCCTGAAAACTTCTCAGGGTTACCACCTGTAAGAGAAGTGGAGTTTATGATTGATATCCTTCCGAGGACCAGTCCTATCTCACTTCCATATTATAGGATGGAACCAACGAAGTTAAAGGAATTGAAAGTGTAGTTGGAAGAACTGGAAAACAAAGGTTTTATTCGGCCAAGCGTGTCTCCGTGGGCAGCACCAGTTTTGTTTGTAAAGAAAGCAGATGGAACTTTGAGGCTATGTGTGGATTATCGTAAACTTAACAAAGTTACGATAAAGAATAGATATCCACTTCCATGCATTGATGACCTGTTTGATCAATTAAGGGTAAATTAGTGGTTCTCTAAGATTAACTTGCGGTCAGGATATCACTAGTTGCGAGTTCGGAAGGAGGATATTCCGAAGATAGCCTTCAAAAGCAGATATGGTCACTACGAATATGTAGTCATGCCTTTTGGTCTTATGAATGCACCAGCAATCTTTATGGCATTGATGAATCGGATATTTCAGTGATATCTGGATTCTTTTGTTGTGGTGTTTGTGGATGACATATTGGTGTATTCAAGAACAAGGGCTGAGCATGAGCAACACTTGGTGATAGTGTTGGAAATATTGAGAGACCATCAGTTGTATGCCAAATTATAAAAGTGCGATTTTTGGATACAAGAGGTATGCTTTTTGCTCCATGTTTTTTCTGAGAAATGTGTTTCAGTGGATCTAGAAAAGATAGAAGTTGTTCTTTCTTGGAAACCACTGAAGAATGTGTTCGAGATATGCAGTTTTCTTGGTCTAGCTAGTTACTACCGATGCTTTGTGTGTGATTTCTCACGACTAGCATCACCAATGACAACTCTGACAAAGAAAAATGCTCCATTTCAATGTATAGAATAATGTCAGAAGTCTTTCCAGGAACTGAAGGTTCGTCTTACATCAGAACCCATCTTGATCTTACCTCAATCAGGACAGGGGTATGTAATTTATTGTGATGCTTCGGGAATAGGGTTGGGTTGTGTTCTCATGCAAGGAGACCATGTGGTTGATTATGGCTCAAGTCAGTTGAGGGTGAATGAGAAAAATTACCCAACACATGATATAGAGTTAGCTGCAATCGTCCATGCTTTGAAAACATGGAGACATTATCTCTTTGGTGAGAAATTTACTGTGTTTATGGATCACAAAATCTTGAAACACATTTTCTCACAGCGAGATTTGAATCTGAGGCAAAGGAGGTGGATGGAGTATCTCTAGATGTTTGACTTTGACTTGATGTACACGCTAGGAAAAGGGAATTCAGTGGCGGATGCATTGAGTAGAAAGTCATACGCTCAGTTAGCGAAGGTAGCTTTAGATGAATGGCAGTTGATGTCAGTCTTAGCTGACATACGTATGGAATGTGAAGACTGAGCTGATGTTGCGGTTTTATTTCAAGTTGTGCCTATTCCTAATTTGGTGGAGATAGTAAAGGAGTTACAGGCATCCGATGTAGACTGTGTTGCAATGATTTCAAAACTCAATGTTGGGGAGACCATTGAAGGGATGGAAGTTGGATGGGAGTTTAGTTTTGCGGTTTCGAGATCGGATGGTTGTACCTTTAACGGCTCGGGAACAACTCCTTCATGCTTACCACCATTCTAGATGGTTTGTTCATCCAGGAATACAGAAGATGTATAAGGTGTTGAAGGCGTAGTTTTGGTGGAGCGGCATGAAAAGAAAAGTGGTAGAGTTCGTCTCACGGTGCTTAACTTGTCAGCAGGTTAAAGCAGAGCATCAGAGACCAGTTGGTATGTTATAATCTTTACCTATCCCAGTGTGGAAATGGGATCACATAGCAATGGATTTTGTTATATGTCTTCCAAGAATGGTCTGGAAACACGATGTCATTTGGGTGATAGTGGATCATCTAACCAAGTCATCCCATTTAATCCCTATTTGTGAAACTCATACAATGGAAGATCTTTCAAAAATCTATATCTGAGAAGTGGTAAAGAGTCATGGTGTACTAGTGTCTACAGTCTCAGACAGAGATCTGAGGTTCACATCTTGTTTCTGGAAATCATTACAGAAAGCCCTGGGAATTCAGTTGAGTATGAGTACAGTGTATCATCCTCAGATGGATGGACAATTCGAAAGGATGATACAGACATTGGAAGACATATTGTGGGCTTGTGTAATGGATTTTGGTGGCTCGTTAGAAGATCACGTGCCTTTAGCGGAGTTATCATATAACAACAGTTATCAGGCCTCGATACACATGGATCAATTTGAAGCATTGTATGGGCATCCTTGTCGTTCTCCACTTTGTTGGGTGGAAATGGGTGAAACTTCACTAGTTGGGTCGAGCCTTGTCCAAGAAACAACAGAGAAGATTCATTTGATAAAAAAGAGGATGGAGACGGCACAGAGTTGTTATAAATCTTATGCGGATCATCGCCGAAGACCGTTGTCGTTTGCAGTGAGTGATCATGTCTTTTTGAGAATCTCTCCAAGACTTGGACATCGTTGTTTTGGGAAGCAGGTCAAATTATCTCCTCAATATATAGGCCCTTTTGAGAAACTGGAATGGGTTGGAAAAGTTCCGTATCAGTTGGCATTACCACCACGATTCAGTGCAGTACATAATGTGTTCCATGTATCTCAGTTGAAGAAGTATCAGCCCAATCCTGACCATGTGATAAAATGGGATCACATTGACCTAGAGTTGGATGCTTCGTTGGTACATATTCCGGTGCAGATTGTTGATAGGAAGGAGAAAGTCTTGCATGGAAAAAACATCGGTCTAGTGCGGGTTTTGTGGCAACATGGTCAGATTCAGGAAGAGACTTGGGAATGGGAGAAAGAAATGAAAGAGAAGTGTCCAGAACTCTTTCACACAAGTGATGGTTTTCTACTTTCCGAGGACGGAAAGGCCAATGGTGGGGAGAATGTAGTACCCCCGATTTCTAGTAAGTAACTCTTGTTTTATGCTTTTTAAGTACATGAAGCATATGAGAAATGGTTGGGAAAGTTTTGATACTTTTTAAAGTGTTAAAGGGAAAAAAGTGGTGACGCATGGGCTTCGCACGAGTTTCCCAAACCGTGTGGAAGCCGTGCAAGTGGTGGTCACTTTGGATAGAGGAGACTGAACAGTGTGTGCATGGTTTGGGAAAACCATGCGAGGAGGCCGTGCGGAGCGCCCCTTCCAAGCAGTGACTACCGCATGGTTAGCGCACGATTTGCCTAGCCGTGCGGACTAACCGTGTGTGGGGTCAACTTAGATCCTATTTTTAAGGATCTAATCCGTTTTATCATTAAACCCACTCATTTTTGCTCCTAGACGGCCCTAACTCGGTATTTCTCTCTGGTGAAGGTGGGAGAACACTTACTAGGTGATCTGGAGGTTTGCCTTGGCGTTTAGAGGCCAGTTGATTGAGGTAAGTCTCGTTTCCTTTAGTTTTCTTAGATCTCCTTCTTCCCTCTTGATGGATCCTTAGATCTACACCCAAGGTGGGTATATCTAAGGTAGTAAATGACTTTTAAGTCGGGTTTTGGTTTTTTTGGTACTAAGGGAAGGAATCTAAGGAGGTTTCGGGGAGTAGTTGACTCGGTTTTGTTGGCGTTCTTCTTCTGTTGGTTTGTTTCGCCTAATTTGTTGAGGTAAGTGGCTTCACTCCCAATTCCTCTTTCTTAGAACTTGAAGGCTTAGTTTAAATTTTTTTCCTTGATTGAAATGGTTTGTTTATCTGTTGTGAAAGAATGTTTGAAACCCCTTTTAAGTAACGGGTGATGGAAATTGTGTGTTTTTGGAAAGTGTTTGTTGAAGTGAATTTAAAATGGTGATTTTAAACTGGTTATGGTTTTGCAGCTTGAAAGAAAATAGTTTTTAATAAAAGGTTGATGCTTTATTGAAAGGTTTTGAACACACTTGGTTTTGGCATGGATTTTCATGGGTTGTGGTGTGTGTTCATATGCATTAGAATGGATAAGGGCGAGAAGTACCCCCATCAAAAGGGACAGATAAGGGCGTAAAGTACCCCTATCAAGGTAGTCCACTAAGTGATGGATTAGTGGAAGGATAACTCACCACTCGCGAGTATAGGGAGGTCCAAGTTGCATGCATGGTTGGTTGTGTGGATTTGTGAAATGGAATTAATGTTCCAAAAATGGAAATAGTAATTTGATTAGAAACTTTGCTTGGTTGTTTTTCTTAAGAAAGATGGTTTTTAATGGAAAATGGTTTTGACATGGAACTTGTTACATTGTGAACTATTTTTGAATTGTTTTATATAAATTGTTTTATATAAATGTGCTAACATGTTTTATCCTAGGGGAATGGGTTGGGAAGTCATTAGGGAAAACCTACTGAGTTTCATTACTCACCCCTACTTTGGCACGTTGGTGCTTTGCATATGTCATATACCGAGATGTTGGCAAAGGTAAAGTATCACATGTTTATAGCACTACTTCGTGATACTTGGGCTGGTTCGTGATGTTGGAGCTTGGAGCTTGTGGAGCATGGAGTTGGGTTGTCGTATTGTAGTCTTTTAGTTGTCTTTCCACTATTTACTCTGATTTTGTGTTGGTTTCTGTTGTAGTACTCTTGGTTGGTTTATGATAAAATAAATGGTTGAGTTGTCTTAGATTTTATCATGCATCATTTAGTTGATTAGTTTGATTATGGTTGTTGGCTCTAAGGTATGTTCTAAAAGGATAAATCGTCCCCCACTTGTTTTGAAACCCTTCGGCATTTATTGTCAGTCTTTGGCGCCTTGGGGATGTCGCTTAAGGCCTAGTAATGACTCGTTGTACTCTCAAGCCAATAAGGATAAGCGGGTCATTACAACTATGCGGCAACTTCATCAATCATAGATTTCCACCCTAGGATATAGACCTACTTTGATACCAAATGTTTCCCCAAAAAAGGAAAATATGGCACTATAAGAAGGGGTGAATTGTAGTCAAAAGTGACTTACAATTTTTCACCCGCTCTAATTTTCAATTGATTGAAAAATACAGGTTCTCGTCAATTATCAAATTATGAAATGTAAATGTGCACAACCTATATAATCATAGTGGAAATGAAACTATTGAAAAGTAAACAAAATCTGATAAAATTAATAGCACAGCAGAAATTAAAAAGAACAGAGCAAAGTAAGAAAAAATGCTCAAAGATCCGGATAACAATTCAGAAACCCCTAAAGGGTATTATATTACCAATTTGATTCTAATCAAATAAATCCTTCTATTTTATCCAAAGCGATAAGAAGATCTATGGAATTGATCCTGAGTATCCCAGTTCCACACACAGAACTTCCTCGACTGTAGACCTGTCGGAAGGTATCAAATTCCAAACTTAGAACTTTTTCGACTGTAGCTCATTGGAAGCAACAGATTTCACATGAAGAATCTATTCAATAGAAACATCAAACATGAGTCGCTATATCCTTGAGAACATCCTTGATCTAACAATTGAAAGAAAGTCTGTGTAACGCCCCAACCCCAGTTACCCAGATTCGGTGTATTATTACATAACATTGGCATGATCATAAAAGATCAATTCTCGAAAGACCGATTAGTTTAGTAGCCTTGGAAACACTAGATACATTCATAAAGTTTACATTAAATCATAAAGTGAAAACTACTACAACAACATCTTGTCTTCATATCCCCTCATACTATCCCTACAGGTCAATCATAAATTACTTCTTCACGTCCTGGGAAAAATAAAACATTGAAAGGGGTGAGCTCAGATGCTCAGTAAGGATAACAATAGAGCGGAAAATTTCATAAATAAGCATAAACATTTAAGGCAATGTATAACTAAAAAAAGCCTTTTAAACTTTAACTTCATCATAATATGGAAAAGATAAAATGAAATAATGTCATTTACTTATTCACATGGATAGTATACTAGTCGAATAATCACATGCAATATCAATAACCACTTTCATAATGATGGAATGCATAATTCCAGACTATCATAACCACATAGTCAAAGCCTCATGCCAAGAATACAAATAAGATTTTGTCAAGGCCTTATGCCAAGACACTAGTTTGTCTCATGAGACCTACCGATGCATCGAGGAGCTGTAGCGGGCTCCACACGTCACTTATTAAGTCCAATGAATTCCTCATATGAACAGGTTTAAACATAACATAAACATTCGTATTAAAACTAGCATAAAAAATGTAAATAATTTCTCCATAAACCATGAATGGTATAAAAATAACACATCCACACTAAAACATATCACAAAAACTTCAATACAATATGGAAGTTTTGTATCATAATAAATCAACTTCAAATAAGCTTAAAATCCATCAAAGGATGTTGATATAGATGAAATCAAAACTATTTGAGAGAAATATCTCTTTTTTGAAATCATTTAAAAGTCACATAATTATAAAATAAAACATTTACATTGAAAATATTCTTATAAGCATGTAAGGGAATCTTTAACAATTTATAACGACATAAAATAGTTGCATCTGCCGTATAAGTTAAAAAAAGACATTCTTACCTTAATTCTGTCGAAAAGGTTAAAAAGGACCTTGTTTGGAAAATGATAAAAAGATTCCTTTTATAAACTTCTTATAAAAATTCAATCAAGGGTATAAATTACTTTAAACCATATTCTGTAAAATAGTAAGAATGTTTTGAAATACATTTTTAAGAAACATGGATGTGGATGATAAAGAGGTCCCAGTAGATAATTACATATAAACAACCTCGGATAATGAAGAGATTGTGAAATAAACCCTTACCTTGTACTTTTCCTTGGTTGATGGTAGGTTAACCTCCTGTATAATGGTGAAATAATTGTTATTAAATTATACAAGAATCATATATATTAATATGATATCATATATGATCTTTTATCATTGCTTTGTTAATAAAATCTTAGTATTATCGTCGTTTCGGGTGTTAACTTACTCATTTTCTTTTATATGTTTTGTTACATAAGTCATGTTTGTTATGGATAGGTTGCATCATATTCATATCCAGGATGATATTAAGTCTTTAAACATTATTTTTTATCATCAAAAGAAAATTATTATTGAATGGATATGATGGGGAATGAATCTTATCGTGTTTGTGGAGACGGTAGTCCGTACGTACGCACGAGCGACAACATCATTCTTTTGATATTAAAATAATATATAATTGGATGGTATATCCTATAGAAAGAATAATTATCATGTTATATTTATTATTTACATGAATTATACATCATTATTATACCCATCTAAATAATAATATATTGAATAACAATTACACCATAATGTGGAGACGGTAGGCCGTACGTACGCACATATAGTGACATGTCATTCAAGGGATGGATAGAATAATGAATTTGTTTATTCCATATTTATAATATCATAGTATATAGAATATACTGGATTTATTATTTTATAATTTAAATAAGAAGGAAATAAGAAGTTTAAGAAGAAAGGAACTTTAAAGAGGGTGGTGAAGACGTTACCTCTTCTTCGGGTTCTTCCTTTTGATTTGATCAAAAGGGCTCCTTAAGTTGGCTTTCTGATCAAACTAAGGCCTCTATGTTGAAGTGAGGGAAGTTGGGAGGATATTTTGGGCAGAGTTTTACCGAGCCAAATGGCTTTGAAGGTGTGAATTAATGAGAAGGGGGAGTGCCCTTTTATAAGAGGGGTGAGGGGCTCCTTTGGAAAAGCTAGAAATATTATTTTATAACAGATCCATATTCAGTTTCTAATGGCTCCAAAGTAGATTATTTAAAGGTTAAGGTGGGGATAGGTCAAAAACAACTCAACCAATATATTTTATACAGTTATGGGTCAAATTATTAACCTTATCTTTTAGTTTTAACTCTTAGTTAATTAGTTTGACACTTACCATGTCACTTTATATTTTTATATTATATAGTTAATAAACTTATTATATACATCCAAGAAACCCCAAAGTGGTCCATTAATGATACACCAATCATTATATAAGTCCTTTGGACGAAACTTTTATTTTTAGGAATTAAATATCAATTAATAATATAATATTTGTTTTAAAAACTCTTTTATGTCAATTTTGACACTTTTGGGTATTTTGTTTTTGATAAATTCATAACAGCATTATTACTTCGAACCTAATTCATTTAATCAACTCTAACATGTCATATTCACCTATGAAATTATTTTAATTAATTAAAAGGCTCAAATTATATTTATTTGGGTATTTATAATATCAATTATTTTAATATTTCACTAATAAGGTAATTACTGCATCATCATTGTGTCATAAATAAATTAAATTATTTAATGTCTAAAAATTATAAATAAAATATCATTATGTAGGAAATATTTTTAGATTTATAATGAATATTTATAATCGAATTTATCTTATGTATAACCCTATATTAAAAATGTTTTAGTAATTAAACATTGATTTTAACTCTTTTAACTCTTCTTTGAATTAAATAATAATAAATGTCCTAATCTAATCCAAGTGGGCCTAAATGATAATATTTTATTCCTAAGGTAGTTTTTGGTCGAGATACACTTGTCTAATAGAATTAGGACATGTGTTAGGGTAATATTAATATCATTTTTACCCTTAATTACCCTATTTACTTTTTACCTTGGTAAATAAAAGTAAAAAGTTACTATTCATCAAAAATTATTTTTACCTTATTTAACCACATTTTACTCCTTGATATTAACCGTGTATCTCGGATTTTCGAAATTCCACTCACAAAAGTGGTAAAATTAAGTTTTATGTAAATTTCCAAATTCTCCTAGGAGTTGGGTAAAAGACGGTGAAAAGTTCAATAAAATTTTTATATATCTAAAATTATTCTAAACTAACTCCAATGAATTACATTAAACTTATAAAGGTATTATGTATCTATTTTTAACTTAATTAAATTTAAATAAAATAAATAATTATTTAAATAAAAATTCGTTTTTAAATAATAACTCAGTGTTTTTTCACTATTCATCAAAAATTGAAAGTTTTCAGAAAAATACCAAAAATTCACCCTAAGCTAATTTCGATATTCCGAATCCAAATATGAAGTCCATTTTGAAAGATAAAATTTATAAAATTTCAAAAAAGTGGGTATTACTATTCATAACGGCTACTTTGATTGGTCACGGTGTGTTAGAACTCAAAGTTGCGTACAACACACGCTACTGTATTATTCAAAGAGAATCGTACCATAGAAACTTGGGGTGTTACATTCTCCCCCCCTTCAAATAATTTAGTCCTCGAAATTTATAGAATATTACTGCATAAAAAGACTCGGGTGATTCTTCATCATAAGTTCCTCAGGTTCCCATGTTGCCTCTTCCATCTTATGGTTTCTCCATAGAACTTTTACCAGACGAGTCATCCGGTTTCTCAGCACTTGTTCTCACGTATCAAGAATCCTGACGGGCTCTTCGCAATAAGAGAGATTGGGTTCAGTTCTAATTCCTCATAGGTGAGTACATGTGTTGGGTCAAGCATGTATTTTCTCAATAGCGATACGTGGAACACATCATGAACTTTGGAGAGATTTGGTGGCATTGGCAAATGGTATGCTACAGCCCCAATTCGTTCTAGAATTTCGAAAGGCCCGATGTACCTGGGACTCAATTTACCTTTCTTACCGAAACGTATAACTCCCTTCCATGGAGATACCTTCAAGAAAACATGATCTCCTACCTAAAATTCCAAAATCCTTCCTTCGGTTATCGGCATAGCTCTTCTGCTTACTTTGAGCTGCTTTGATGTGGTTTTGGATTACCTTTACCTTTTCCATCGTTTCCTCCATCAGTTCTAGTCCTACAAGTTTTCTTTCACCAACGTCATCCCAATAGGTTGGTGTGAGACATCTCTTTCTGTATAACGCTTCATATGGTGCCATCCGAATACTTGAATGGAAGCTATTGTTATAGGAAAATTCTACTAGAGGAAAATATTGATCCCACATACCATGAAAGTCAAGTGAGCATGATCTCAACATGTCTTCTAAGGTTTGAATAGTTCATTCTGATTGTCCATCAGTTTGAGGGTTCTAGGCAGTGCTCAAACGAAGTTTAGTATCCAAGGCCTTCTGAAGACTCTTCCAGAATCTTGAAGTAAAATGGGGATCAAGATCAGAAACAATCGATAGGGGTACTCCATGAAGTCTCAAAAATTCATTAATATATAGCCTTGCTAGACATTCAAGTGGTAAATCCTCCCTTATAGCAAGAAAATGTGATGACTTGGTAAGACGATCAACAATGACCCATATTGCATCATTCCTTCTAGGAGTCTTTGGTAGTCCCATGACAAAGTCCATCATGATATTATCCCATTTCCACTCAGGTTTGGGAAGAGGTTGCATGAATCCTCCAATTTGTTGCCTTCCAGCTTTCAGTTGTTGACAAACCATACATCTTGACACAAAATTAGCAATCTCCCTCTTCATGTTGTCCCACCAAAAATGTTCCTTCAAATCTCTATACATTTTGGTGCTCCCAGGGTGTATATAGAAATTGGATCTATGAGCATCATCCAACAATTTTATTTTTAGATCAGTTTTATTGGGAACACAAATTCTCTTCCCAAACTTCAAAATCTCATCTTCATACACAAAGTCACTCAATTTCCCATCATTCATAGCTTTAATCTTCCTTTGTAACTCTTCATCACCAGTCTGAGAACTCTTTATCCTTTCTAGTAAATATGGTTTGGCAACCATTTGAAAAAGCATTGATGTTTCACCTTCCATGGTGATTCCCATATCCATCTTCACTAGATCCATGAAAATAGGATCCCTTTCAATTCTCATCACGTTCAAAACTCCATGATCCTTTCTACTAAAAGCATCTACCACCTTATTTGCCTTTCCCGGGTGGTAGTGTATCGTGTAATCATAATCCTTGAGTAGTTCAAGCCATCTCCTTTGCCTCATGTTGAGTTCTTTCTGTGAGAAAATATACTTCAAACTCTTGTGATCAGTATAAATCTCACATTTCTCACCATAGAGATAATGTCTCCATATCTTCAAAGGAAATATTACAGCAGCTAACTCGATATCATGAGTAGGATAGTTTTGCTCATGAATTTTAAGCTATCGTGATGCATAAGCAATAACTCTATCATTCTGCATAAGGACACAACCAAGTCCTTTCATTGATACATCACTATAAATAACGAACCCATCATTCCCTGATGGTAGATTCAATATAGGAGCATTGACTAATCTTCTCTTCAGTTCTTCAAAAAATTCTTCACACTCTTTTGTCCAGACAATTTTAACCCCTTTATGTGTGAGCTTTGTTAATGGGTTAGCCAATCGGGAAAATTTCTGGATGAAACGTCAATAATAACCTGCCAAACCAATAAAACTACGTACCTCAGTTATACTCATCAGTGCTGGACATTCTTGGATTGCCTTGGTCTTAGAAGGATCAACAGAAATTCTATCCTTAGAGACAATATGGCCAAGAAAAGAAATCTCTTGAAGCCAGAATTCACACTTGCTAAACTTCCCATATAATTCATGTCTTCTCAGAGTCTTCAATATAACACGCAAGTGATTTTCATGATCTTTTTAGCTTTTGGAGTATACCAAGATATCATCAATAAATACCACTAAAAATTCATCAAGATATTCCTTGAAAACATTGTTCATTAGATCCATGAATACAGAGGGTGCATTAGTCAGCTCAAAAGGCATTACTGTAAACTCGTAATGCCCGTACCTTGTTCGAAATGATGTCTTCGGAATGTCTTCATTCTTCACACACAACTGATGGTATCCCGATCGAAGGTCAATCTTTGAAAATTATTGAGCTCCATACAGTTGGTCAAATAAATCATCAATACGGGGTAGGGGATACTTTTTCTTTATTGTTATAGCATTGATCTCCCTGTAGTCGATACATAACATCATGGATCCATCTTTCTTTTTAACAAAAAGAATAGGGGCTCCCCATGGAGAAACACTAGGAAGAATAAATCCCTTATTACTCAATTCCTCTAGTTGTTTCTTTAGTTCAACTAATTCCACAATGGCCATTCTATAATGGGTCTTCGATATAGGCCTTGAACCAGGAATTAAATCAATGGAAAACTCAATTTCTCGTTCTGGAGGATGTATAGGTAAATCTTCCGGAAACACATCTACATATTCTTTCATAATAGGTACATCCTCTATTTGAACATTCTTTTCCTTACCTACAGTCATTTCATTCTCTTCCTCCCCAATAATTGAATTTAGTTGAGCTACTGGGGTGGATCTAGATAAGAATTGGGTGGTGATGATTCTGCTCTAAAGATAAGGTGTTCCTTATCATCATCATCAAAAATCGTAACCTCCTTCTTCTTACAATAAATCTTTGCATCATAGTCTGAAAGCCAATCCATACTGAGGATTATATCAAACTCAATCATAGGTATGACAATGAGATCAGCAGATAAAGAACATTTATGTGCTCTAATGGGGACTGATTCACAAAAATTTGTTGCAATGATACTTCCCTTTGGAGTTTTAAATGACAACTCCTTTGTTAAATCAAATTGGAAATATCTAATTTTCTTAGAAAACTGGGAAGATATGAAACAATGTAATGATCCAGAATCAAATAAAGCATTTTCTAAACTTGAGGAAACCATTGAATTACCTGCCACCATGTCTTTCGGAGCTTCTACCTCAGCAATAGTGATAGCATAAGCTTGGACTTGATCCCTTGGCCTTTTCTGAGGTAAGTTCCCCTGACGCTTAGGACATTCATTTGCATAATATCTCATCTCCCTGCAATTGTAGCACTAAACATCGGTAACTTCCTTCTTCCCTTTGCAATCACGAGCTTGGTGTCCTTTTTCAACACACTTGTAATAGACACTCATTCCCTTCAAGCAAGTATCAGGGTGTTTCTTCCCACATTTACTGTAGGATTGATATTCAACTTTTCCCTTCTTCCCCTTATTTCCATTTCCAGATTGATCAGCATATCTCTTCTTCTCTTGATTTGCTTTAAAGTCATAAGACTTAGAGAATTCCTCTTCTGTCTTGATAGCACATGAGACAATGTCTTCGTACAACGAGAAGGATTGTGAGACTAATGCTCGAAGAAGAAATGGTTTTATCCCATCAAATAAACAATCAATATTACTTATTGGGTTATGTATATAATCTCCAGCATACCTTGCTAACCTTGTAAAGTTATCCTCATACTTTGCAACATTCTCATCCTCTTTCTGCCTCAGACTCAAAAATTGTCTTTCCATATCTACTCGATGGTCTCGAGGAAAGTATTTTTCTAAGAACATCTCTTTGAACTCCCTCCATTCCATATCCGATACTTCATCATCTTCCTTCGTGTTTTGTATCAATTACCACCATTGATCAGCATCTCCAGTGAGGTGATAAACTGTCATGACAACTTTTTCTCTTTCACTACTCCTCAAGGCATGGAATATTTTATCTAAGGAATTTATCCATTGCTCAGCTACTATAGGATTTTTACTCCCATTGAATGTTGGTGGTTGCAGCCTCATGAAACGATCTAACATTGATCTTCCACGCTGCGGATCAAGCTACTCTATACGGGTAAGGTTATTATTCATAACCTGAGTGAGTTGTTCCAGTATGTTGATTAGCTGATCAGCACCAGTTGCATCACCAGCTCCACTATAATTATCTTGAGCAGGAGGGCAATCCCTACATGGAGTGCGTACATTCATACGGTTTCCATTTCTTCCACTAGGCGCCATTTCTAAACAATGGCATAAACTAGATCAGTTTATTAATCAAAATACATAATTCCATACTTGTAAAACACTTAACATAAATTGAACTGTTTATGGATATAATTCATAATCATAAAAATGTTTTCTTTGAGGAAGTATATACTCATAAACCCTTCATAATGGTTTGTAAAGAAAATGAGAGTTATCCTAAGCATATCCCCCAGGAGTGTCGTAACCAAGAGTGCAGCAAGGCCCGTTGTCGTGCACCAGTTCCCATTCGAGTCTAGCTCAAAGCAGTGTTTTCAGGTTTTACCCATAGGTACATCTGTTCCAGATCCACCTCTACCTGCTCGTATCCGGACAGGGATGTATTGCTCGGAAAACTCACAAAATCTCTACAATACCAAAATTCTAGGAAGTTCTTCTATAGTAATCCTCAAATTCCATCTTAGGTCTATGTGTTCTAATCAAAGTTTATCTAAATCTAGCTTCCAAGGTTTGTACTAAACTTCCTATGATACCAACTGTAATGCCCCGACCCTAGTTACCCAGAGTTGGTGCATTATTACATAACATTGGCATGATCACAAAAGATCAAGTCTCGAAAGACCGATTAGTTTAGTAGCCTTGGAAACACTAGATACATTCATAAAGTTTACATTACATCATAAAGTGAAAACTACTACAACAACATCTTGTCTTCATATCCCCTCATATTATCCCTATAGGTCATTCATAAATTACTTCTTCACGTCCTGGGAAAAATAAAACATTGAAAGGGGTGAGCTCATATGCTCAGTAAGGATAACAATATAGCGAAAACTTTCATAAATAAGCATAAACATTTAAGGCAATGTATAACTAAAACAAAATCCTTTTAAACTTGAACTTCAATATAATATGGAAAAGATAAAATAAAATAATGCCATTTACTTATTCACATGGATATTATACTAGTCGAATAATCACATGCAATATCAATAACCACTTTCATAATGATGGAATGCATAATGCCAGACTCTCATAACCACATAGTCAAGGCCTCGTGTCAAGACTACAAATAAGATTTTGTCAAGGCCTTGTGCCAAGACACCAGTTTGTCTCATGAGACCTACCAACGCATCGAGGAGCTGTAGTGGGCTCCACCCGTCACTTATTAAGTCCAATGCATTCCTCATATGAATAGGTTTAAACATAACATAAACATTCGTATTAAAACTAGCATATGAAATGTCAATACTTTCTCTATAAACCATGAATGGTATAAAAATAACACATCCACAGTCAAACATATCACAAAAACTTCAATACAATATCGAAGTTTTGTATCATAATAAATCAACTTCAAATAAACTTAAAATCCATCAAAGGATGTTGACATAGATGAAATCAAAACTATTTGAGAGAAATATCTCTTTTTTGAAATCATTTAAAAGTCACATAATTATAAAATAAAAAATTTACTTTGAAAATATTCTTATAAGATTGTAAGGGAAGATTTAACGATTTATAATGACGTAAAATAGCCACATCCGCCATATAAGTTAAAAAAAGACATTCTTACCTTAATTCTGTCGAAAAGGTTAAAAAGGACCTTGTTTTGGAAAATGACGAAAAGATTCCTTTTATAAACTTCTTATAAAAAGTCAATCAAGGGTATAAATGAATTTAAACCATATTCCGTAAAATAGTAAGAATGTTTTGAAATACATTTTTAAGAAACATGGATGTGGATGATAAAGAGGTCCCAGTAGATAATTACGTATAAACAACCTTGGATAATGACGAGATTGTAAAATAAACCCTTACCTTGTATTTTTCCTTGGTTGATGGTAGGTTAAACTCCTGTATAATGGTGAAATAATTGTTATTAAATTATACAAGAATCATATATATTAATATGATATAATATATGATCTTTTAACATTGCTTTGTTAATAAAATCTTAGTATTATCGTCGTTTCGGGTGTTAACTTACTCATTTTCTTTTATATGTTTTGTTATATAAGATGTGTTTTTTATGGATAGGTTGTATCATATTCATATCCAGAATGATATTAAGTCTTTAAACATTATTTTTTACCATCAAAAGAAAATTATTATTGAATGGATACGATGGGGAATGAATCTCATCGCGTTCGTGGAGACGGTAGTCCATACGTACGCACGAGCGACAACATCATTCTTTTGATATTAAAATAATATATAATTGGATGGTATATCATATAGACAGAATAATTATCATGTTATATTTATTATTTAAATGAATTATACATCATTATTATACCCATCTAAATAATAATATATTGAATAACAATTACACCACAACGTGGAGACGGTAAGCCGTACGTACGCACGTATGGTGACATGTCATTCAAGGGATAGATAGAATAATGAATTTTTTTGTTCCATATATATAATAACATTATAGTATATAGAATATACTGGAGTTATTATTTTATAATGGAAATAACAAGGAAAGAAGAAGTTGAAGAAGAAAAGAACTTTAAAGAGGGTGGTGAAGACATTACCTCTTCTTCGAGTTCTTCCTTTTGATTTGTTCATAAGGGCTCCTTATGTTGGCTCTATGATCAAACTAAGGCCTCTAGTTTGAAGTGAGGGAAGTTGGAAGGATATTTGGGCAGATTTTGGCCAATACAAATGGCTTTGAAGGTGTGAATTAATGAGAAGGGGAAGTTCCCTTTTATAAGAGGGGTGAGGGGCTCCTTTGGAAATGCTAGAAATATTATTTTATAATAAATTCATATTCGGTTTCTAATGGCTCCAAAGTAGATTATTTAAAGGTTAAGGTGGGGATAGGTCGAAAACAACTCAACCAATAGATTTTATACAGGTTTGGGTCACATTATTAACCTTATCTTTTAGTTTTAACTCTTAGTTAATTAGTTTGACACTTACCATGTCACTTTGTATTTTTATATTATATAGTTAATAAACTTACTGTATACATCCAAGCGATCCCAAAGTGGTCCATTAATGATACACCAATCATGATATAAGTCCTTTGGCCAAACCTTTGATCTTTAGGAATTAAATATCAATTAATAATATAATATTTGTTTTAAAAACTCTTTTATGTCAATTTTTTCACTATTGGGTATTTTGTTTTTGATAAATTCATAACAGCATTATTACTTCGAACCTAATTAATTTAATCAACTCTAACATGTCATATTAACCTATAAAATTCGTGTAATTCATTAAAAGGCTCAAATTATATTTATTTGGGTATTTATAATATCAATTATTTTAATATTTCACTAATAAGGTAATTACTGCATCATCATTGTGTCATAAATAAATTAAATTATTTAATGTTTAAAAATTATAAATAAAATATCATTATGTAGTAAATCTTTTTATCTTTCTAATGAATATTTATAATCGAATTTATCTTATGTATAACCCTATATTAAAAATGTTTTAGTAATTAAACATTGATTTTAACTCTTTTAACTCTTCTTTGAATTAAATAATAATAAATGTCCTAATCTAATCCAAGTGGGCCTAAATGATAATATTTTATTCCTAAGGTTTTTTTCGGTCGAGATACACTTTTCCAATAGAATTAGTACATGTTTTAGGGTAATATTAATATCATTTTTACCCTTAATTACCCTATTTACTTTTTACCGTGGTAAATAAAAGTAAAAAGTTACTATTCACCAAAAATTATTTTTATCTTATTGAACCACATTTTACTCCTTGATATTAACCATGTCTCTCAAATTTTCAAAATTCCACTCATAGAAGCGGTAAAATTTAGTTTTATGTAAATTTCCAAATTCTCCTAGGAGTTGGGTAAAAGACGGTGAAAAGTTCAATAAAATTTTTATATATCTAAAATTATTCTAAACTAACTCCAATGAATTACATTAAACTTATAAAGGTATTATGTATCTATTTTGAACTTAATTAAATTTAAATAAAATAAATAATTATTTAAATAAAAATTCGTTTTTAAATAATAACTCAGTGTTTTTTCACTATTCATCAAAAATTGAAAGTTTTTAGAAAAATACCAAAAATTCACCCTAGGCTAATTTCGATATTCCGAATCCAAATATGAAGTCCATTTTAAAAGATAAAATTTATAAAATTTCAAAAAGTGGGTATTACTATTCATAACGGCTACTTTGATTGGTTGTGGTGTGTTAGAACTCGAAGTTGTGTACAACACACGCTACTGTATTATTCAAAGAGAATCGTACTGTAGAAGCTTGGGTGTTACAGTCTGTGTACGGGTTGGTGTCCTGATAACCAACTGTTTTGTACTTTGATTGCATGAATGTTCACTTATTATATATTATTCATTGTTCTGCATGACTATAATATAATAATGTCCTGGAATATTTGTTGCATTGATAAGGTCATGGTAGATCCCCGCTATAATGAGAACCTTGAAATGCTATAACAATATTCTTAAATAAAGTTCTATGGTTGGATGAAATACTATGATAGGACACATAGTATACAGACCGTCATGTGCGAGTACTCTTGAGAAGACGAGACTCTCTCTCAGGGAGTTCGCACTTGGTAATCTCTAAGATTGGAGATTATGAGAATAGACCCGCCAGTAGCAATTATGCATGTCTTGGTGTCATCGGAAATTGCTATCTACGAGCGTGTGTAATGGTCCTTAGACTGGAATATTATCATTAACTCATGTCATGACTCGCGCACTTAGATTTACTGATGAAAACCGTCACGCAGACAGTTGGTGGGAAGTAGGTACGTTGGGTGCGTCACGAGTAACATGTTGTTAATGGATAAGGTGAGGAAGGATTTTTCCCTCCCATTTATGGAAGTTGATATCTCAGCCCTTTGATTGAAATAGAACTGTCGCATTAAATTCCATGGCCATGGTGTAAACGACGAGTTTATTTCAGGTAGTCAAAGAACGACAGATCAAGCATATAGGTTTATGACATTGCCATGAAACCTGCTTGATGAGATATCGAGACAAAAGGGATTAAATTACACAGTAAGCGTTCGTATGAGGTGATACATCAATACAGCGTCAACTTCTTTCTCTTGGGTGTCTTGACCCGTTTCTAGATAGTAATCTTGGACTTTTGACAAGCCTGCCTAATGCCAACGAGAAAGAGGCCTAGAGGGTCACACACTAAGTGTATTCAAGTATCTCAAGTAGAATAAAGATTATTCCCGTACGTGGTTTAATAATTATTCAAGGAATCCTAAATCGTTTTAATGTTGGAGGAAGAATAAAATAAAAACAAGTACACGTCGTGTATTAATTATTACACGCCGTGTAGTTTTTATTTTGAAAACAAGTACACGCCGTGTAGTTTTCATTTTGGAAAGGAAATGAATAAATGAAAACAAGATATACATGCCGTGTACATTTAATGTACACGCTATGTATTTATTATTACATTCCGTGTAGTTTTTCCAGTCGGGATTTTGAGGATATAATATTGTTTTATTAAATGATATTTATTATAATCAGCGTGAGCGCATGTCAAGGAATTAATTATTCGACATGGGGGTTTTCAATAAGAGTTAATGAAATAAATGAAACGCGTAACGCGTTTATTTATTGTCATAACTCTACAACCTCAAACTCGATTATAAATATCCTCACAACCCCAACTCTTTTCCTACACAAGAGAATCGTTGTGCACAACAATTCTGGAGAATTTTTTCAAGGCTGAAAAAACATCTTCCTCCAAGAACGCTCTCAAGACCGAGAGAGATCATCTTACATCGGATCAAGACGATCTGAGGCAGACAACGCAAGCAAAGGTTTCTCCATGCTAGCACCCGGAGACTCCTTTGGCGATGTCCCGAGACACGAGGTACATGTGTGGATCACCGCTAGAGGAAGTCTACACTTCGATTCTGTGACGCAACGATGAATCACATCGGAACGTGATCAAGAACATCAATGAAGAAAGAACAACCAAAAAGGTATTTCTTTTCAATTGATTAAATTAATTATAATCAACCTGCAATGATCCTACTTTGTGGTTTCGGGACTTTCCTTTTCTTTGTCCATTTCTGTGATTTGATCCATAGAGACTGGCGTTTATCGTCGTATTGATCCCGGATTGATCATTGTTAATGACAAAAAGTCAAGTGGGCACATCCACCCATGTGCTTCCTCTGCACCCAGAACCATCAAATGGTATCAAAGGGAGGTTACAACGTTGATTATAGTTATTTAATTTTCGTTTATAATTTACGCATTTATATTTGATTCAATTCGAAATAAATCATTCTATAAATTTGAATAAACGAGATCAGTTATTCCTCCTTAGTTTCTCGATTCATATCATAGAAATAGCCCTTTTAATTTTAATTTTGATTAAAATAAAAACGAGGAACTCATCCAGAGGAGCTGCTCTTTCTGTCTGTACAACACAAGAATACACGGCGTGTAATGAAAACTACACGTTGTGTGCTTAGGTTCAACGAACCGGTACTGGTCTGCCAAACCACGCCGTGTGAATTGATTACACCTAAGTATTTAACACCCCGTGTTGACCAGAATTAAATGGCACGTGGGAACCGGGATACAAGACGTGTATGTTAGAGCAACACATTGTGTAGTCCGATCCGGCCCAAGTAAAACCATGTACAAAGGAGAAGTCGCGTACCACGTACACGGGATCGCCAGGCTGGTTACCGCGTAACAAGGAAGTACACGCCGTGTATGATTTATCTACACGTTGTGTACTCCAAAATTTCCAAAGTATAGAAAACACGCCAAAGTCCCCGGCGTGTACTTTGGATAAAAGGTGAAAAGAAATACGCGCTGTGTAAATATAAACTACACACCGTGTACTTTCCAGAAATTTCACCAGGTTTCCTCCAAAGGTACAAAGACTTGTACAAGGAATATGGATGAAAATAATCTCAAGGAAATTTAGAAAGGAATTTAAGATAAATAATTGATTAATTATAAGATCATAATTAATTGAATTCAAACGCGATTTATCTTAAATGAAAGAATGATTAAAAGAATTTGAATTATAAATATGTGTAAATGTCGTTGCATGCTATTGATGATTGATGATCATGAGCTGGACCAAAGACCCTTTTTATCTGTGTATGGTTTCATTTAAATTTGTTTAATTTAAATTTGTTGGCATGCGAGCCTTCTTCCATAAAAATGTAGGGCATGTGTGCCCATGGTTTCTTTAATGTAAACCCCATTTAATGGAGGATCTCCCAAGCCAGAGGAGATGGTTCGAAACCCGAAGCTGAGGTGAAACCAACCCAAGAAGATACAAAGGTGGACAGGTGGGAGCTGCAAAACACTAACCATCGGTTCAAGGTGTTTTTTCCTAGGTCAGGGTTAGCTTATCAAAATCGCTAGATAAGCTAACCAATAGCAGCTCATGATCATGCCATCTTATTTTAATTCTGTCTGAGTGCATGGTTTATTTATTATGTATGTGTTGTCACAATCACATAATTAATGAAATAAACAAGCATGCAAAGATGGAATAAAATAAAAATTAGACTATGTGTAAACATTATCAGAACATGGTTAATCACTTAAGCAAGAATCACTTAATATTAACAAGCATGTGATAATGCGAAACTACGCATAAAAGATTAAAATCCCTCAATACCATATTAATTCAGACCAAACCTTCTGTTACCTGATTAAGGGCAAGACTCAATGAAACTATGTGTTTGACCAACCATTGTTGGGACACTTACTTTTATAAAGGAAGCCCTTATGAAAGGTTTTGGGTTGACTTAACCATATTACATCAAGAGAAGTAGCCCTTGCTAGACTTGATGTAATATTGGAGGCAAGAGTTGAGGAAATCCAAGTCAGGATTTCAGGATTGGGGAGTCCACTCAACATATCAAGGAACTGTAAGCTCACAGTTGGCAAAGACCTGCCTACCTAAATACCTTTAAATATCTTGACCAACCCTTGTTGGGGTTATGCGAAGGGGAATATGGATCATTTCCACTAGAATGTCAAAGCAACTGGAAATTCCGAGTTCAATGGTGAGGGCCATTGGGACTTGATAAAATAGTGGGAGAATTAATAAACTCATTTATTATTTATCATAAAATGTAAACAAGAAAGTACTAATAAATCTACTCTTTCAATTTGTAGAATCAAAATGACAAACTCGTCAACCACATTTTCTCTGCGATCAATTCTGGATAAAGACAATATCCTCACCGGCAGTAACTTTCAGAAATGGTTTAGGTGCCTTTGGGTTATCCTATGCCATGAATGAAAGTTTTACATGCTGGAGTCCTCACTTCCTGATTCTCCTGCCCCAGGGGAAAGTGATGAAGATTTCCTTATCTATGATCAACATTTGAGCGATGCACTCAATGTTCAATGTTTGATGTTGTCATCAATGTCTAGTGAGCTCATGAAGTCTCATGAAGACATGGATGCCTACAGTATGCTCGAGCACCTCCGTGGTCTATACCAGGAGAGAGCAAGACAGGAAAGGTTTGAGATCTCCAAGTCTCTATTTCAGATCAATCTTGGAGAGGGTGCTCCAGCCGGGCCTCATGTAGTCAAGCTCATTGGCTACATTGAGCGCTCGGAGGTTATAGGGTTTGAACTCCCCGAAGAACTGGGTACCGATCTCATTCTTGCATCACTCCCCCAGAGCATCTCAAACTTTGTTGTGAACTTCAACATGAACAACATTGAGAAGTCTCTGTCTGATCTTCTTATCCTTATTCGCCAAGTGGATAATGACATGAAGCGTGAAAAACCTTATGTCCTTATGGTGAATAAAAGGAAAGGGAAGGAGAAGAGATTTAATCTCAAAGCTTCTTCAAGGCCTTCCAAGAAAAGAAATATCAAAGGGGAGGCAAAGGAACAGGATGTTGTTTGTTTCGCATGTGGCAAGAAAGGCCACTGGAAGAAAAACTGCACCCAGCCAAGGAAGCAAGGGGAAGCTTCAGGTGTGTTTGTTATCAAATGAAATCTATCTGTTTCTACTAATTGGGTATTAGATAATGCTTGTGGTGCTCACATCTGTATCCAAATATAGGAACCAAGTAGATTCAGAAAGATTGACTGAGGTGAGGTGGATCTAAAAGCAGCCAACGGAGCCAGACTCGCTGTTGTAGCTGTCGGAGACTACCATCTCATATTGCCTACCGGGATGGTCTTGGTTTTGAAAGGATGTTATTATGTATTCTCTATAACCAAAAACATTATTTCAGTATCCAGATTAGATATTGATGGATTCGTCTTCAATTTTGGAAGTTAATGTTGCTACTTTTATAAAGATAGCATTTGTTTTAGTAGGGCACATTTATATAACGGCCTTTATGTGTTAGACTACACAAACCAAGTAATGGAAATAAATGACAAAGTTAATTCACATGACTCATACCACACCCAACTTTGGCATCACCAGCTAGGTCATGTCAATGAGAAACGTTTGACAAAATTACATCAAGATGGGTATTTAGATTCTTTCGAACTAAAACCACTTGGTGTATGTCATGCGTGTCTACAACGAAAAATGACCAAAGCCCCATTTAGTGGGAAAGGTGAAAGGGCTAAAGAGCTTCTAGAATTAGTTCACACAGATGTGTGTGGAACATTTCCAGTTGAAGCAAGGGGTGGGTTCTCGTGCTTCATAACTTTTACTGATGATTTTAGTAGATATGTATATATCTACTTAATGAGGTATAAGTCAGATTCTTTTGATCGGTTCAAAGAATACAAGAATAAAGTTAAGAACCAGCTTGGTAAGAAGATTAAGAAACTCTGCTCAGACAGAGGAGGAGAATATCTTAATCAGGACTTCATTGATTTCTTACGGGAGTTTGGGATTCTTTCTCAAGGCACTCCTCCTTACACACCTCAGTGGAATGGTGTAAGTGAAAGGAGGAACCGCACCCTATTGGACATGGTGAGATCAATGATGATTCATGCGAGTATTCCATTATCCTTTTGGGGATACGCATTACAAACAGCAGCACATATACTAAACCAAGTACCAACTAAATTGATAAATGGCATTCCATACGAGTTATGGAGTGGACGCAAATCCATGTTATTGAATTTACATGTGTGGGGTAGCGAAGCATTTGTTAAGGCCTCTTCAGGTAACAAACTTGCACCTCGAGACACAAAGTGTATCTTTATAGGATATCCCAAGGAAACAAGGGGATATTACTTATACAACCCCTCAGACAAAAAGGTTACAGTAGCAAGCCACGCCATATTCCTTGAGAGGGAGCACATCTCTAAAATAGATAGTGGGAGCGAGATAGACTTTGATGAAGTCGAGGATCAAGATACACAGGAGTTGGTATAAGAACAGATTTCACAAAGCCCCGTGGAAGAACAATCTGTTCCAGAGACACAAGAACTGCGTAAGAGCACAAGAGAGGTAAGAGAACCAGAACAATATGGTTTTCTTGTCATTGAGGATGGTGACTCATTATTGGTTGACAATGATGATCCTCTTACCTACAAGGAAGCAGTTGAAGGCACAAACGTTTCCAAGTGGCAAGAAGCCATGAATTCTGAAATGGATTCCATGTACCAAAACCAAGTATGGATTTTGGTAGATCCTCCAGTTGATGTAAAGCCTATTGGTAATAAATGGGTATTCAAGAAGAAACTGGACATGGAGGGGCAAGTCAGCACCTATAAGTCACGACTAGTTGCAAAAGGTTTTAGAGAGCGTCAAGAAATTGACTATGATGAAACCTTTTCACCAGTTGCGATGCTGAAATCCATCAAAATCCTATTGGCCATTGCCACTTACCATGATTATGAAATTTGGTAAATGGATGTCAAAACAGCATTCCTTAACGGGAACCTCCAGGAAGATGTCTACAAGACACAACCTGAAGGGTTTGTGACTCTAAAGGATGCCAACAAGGTATGCAAGTTGCAGAAATCCATTTATGGATTAAAGCAAGCATCAAGGTCACGGAACATTCGTTTTGATGAAGTTGTAACGGAATTTGGATTTGTTAAGAACGAATGTGAGGCTTGTGTCTACAAGAGGTTTAGTGGAAGTGCGGTTGTTTTCCTAATAGTATATGTTGATGACATATTACTAATTGGAAACGAAGTACCTGTCTTACAGTCAGTTAAGGCATAGTTGCATAAATGCTTCTCCATGAAAGACTTGGGCGAGGCACCATATATTCTTGGGATCAAGATCCATCGTGATAGATCCAAGAGAATGATGGGTCTGAGTCAAAGTACATATGTCTGTTTTTAGCCGACGTTAATATGGGCGACGTTATAAATAAAGTTTTTTACGTCGGTTATTTAAAAACCGACATAACAAACATAACATCGCTGTGTTTATCACGTCGGTTAATTAATAACCGATGTGAAAAAACCCGGGGGGGGGGGGGGGTTTATAACGTCGGTTATTATATAATCGTCGTGATAAACCGGGGGGCTTTATCATCTCGGTTATACAATAACTGACGTTATAAACACGTGCGGGGGAGTTTATCACGTCGGTTATTTAATAACCGATGTGATAAACTCCTGGGCGATGGTTTATCACGTCGGTTATTAAATAACCGATGTGCTAAACCAGTCCAGGGGGTTTATCACGTCGGTTAATCAATACCCGATGTGATTAAGGGCCTGGGAAATGGTTTATCACGTCGGTTATTTAATAACTGACGTAATAAACCATTTCCCAGGCCGTTTATCACGTCGGGTATTGATTAACCGACGTGATAAACCATTTCCCAGGTCCTTTATCACGTCGATTATTACATAACCGACGTGATAAAACATGCCACAGGTGTTTATCACGTCGGTTATGAAAAAAACTGACGTGATAAACCCTTCTCGATTTCTTTATCAGGTCGGTTATAAAATAACCGACGTGGAAGATAAAAAAAAATTAAAAAAATTGACTGCAGTCCTCTGCTCTCCCCCAAAATCAACCAGAAACCAAATCAATAATTCGTACCACAAAAACAGAAGGAGATCAAAACATGAACTAAAGCAAATTTAAGCATTTACATTGATAACATATAAAACTTACCACACTTGATAGCCCCCACCCTCATGTATACCCCCTGTACAGCCCTCCCCCACCCCATTGGAGCCCCCACCACACCCCTAGACTACCCCCTGACCCCCTGGACAGCCCCAAACACCCCTCGACAACCCCCCCCCCCCCCACCCTCCTGAACAGCACCCCCTCACCCCCTCACCCCACTTGACAGCCCCCACCACACCCCTGGACTGCCCCCCAACCCCCTGGACAGCCCTAAACACCCCTCGACAACCCCCCCCCCCCCCACCACCACCCTCCTGAACAGCACCCCCTCACCCCACTTAACACCCCCCCCCACACACACACACACCCCCCTGGACTTCCCCCCGACCCCCTGGCCAGCTCCAAACACCCCGGGACACCCCCCCACCCTCATGTATACCCCCCACACCCTGGACAGCCCTCCCCCACCCCATTGGATCCCCCCACCACACCCCTGGACTGCACCCCCCCCCCCACCCTCCTGAACAGCACCCCCTCACCCCACTTGACATCCCCCACCCCATTGGAGCCCCCACCACACCCCTGGACTGCCCCCCGACCCCCTGGACGGCCCCAAACACCCCTCTACAACCCCCCAACCTCCTGAACAGTACCCCCTCACCCCACTTGACAGCCCCCACCACACCCATGGACTGCCCCCCGACCCCCTGGACAGCTCCAAACACCCCGAGACAACCCCCCCCCCCCCCCCCCACCCTCATGTATACCCCCCCACACCCTGGACAGCCCTCCCCCACCCCATTGGAGCCCCCACCACACCCCTGGACTGCCCCCCAACCCCACTTGACAACCCCCACCACACCCCTGGACTGCCCCCCAACCCCTGGACAGCTCCAAACACCCCAAGACAACCCTCTCACCCTCATGTATACCCCCCACACCCTGGACAGCCCTCCCCCACCCCATTGGAGCCCCCACCACACCCCTGGACTGCCCCCCAACCCCCTAGACAGCCCCAAACACCCCTCGACAACCCCCCCCCCCCCCCACCCTCATGTATACCCCCCCCCCCCCCCACCCCACCAGACAGCCCTCCCAGACCCCTGGACACCCCCAACCCCACTGAACACCCCCCCCCCCCACACCCTTGAAACCCCTCCCCCCCAAACCAGAATCCATACCAGAAAAACCATCATAAGTAGACCAAAACAAGAAGTATAGCAAAATTAAACATTCACATATATAACATTCAAAACTTACACTGTCAACTTCAAAAAAAATAAATCCAACCTAAATGACTACCAAATACACAATTACAAACGACAATATTCAAAATTACATTTCACATTACAAACAACTAAAATTTAATCAAACCTGTAAAATAATTTGACCACTCCACTTGTAAGTGTTTGATGTCTTCTGCATTATAGGGTTGAGGGTCATAAAAAATCTACAAATGAAAAGGATAGTATTTAACGTGTATAATGAGTAAATCAAATTGAAATTTTATGGAAAAGTTTAAGAGGAAATCTTACCAGGTCAAAATTCACAACTGTCCCAGTTGTTATTATTTCATACATAAATCTTAACATATAATATCCGCATTCGATGACGCCTTGTTGTTCATGACAATTCTGTTTGAATGAGTGTAAATTCAATATATTATTTTAATGTAATAAATCAAAAAGTACAAATTATAAATGGATATTTACCTTCACATTTACATATTTGATCTTTGCATTCCTTTTCTTTGTGTTTTTTCGAAAGTAGGCCCATGCCCTGTTAGAAAATAATACTAATGGGGTAAATTTAAAATTGATTATAATATATAAAACTATTGAGAAATTGAAACTTACTTTTCCAATATATTCTTAAAACTTTCCCGTACATCATCATGGACAGAGTATATCCAATAAAGTACTTTCTCCCTTGGGAAAAAAACCCCTAACATCCAATGATCACTGATAAAAGGAAATTTAACATTAGTGGTTTTTTATGTTAAAAGATAATTAACTCTTTAAGAGAGATGTTTTTCATACCTCTCACAAAAAGGCATCATCCAACATTGTGTGACTATATTCTTTTCAAGTATTTCAGCAATATAAAGCATTCTTTGTTCCTCATCCAATGCACATGCTTCAGGGGAAATCAATTGCGTGTCCATGAATCCATATACATCTGTCAGCTCATTACTCTCACAAATTTTATAAAGACACCTAATACAAAATAGACATAAGTATACATTTTTAATAAATATAACGCAGGGAAAAGGTGTTAAGACTTACATGGAAAAAATTTGCACCACGTTGATGCCCAACTTATCTCCAGTAACAAGCTCCATGATATCAGTTTTCATAATCCCCACATTTATTTCACGTCCACAAACATGAGCTTCCATTGGAAACTCATAATGACCCGCCAACAAATTTGAATATCTTGACAATCTGTCAAGACTCTAGAATCTGTATCTGATGTCATAGTCATTTGTCTTTGTTGTTGTCTATATAGTATTTCTTTACCTTTAAAGTATTCCTGTAAAAATAAATTGAAAAATATATTAGTTTTCAAATGATAAAACAACTTTAATAAAAAAATAAAATAAAAGATATAACATTCATACCTCTATGGTAATGAGTCGAAGAAGTCTGGATGGCCAAATTAAAAAATGCCTGATACTATGTCCAACTGTCACCACCTCATCTGTAGGTAATGGTACCCGAGCTGATCTATCTATAATATCTTGTACAGTGACCCTCTGATTCTCTACCTCTAATTGTTGATGATAAACTGTATCTCCTATACAATATACCAACCCATATGCTACTATATGATGTTGAGAATCATCAACATACAACTCGCAATAAGTAGGAAGCTACGGCGGAGGAGTAGGATAAAAAATGGGGTCAGCAGGCTGAGGTGGGGGAGTGGGAGCTACTGGCGGAGGTGGAGGATAAATAATGGGGTCTGCAGGGGGAGGTGGAGGAGTGGGAGCTGCAGTCTGAAATTGTCTTTGCATGTCTGCAAACATAGACTGCACCAACACTCTAATCTTTTCCTCCATCGTCGCATTAATATTATGAACTTCAGCCTCCAAGGATTCTATTTTTTTTATAAACCCCCTCAACGTTTGAAGTCTAAGAACGTGGAAACACTTTTCTTACTGATACACCTGTCGGATATCCTCTTACACGACCAGGATGTCCGGGCCTTCCCAATGCTACAGATAAAATATCTTCCCTCCCAGTAGCTGTAAATGTCCCCTGTGAACTCTGCTCCTCAAGAGAGTCCTGTATTAATTAATTGAACATTTCTGTAATGATTGAAATTATATGAAGAAAATGGTTAACTTAAATAAATAAAATATATATCTTACAATCCTCTCAGCTACGATTCTCGATTCATCCGAAAGATATTGCCCTTTTTTGCCCTTCCGAGCTCTCTTCCATTTTTCATGTCTAGATAGAGGGGATAGAGGGGCCACCTCTCCAGAGCTTGAAGACTCAGCTCTTAGTTGTTGAAATTTTTCCACCATCATTTGTTCTTCCAATAATGCATACCCTCCCTGAGATAAACTATGAGGGTATACATTTTTAGATTGGATCTCCTGATGATATTTCCTTGTTTGCTGTAAAATAAGAATAAGAAATCATTAACAAAACATTAATAAGATCATTTATATAAGAAATCTTATAAAAGTTTACACTTCCCTTACCAAAAATGACTCTTTTCTTCTATTTTTAAAAAACTGTCTCCATGTGTCTTCATCTATAAAAGGATATATACGACATGGATTTTCATGACTCCTATGACCATAAATGAAATTAGATGAGAGGGTTGATTTGAAATCCCTCCATCTCCTGGAAGCCAACGATAATCATTTCTTCCTAACTCCTCTAGTGTCAGGAATATCAAATGTCATCTGATAAAGAAGAGGTTAAACATATTATATATACTAGAAACATTTAAAGAATATTCAAACAATAGAAAAAGATCTTACCAAAATCGTCTCCCATAACTGAGAGATTATCGCTTTATCCACACTTCTCCAGTCATCATACAGAATGCTTACTTTGCTCTTAGCCTGAGTTGCTACAAAAATCTTAAAATCTTTTGCATTTGGACCTCTAGGAATATCATCATCATCAAACTCAACGAATATCCTCTGATCCTGCGTACGGGCAACTGATAATTTTGGTAAATGTGTGCACCCACATTTACCAACCTTTGAACTCTTTGTCGTAATAGGAGCATGTGAATGTTCCTCCCCAGAGGTATGACCAATATGCTCATCTCCAGAATCATGTGGTTGATCAACTGAATGATCTGTCATTATCCTTCAAATCAAAAAAACAAACGTTAGTTCAAAAATATACAAATTCAAATATTTTAATACTACTGTAATCAGAAAATAGAAAAGTGTACTAAGTTACGTAATAGTAAACATTGGTAATATGGTAAGCATGTTAAAAAATGGTAAAGATGTCAGGATCGATTTTCTCCAGCCCTAGCTCCTTTTGGGCCCAACACATAGGCCCTTCTGGGGTTCCATCCTAAAACCCATGGGTGATAGGAGGAGGAATTGTCCATCCAAGCTTATATGTGAGTCATCATCCTTTTATGGAAATCGATGTGGGATTGGGTTTGCACCCAACAATCCTCCCCTCAAACCAAAGACCACACAGGCCTCCTCTTCAACGATAATCCATCAGATCCAACCATCTTGCACCACCGTTTTCTCATCACCGGGACTCGCCTCCTGACCATCAATTATCAAGAAGACTTTCGACACAAGGCACCATGGATTCACATGCTTCAAACGAGCAACTGCTATCGTTGTCAAACTGGTTTTTTGAGAAATACCATACATCACATCTGGGCTGCAACCTCCCTCTGATACCAATTGTCATGATCAATTTTCTCCAGCCCTAGCTCCTTTTGGGCCCAACACATAGGCCCTTCTGGGGTTCCATCCTAAAACCCATGGGTGATAGGAGGAGGAATTGTCCATACAAGCTTATATGCGAGTCATCATCCTTTTATGGGAATCGATGTGGGATTGGGTTTGCACCCAACAAAAGATGGTAAAGATGGTCAAGATGGTAAACATGGTAAACATGGTAAATCTGGTAAACATGGTAAAGTAATTGTCACTGAACAAAAATAATAGATATATAATTCATGTAATGGTAAACATGATAAAGTAAACTAAACAAACTTAAAACAAACAAAAACTTATACTTATTTTGTTTTAAAACATGTTTTAATAAATAAAAAACTTACAACATCTAACATTTATGAAAAAAATAAATGTAAACAAGAAATAAACATATGTTACCTGTAATTTTAGAAATGTACAAATGGATTGTTTTCCCAAATTCCTTCATCGTGATCGTTCATTATGGAACAAACCATGTCTTCAACATGCTCATCATTATGTTCTGTTAATCTTTCCATGGAAGTAGGGATCTCACATAAATCAGCATCTTCATCAACTTCATCGTCACCAACATATTGTTTTTTCCCTTGTAAAACAACAGCCCACTGCATATCTGATTGATCTACTACATAGAAAATTTGTTTTTCATGTGTTGTCATTATAAAAGAATCAATTGTGTCTTCCAATCTATTCAGATTAACAAGTTTCATTCCAAATTCATCATGTCTAACACTATTGTTACTGATAAACCATTTACAGTTAAAACAGGAACTTTAATTTTAAAGTAATCAAACTTCCATATGTCTTCAATCACTCCATAATATGCACTTGATGCAAAAATTGGGTTTTTGTCCTTAGCACTTGAAAAATGCATTGCTTCTGCAAACACCAATACACCACTATTCTGAACTGCAATTCTGTTGTCCTGAGCTTTCGTATGAAATGTATAGCCATTAATGTCATAACTGGACCATGTTATCACATTTAAACATGGACCACCCACTATCCATTTTAATGTCTCTGATACATCTGATCTACCAAGCAAAGTCTTTTTAATCCATGACAAAAAAAATTGTTGTGCTCATTCAAAATCCACATTTCTTTCTTCTTTGGATGGCATTGTTTCAACTCATTAATATGCAATGTGATATACGGTTGAGCATTAGCTATGTTATTCAAGATGTATGATTCTAACTTCTTCATCTGTTCAGCTGACGATGATTTGACTTTCAAGTCACGAATCCTCTTTCCCTCATTATTAACTCGTTCATGGCGAGATGGAGGCAAACCTATGTGTTGCGCCGCAGCCAAGTAGCTCATACAAAACTCTGCTACCTCCTCAGAAATATACTTTTCAATAATGGAGGCTTCAGGTCGATATGGATTTTTAACATACCCCTTTAATATTTTCATATACCTTTCAAAATGATACATCCAACGAAGATATACAGGTCTACAAAGCTTTATTTCTCAAACTAGATGAATCATTAAATGCACCATTATATCAAAAAAAGTTGGAGGAAAATACATTTCCAATTGACAAAGTATAAAAATTTCATCCTTTTCCAAAATGTTCAAAGCATTCACATCAATCGCCTTGTTACAAATTGAATTGAAAAAATAACACAACTTCATCATAGTCTTTCTGACACGAATGGGCAATATTCCACGCAATGCAACTGGTAGAATTTGTTGCATCATGATGTGACAATCATGTGATTTCATACCTATCAACTTCAAGTCCTTCAATGAGAAAAAATATTTTACATTTGAAGAATAACCTTGAGGCACTTTGATATCATGAATACACTGACAAAAGCTAATTTTCTCCCTCTTCAATAATGTATGACAATCCGGAGGAAGAAATGTTCGTCTTCCTTTAGGAGTGGGAGCTAACTCCAAACGTATTCCCATTGATAGTAAGTCTAATCTTGCATTCAACCCATCTTTAGTCTTTCCTTTAATATCTAACAATGTTCCAATCAAACAATCACATATATTCTTCTCCACGTGCATGACATCAATATTATATTTAACTTCATGATACCTCCAATATGGTAGCTCAAAAAATATTGACCTTTTCTTCCAAATATGTCTATCATTACCAGATTTATGTGTCTTTCCCAATGTCACATCAAGGTTTTTCACTCAAAATACAGATCCAGAGATAAAGTTTTTGGAGAAGTATCAAATTCTTGTGAGTCATTGAATGCCTTTTTTAGTCTTCTATAAGGGTGATCCATAGGCAAAAACTTTCGATGACCCATGTACACTGTTTTCCTCCCATGATGCAATTGACAATATGATGTTTGTTGTTCGCAAATTGGACATGCTTTATGCCCTTTAACACTGTATCCAGACAAATTTCCATACACTGGGAAGTCATTTATAGTGAACAGAAGCACTGCATGTAGTTGAAAATATTCCATTTTATAAGAATCATACACCCTAATACCATCATCCCATAACAATTTCAAATCATCAATCAATGGTGACAAGTAAACATCAATATCATTGTCGGGTTGCTTTGGACCAGAGATCATTATACTCAACATGACATATTTGCGCTTCATACAAACTTTAGGAGAGAGGTTGTAAATTACCAATAAAATAGGCAATGAACTATGTGTGATATTGAGGGTTCGGTATGGATTCATTCCATCTATGCACAACCCTAATTTGAGATTTCTTATTTCATTTCCAAATGTAGAATACTGCGCATCAATTTTCTTCCATTGTGGACAATCAGCTGGATGATGTATTTTTCCATCACATACCCACTCATCAGCATGCCATCTTAACCTTTTTGCATCATGTGAATTAGCAAATAAACGTTTGAAACGATGAATTATAGGAAGATACCAAAATACCTTTGAAGGGAGCTTTGTAATCTCTACATCAGCCTGTGATTTTTCTTCCACCTTATACCGTGATGTCCCACATTTAGGACACTCTGACAGAAATTCATATTCCTTCCTATATATAATGCAGTCATTCGGACAGACATGTATTTTCTTGTATCCCAATCCCATCGGGCATAATATTTTCTTGGCCTTGTAATGTGAATCTGGAAGATCGTTATCTTTTGGAAGAATGTATTTCATCAATTGTAGCAGCTCTGTAAAACTTCTGTCACTCCATCCATGTTTCACCTTCAGGTTAATCAATCTTAACACCACCGACAAAACCGTAAAATTTGTACAACCAGGATATAATGGTTTTTCAGCATCACCATATAGACGCGCAACTGTCGGTTCTATCTCAATTTGTTCTGCTACAATATCGCGAATCATTTCTTCAATTCTATCGGAGTTGCCATCTTTTGAATCATCATCATCAGTGACATTTCGTCCAGTTTCACCATGCCAAATCCAAGGGTTGTAACTCGGATTAAAACCATGACATATCAGATGATCTTTTATCTCTATACTTTTCAACTTCTTCATATTCAAACATTTCAGGCATGGATAGAAAAAAATGTCACTACTTGGAACATTTCGTTTAGCAAATTCCAAAAAGGCATCAACACCTTCCCCATATTCATTGCTCATTCGATGTGCCGTAATCCAACTTCGACTCATTATTACCTATAACAAATATCAAAAATATATATATTTTTAAGATAAGACAAATATAAGTTTATATGAAAAAAATCATAATTTGAATGTAAAAAAATTTTAAAATATAAAAAAAAAATCTATGTGTATTTAAAAAAATATGCTTGAATATTATTATTAAAACAAAATATAGTTAGATATAACAGTTTTAAATTCCATTGAATAAAAGAAAACCATGGCGCCTACATGGTTGATAGAAAATTGGAGAGAATGGAGTAAACCTGAGAATCAAATCATATTTAAAATAAAAATTCAGATGGAGAAAATCACAATGTAAATCCAATCATCACGGCACAATCATCATGTCATAATCTCATAAACCACGATGCAGTAGTCAATCCCCCTGGACACCCCCAACCCTCTGGACAGCCCCCCACCTCCCCCCCCCCCCCCCGAACAACCCCCAAAACCCTCTGGACAGGCCACCACCCCCGTGGACAGCCACCCACACCCACCCACCCCCTTGGACACCCCCCCCCCCCCCCCCGGACACCCCCCAACCCTCTAGACAGCCCCCCCACCCCCTGGACAGCCCCCACCCCTCCTGGACACCACCCCCACCCCCTACCCCCTTGGAAACCCCCCCCCCCCCAGACACCCCCCAACCCTCTGGACAGCCCCCCACCCCCCGGACAACCCTCAAAACCTTCTGGACAGGCCCCCACCCCCTTGGACAGTGCCCCCACACACACCCACCCCCTTGGACACCCCCCAACCCTCTGGACAGCCCCCCACCCCCCGGCCAACCCCCAAAACCCTCTGGACAGGCCCCCACCCCCTTGGACAGCCCCCCACACCCACCCACCCCCTTGGACACCCCACAACCCTCTGGACAGCCCCCCAACCCCCTGGACAGCCCCCCACCCCTCTCGACAACACCCCCACCCCTCCTGGACACCACCCCCACCCCCTACCCCCTTGGACACCCCACTGGACACCCCCCAACCCTTTGGACATCCCCCCCCCCACCCCCTGGACAGCACCCCACCCCTCCAGACAGCACCCCCACCCCTCCTGGACACCACCCCCACCCCCGACCCCCTTGGACACCCCCCTGGACACCCCTCAACCCTCTGGACAACCCCACACCCCCCGGACAACCCCCAAAACCCTCTGGACATGCCTCCACCCCCTTGGACAACCCCCCACACCCACCCACCCCTTAGACACCCCCCTGGACACCCCCCAACCCTCTGGACACCCCCCCCCCCCCGGACAACCCCCCAAACAATGGTTTACATATAAAAACTAGGCATGGTGAACAACTAAAAAAATATGAATTTAATATATACTTCAGCATGAAATAGATGGAATTAAATATTATTAAATATGGCTACTTAAATGATCGTATGATAATTAAAAATAACCATTGATATTCAACTAGTCAAATGATCACAAGTTTTCTTGATAACTAATATCATAATGAGGTAATGGATAATTCTAGAAATCTTAAACATATTGTCGAGGCCTTGGCCAAGGCCTCAAAAAATACTAGGGTAAGCCCTCAGCAGAACCCATTTTTATTTGGAATCATGAGACATAGCGATGCATCGAAGGGCCATAGAGGTCAACAGCCATTACATTATATGTCTAATAGATTCTCATATAAAAGAGGATAAACATAAGCAGCAACAACACATGAAATATCATTTCCGAATTCGTACATTTAATCAATAACCATTCTATGCAGTAATATAGGTGAATGAGATCATTAGTTGTCAATGACAACAAAAATTACCATCAATGTCGGGCATTCGCGAAACAAAAACAAACTAAATAGAAGTAGTTGAGGCTTACATGAATATTGCGAGTCGATCTAATAGATCTAGGGATGATAAATAAGATGATGATGGAAAAAAGAGGTAAGAGGGTTTGAAATCGAAGAATCTTACCTAGTTTAAACACAAAAATCGCAAAACATAAATATAGACTATCCGGGAAAAAAATGAACGAAATAAATTCATGGAAGGCTTACTTGAGTGATGCGATTTGAGATGATAGATCTGAGGAGAGTAAATATGATAAACGATGAAGGAAAACGAGTTTAACGCAGCAAGATCGATGAGTTGATTAGGGTTTACCGCGCGAGAGAGACGAGCCGTCGGACTGTCGATCAAAAAATCGTAAATGACAATCCACGGGGCTTGTTAATTTTTTAAATGTTTTATAACGTTTTTTATTTAATAATAGACGTTATAAACTGTTTTTTTACATTTATAACGTCGGTTATTATAATAACCGACGTTATAAATGTATCAGATACAGCTTTTTTTACTTCGGTTATAAAATAACCGACGTAAAAAAATCCGCGTGTTGGTTTTTTACGTCGGTTATTCTATAACCAACGTAAAAAAGACATCAAAAATCACAGTTTTTTACGTCGGGTATTGTATAACCGACGTAAAAAACGTTTTGTGGGTTGTTTTGTTACGTCGGTTATTTTATAACCGACGTCAAAAAGGCCTCAAAAGCCGCGTTTTTTACGTCGGTTATTTTATAACCGACGTAAAAAAAAACCCCGCACTTTTGTTTTTTACGTCGGTTAATTTATAACCGACGTAAAAACTGAACACGCGCGATTTGTAACATCGGTTATTAAAATAACCGACGTTCAAAAATCTACTCACTGCATTTGTTACGTCGGTTATAAAATAACCGACGTAAAAAACCACGTTTCACAGATTATCACATCGGTTATATATAACTGACGTAAAAAATGTTGACTTAAATAACGTTTTATGCACTAGTGTGGAAGAAAAACTGCACCTAGCCAAGGAAGCAAGGGGAAGCTTCAGGTGTGTTTGTTATCAAATGAAATCTATCTGTTTCTACTAATTGGGTATTAGATACTGCTTGTGGTGCTCACATCTGTATCCAAATACAGGAACCAAGTAGATTCAGAAAGATTGACCGAGGTGAGGTGGACCTACAAGCAGCCAACGGAGCCAGACTCGCTGTTGTAGCTGTCGGAGACTACCATCTCACATTGCCTACTGGGATGGTCTTGGTTTTGAAAGGATGTTATTATGTACCCTCTGTAACCAAAAACATTATTTCAGTATCCAGATTAGATATTGATGGATTCATCTTCAATTTTGGAAGTGAATGTTGCTACTTTTATAAAGATAGCATTTGTTTTAGTAGGGCACATTTATATAACGGCCTTTATGTGTTAGACTACACAAACCAAGTAATGGCAATCAATGACAAATTTAATTCACATGACTCATACCACACCCAACTTTGGCATCACCGGCTAGGTCATGTCAATGAGAAATGTTTGACAAAATTACATCAAGATGGGTATTTAGATTCTTTTGAACTAAAACCACTTGGTGTATGTCATGTGTGTCTACAAGGCAAAATGACCAAAGCCCCATTTAGTGGGAAAGGTGAAAGGGCTAAAGAGCTTCTAGAATTAGTTCACACAGATGTGTGTGGACCATTTCCAGTTGAAGCAAGGGGTGGGTTCTCGTACTTCATAACTTTTACTAATGATTTTAGTAGATATGGATATATCTACTTAATGAGGTATAAGTCACATTCTTTTGATCGGTTTAAAGAATACAAGAATGAAGTTAAGAACCAGCTTGGTAAGAAGATTAAGAAACTCTGCTTAGACAGAGGAGGAGAATATCTTAATCAGGACTTCATTGATTTCTTACGGGAGTTTGGGATTCTTTCTCAACGCACTCCTCCTTACACACCTCAGTGGAATGGTGTAAGTGAAAGGAGGAACCGCACCCTGTTGTACATGGTGAGATCAATGATGAGTCATGCAAGTCTTCCATTATCCTTTTGGGGATATGCATTACAAACAGAAGCACACATACTAAACCAAGTACCAACTAAATCGATAAATGGTATTCCATACGAGTTATGGAGTGGACGCAAAGTCATGTTATTGAATTTACATGTGTGGGGTAGCGAAGCATTTGTTAAGGCCTCTTCAGGTAACAAACTTGCACCCCGAGACACAAAGTGTATCTTTATAGGATATCCCAAGGAAACAAGGGAATATTACTTATACAACCCCTCAGACAAAAAGGTTACAGTGGCAAGACACGCCATATTCCTTGAGAGGGAGCACATCTCCAAAAGAGATAGTGGGAGCGAGATAGACTTTGATGAAGTCGAGTCTCAAGATACACAGGAGTTGGTACAAGAACAGATTTCACAAAGCCCCGTGGAAGAACAATCTGTTCCAGAGACATAAGAACTGCGTAAGAGCACGAGAGAGGTAAGAGAACCAGAATGATATGGTTTTCTTGTCATCGAGGATGGTGACTCATTATTGGTTGACAATGATGATCCTCTTACCTACAAGGAAGCAGTTGAAGGCACACGTTTCCAAGTGACAAGAAGCCATGAATTCTAAAATGGATTCCATGTACCAAAACCAAGTCTGGATTTTGGTAGATCCTCCAGTTGATGTAAAGCCTATTGGTAATAAATGGGTATTCAAGAAGAAACTGGACATGGAGGGGCAAGTCAGCACCTATAAGGCACGACTGGTTGCAAAAGGTTTTAGACAGCGTCAAGTAATTGACTATGATGAAACCTTTTCACCGGTTGCGATGCTGAAATCCATCAAAATCCTATTGGTCATTGCCGCTTACCATGACTATGAAATTTGGCAAATGGATGTCAAAACAGCATTCCTTAACGGGAACCTCGAGGAAGATGTCTACAAGACCCAACCTGAAGGGTTTGTGACTCCAAAGGATGCCAACAAGGTATGCAAGTTGCAGAAATCCATTTATGGATTAAAGCAAGCATCAAGGTCATGGAACATTCGTTTTGATGAAGCTGTAACGGAATTTGGATTTGTTAAGAACGAATGTGAGCCTTGTGTCTACAAAAGGTTTAGTGGAAGTGCAGTTGTTTTCCTAATAGTATATGTTGATGACATATTACTAATTGGAAACGAAGTACCTGTCTTACAGTCAGTTAAGGCATGGTTGCATAAATGCTTCTCCATGAAAGACTTGGGCAAGGCAGCATATATTCTTGGGATCAAGATCCATCATGATAGATCCAAGAGAATGCTGGGTCTGAGTCAAAGTACATACATTGACAAGATACTGAAGAGATTCAGTATGGAACAATCCAAGAGGGAATTGCTGCCAGTGTCACATGGCATTCATCTTTCCAAGAAAATGTGTCCTCAGACACATGATGAAAGAAAGAGAATGGCAAGGATCCCTTACGCATCCGCGATTGGGTCAGTCATGTATGATATGCTATGTACGAGGCTAGATGTTGCTTACGCATTAAGTATAGTAGGCAGATATCAAGATGATCCAGGAGACCGTCATTGGATGGCAGTCAAGACTATCCTTAAGTATCTGAGGCGTACTAAGGATATGTTCCTGGTTTATGGAGGAGATGAGGAACTAGTCATCAGAGGACATGTAAATGCTAGTTTCCAGACTGATCAAGATGACATGAAGTTGCAGACTGGATACATCTTCAGTTTGAATGGAGGTGCAGTGAGCTGGAAGAGCTCAAAGCAAAGTGTGGTGGTAGATTCTACAGCAGAGTCCGAGTATATTGCAGCTTCTGAGGCAGCTAAAGAAGCAGTATGGATGCGAATCTTTGTCCAAGAGCTGAATGTAGTACCGAGCAGTAAAGATCCTATCACACTCTATTGTGATAATACTGCAGCGGTGGCATTTACAAGAGTCAAGGTCACATCAGCGGACAAAGCACATACTTCGGAAGTATCATCTCTTGAGGGATTTTTCTCAGAGAGTTGAAGTTACAGTGAGCAGTATTTCCATGGAAGACAACGTGGCAGACCCCTTGACTAAAGCCTTGACTCAGCAGAAACATGATCATCATGTGAGGTCTAGCGGACTAAAAGTTGTAGGCAGTTGGCTCTAGTCCAAGTGGGAGTTTGTAAGGGTTGGTGTCCTGAGAACCAACTTTTTTGTACTTTGATTACATGAATGTTCACTTATTATATATTATTCATTGTTCTGCATGACTATAATATAATAATGTCCTGGAATATTTGTTGCATTGATAAGGTCATGGTATATCCCCGCTATGATGAGAACCTTGAAATGCTATAACAATATTCTTATATAATGTTCTACGGTTGGATGACATACTATGATAGGACACATAATATACAGATCATCATGTGCGAGTACTCGTAATAAGACGAGACTCTCTCTCATGGAGTTCGCACTTGGTAATCTCCAAGATGGGAGATTATGAGAACAAACCTGCCAGTAGCAATTCTGCATGTCTTGGTGTCATCGGACATTGCTATCTACGAGCGTGTGTAATGGTCCTTAGACTGGAAGATTATCATTAACTCATGTCATGACTCGCGCACTTAGATTTACTGACGAAAACCGTCACGAAGACAGTTGGCGGGAAGTAGGGTACGTTGGGTGCGTCACGAGTGACATGTTGTTAATGGATAAGTCAAGAAAGGATTTGTCCCTTCCATTTATGGAAGTTGATATCTCGGCCCTTTGATTGAAATAGAACTTTCGCATTAAATTTCATGCCCATGGTGTAAACGACGAGTTTATTTCAGGTAGTCAAAGAACGACGGATCAAGCATATAGGTTTTTGACACTGCCATGAAACCTGCTTGATGAGATATCGAGACAAAGGGATTAAATTACACACTAAGCATTTGTATGAGGTGATACGTCAATGCGGCATCAACTTCTTTCTCTTGGGTGCCTTGACCTGTTGCTAGACAGTAATCTTGGACTTTAGGCAAGCCCGCCTAATGCCAACGAGAAAGAGGCCTAAAGGGTCACACACTAAGTGTATTCAAGTATCTCAAGTAGAATAAAGATCATTCTCATACGTGGTTTAATAATTATTCAAGGAAGTATAAATCGTTTTAATGTTGGAGGAAGAATAAAATGAAAACAAGTACACGTCGTGTATTAATTATTACACGCCATGTAGTTTTTATTTTGAAAACAAGTACACACCGTGTAGTTTTCATTTTGGAAAGGAAATGAATAAATGAAAACAAGATATACACGCCGTGTACATTTAATGTACACGCCGTGTAGTTTTCAATGAAAAACAAGTACACGTCGTGTATTTATTATTACACACCGTGTAGTTTTTTCAGTTGGGATTTTGAGGATATAATATTGTTTTATTAAATGATATTTATTATAATCAGCATAAGCGCATGTCAAGGAATTAATTATTCGACATGAGGGTTTTCAATAAGAGTTCATGAAATAAATGAAACGCGTAACGCGTTTATTTATTGTCATAACTCTACAACCTCAAACTCGATTATAAATATCCTCACAACCCCAACTCTTTTCCTACACAAGAGAATTGTTGTGCACAACAATTTTGGAGAATTCTTTCAAGGCCGAAAGAACCTCTTCCTCCAAGAACGCTCTCAAGACCGAGAGAGATCTTCTTCCATCGGATCAAAATGATCTAAGGCAGACAATGCAAGCAAAGGTTTCTTCACGCTAGCACCCGGAGACTCCTTTGGCGACGTCCTGAGATACGAGGTACACGTGTGGATCACCGCTAGAGGAAGTCTACACTTGGCTTTTGTGACGCAACGATGAATCACATCGGAACGTGGTCAAGAACATCAATGAAGAAAGAACACCCAAAAAGGTATTTCTTTTCAATTGATTAAATTAATTATAATCAATCTGTAACGATCCTACTTTGTGGTTCCGGAACTTTCCTTTTCTTTGTCCATTTCTGTGATTCGATCCGTGGAGACTGGCGTTTATCGTCGTATTGATCCCAGATTGATCATTGTTAATGATAAAAAGTCAAGTGGACACATCCACCCACGTGCTTCCGCAGTGCCCGGAACCTTCAGTCTGCACCATGACTTCATTGAACATGAGGGTTTGGAAAATACAACTTTCATCCCTGGAAGCTCGTTCATCTCAAAGGACTAGAATCAGGACAAGTTCCAAGCCTAGAACTTCCTCGATCACACAAGATCAGACAATTAAAAATTACAAATGAAAACTAAGAGCCTTTACAATAAACCTCACTAATGGAAGCTCTTAGTGGAAACACACTAAAAACAAAGATTGCAATCAAAAATGCTCAAAGCATCGAGATGATGCAAACTTCAAAACGACTGCAAGCAAGCTCAGTGTATCTCATAACTTGTTATCTTTCGCTCTACAAATCTCTCAGTCTAATTGATAGCCTTCATTGTAACAAACTCCAATAGTTGAATTCTAAGATCTTTGAGTACAGTTGCAACTACATCGGATGGAACACTCTATCTTCCAAGGCTTTAACTTTACTTTCCGATGACCATGCTATCACAACACTATAAGTTCACGGGACTTTAAAGTATTGGACATTAAATCTGCATAGCACAAAAGCAACACAACATCATTCAATTTTAACCAATGACTAATATAAATTGTATTATGATTCGCCAAAATAGAGGATACAGAAGAAGATATTTAAAGAATATATCAACATGTGCTTGAATCAACTTCGACGTGAGAGAACATCAAGCCTTCCACCTCACAACCAGAAATTCCAAGAACACTACTTTGGCTTCAACCATCAAAGAATATCCAGGGCCAAAGTGAATCGTGAAACCCAACACAAAATTCTCAAGTTGAATGCAAACCAATCCTTCACCTGTCACCATAATGTTGTAATAAGACCCATCAGAGTTGAGGTTTAATCCATGATTAGGAGGGATCCATTTGGTCCAAATCCCCTTATGAATATATGTCCTTGGCATGGGGATCCCTTGCTCATTCCATGTCAAATGATCCATGAAAGACAGGAGTCGTTATTTCTCTGTAGCTACCAATGACATGCGCCACCAACATATCAAGGGGCAGCGACCGATTTCCATGCATGACTTTATTTCTTCCTTGCCAAATATGTTAATGGATTTCTGTGAGAGTACTCAGTCATGTCAGGGAACCATGTTAACATAGAAATTATCAGCCATCATACTTTCAAAACAATTTACCAGTTTCATGACTTGTATAACGTTGTCCATGGATTTCAAAATTCAAAAAATTATTTTCTCAACAAGCATGCTTTCAATTCCCACATTTTCAATAATAACACCATATTAAAACCATTCAATTCTCTTCGTCAATATTTAGAATCATCCTCCCACTTAAACAAAACATACACTTTTAAAATATTCATTTAACATTAACCTAGAATTGTGTCATGTTATAGTCTCAATTTAAGTACTAACCTCTTTCTCACTCAATATACTTCTTCATTAAACGTCCAATTCATGTCACAAGCAAAGTATCTCGAACATTTCTATGTGCTCATGCATGATACATGCGACTCATCAATACACTCGCTCATCATGGTTCAATAAATAAATCATACAGAAAGCCTAATCGAAATAATCAAAGCTTGTTTAAAACTTCTCACACTTTCTCGAACTCCCCTAGTAATTTGGGTCTTGTTATAAAGATATTGATAATGAATTTTTATATTTTAACTCTTGTGTTTCAGCACGCATATCTTCACTTATACCACTAACTCATTCCCCAAAACATAAAATGAGTTTTGATATAATTTTGTTACGACCCGATCTGAGCAAAACTATACTGCTCAAGTCGAACTACCACACGAGTAAGTGCATCCCCTAATCGTTAGAGGCTGGTGATTAGCATCGAAGGTATCCAAGTAATTGTGCAGTCCGGTTTACCCTCTAGATAAATATTTTATAATTTAAACCATTAATAAAGAAAAAAATAAGAAAAAAATAATTAAACACTAGAAACACCCATGGAATTACCATGTAAATGCATACAATGTTATACAGTATGTAGAAAAAAAACTCAAAAAAAAGAAAAGTTAGTTGATGGCCAAACATTCTATGATGCAAAGGAATACTAAACAAATAAATAAATAAAATTTTGAGTGGTGTGATATTCTTGTTTTCTCTTATCGTCCAAGCCTCCACCAAAGTACTCCTAAACTTGCATGACAATCATATTTGCATGTGTCAAAGTACACATGCAAGGTGTGAGTAAGAATGACTCAATAAGATATCACTATATAACTTTGAACACCTGCCTTGATTTCATCACAACTCGCCACATGTCGTGCCAAAACATAAAGATAACAAAGCGTCAATGAACAGTAATTATTGAAGAACAATAGTTATTTATATTCAATTTCGAGCTTTCCTGTGATTTCTAGGCCGAGGAAGAGCCTGAATTTTCTAACTTTGAATTATACTCAGGATGGATAGATAAATTGTAACACGTTCATATAGGTAACTCGTCATGCCTAGCAGAAATTGAACTCACCACAATCATACAGGCAACACCCCCCCACCCAGACAATAGTTATTTATATTCAATTTCGAGCTTTCGTGTGATTTCTAGGCTGAGGAAGAGCCTGAATTTTCTAACTTTGAATTATACTCACAATGGATAGATAAATTGTAACACGGTCATATAGATAATTCATCATGCCTAAAGGAAATTGAGCTCGCCACAATCATACAGGCACCCCCCACCCCCCCGCATGGAGGGAATATAACTCATTTCACATACGTAACCTCTCTTTTAATGGGAAACATCATTTTCTATAGGTAGCATTCTCCCTTTGGAAGGAAATGATCTCATTTCGTATGCCGACACCAAGGTCTTACCACCAATTTATCTCATACCGTGATTAAAATTAATTAAACAAATCATGACACAACCAAGTTGACCATAATGCACCGGCCAAAAACCTTTTAATTTGCTCACTCAAATCCTAGTCATTCGACAAATATCGCGAAAAAGATAATTAATAAATGCACCGGCCAAAAACCTTTAAATTTGCTCACTCAAATCCTAGTCATTCGACAAATATCGCGAAAAAGATAATTAATAATGTATCAAGATTACAAGCCAAGCACAGGGCATTGTCCCTGTAAACCGCTCCAAGCCATTCACTACCTAAAAGCCGAAGAAACCAAGCTCCGTGGCCCGCTCCTTCTCAAAGGTTTCAAAATACTGATAAATAATCGTCACGGCAAGGAGGATCCCCGTCCCAGAGCCAATTGCACCCATGAAATCCGCCACCACAGTCAATGCACCGATGCACATACCGCCAAAGGCTGCAGCCGTGGGGATGTAGCGGTTCAGCTCTTTCTGCAAATTGGCCTCACGGTGGCCCGGCATCACCATTTGTTGCTCCTGCACCAACAACGCTGAGCTTTTCAACAATGGAGCAGCAAGATCTATAGGCATCGATTTAAGACAGATGAAAGCAGAAAACCATTAAGGGAGAACTTCAAATTACAACCTTCAACTGTTTTGCAACGTCTCTTGCAGAGGATCCAGAAACCTCAATCCAGGTCTTTGAGAAAAGTGCACAGGCTGACAGCATGAAGACCAAGTAGAACAGTGCATGGAATGGATTGGCCGCCATCTCTGCCAAACTGCAAAATAATACTTCACTGATTATGGCTCCATTTGATGTCGCTTATTAATAACTGCTTATAACACACTTAACAGAAGTGTTCCCAGGCAGGTTTTCATTTTTGAGCTCAGTAGTGAAGGCACCAAGCGCGGTTTGTTATGGGTCATCATTTGGCAACGAGTGGGAGGGTTTTTTAGCAATTGAAGAGCGATTTTTCAACATCTTGGTTCTGTGTTCAAGTTCATTGTCTACCCCCCAGGCTTTTGTTTCTAAAGACAATGCAGGGCCGATTGTGAGAAAATTTTCAAGACTGTTGGAGACTGTCTGGTCATGGTTTATTTATGAGATTAAAGGTTGAATTCAGGGTGGGAGAACCTTTGTGCACAGACCTCTAGCAGGATAGTGGACATGGTCAATCTCTAGGGGTGTCATTAGAACAAACGGTTGTCTGGTTTTTGTTATCGCTGTAGAAGACCGCTCATCGAGAGATTGTTCAACTTTCAGCTGGTAATGTATCCGGACAGTGGCTGCGAGCAGAATTGACAGGAAGATTGGAAAATTATCACAGAAGCTGGGTGGGGGAGGGCTGAGCTGTTCTTCCAGTCCATCTCCATTATAGGCCAAGGGATGAGGGGGTTATGACAGTGTTACAAGGGAGTTGATATTAGTCAAAGAGAAAGGCGAGGAGGAATTCTAAGGCCAGAGGAGAATTTTAGCAGATCTGGAAGTCTGTTGAGGCCCATGACCGAATGGCTCAATGGAGCAATTCCTGAACCAAGATAAGAACGGGACCTCCTGAAAATGTGCCCCCCGGTATTGCCATTGAACTCAACTAGAATAATAGCCTGCCTTCCTTTCCCTGTCCTCTAATCCCATCATTATTAACAGGGACTGTTATTGACAACAAAATTTGCCATCCCCAGAACAATGATTTTTACCTCTCTGCTCATGCTGGAATGATTGGGACGACACGGCCAACACATTAACATGTATTGTTGGACAAGATAGGGTGTTCTGCGGATGAGCTTCAGGAGCTTGTGCATTCACTTTCATATGTGTGCCAGAGTACCACCGTGATCTCTGTTGTCGCACCCATATGCTATGCGCATTTGGCGGCGCACAGGTGGGGCAGTTCGTGAAGTTTGAAGAGGCGTCCGAAATGTCTTCAAGCCACGGTGGGCTGACGTCTGCCAGTTCCCCAGCTGCCCAGACTGAACAGCAATGTCTCCAGCTCCATGTTCTTCTGCTGAAGGCTACTGGTGTGGTTTTTTGTGAGGTCTGATGAGTGCTCAGTGGCTGTTTACTGTATAGATTTGGTGCCTCATTGAGAAGGGGCAGACAGATTTCACAGCTATGCTCTCTCGTTATACTGTTCATCAGGAAGAGAGACCGATAGAGGATGAAGTGCACCCAAATTCTGGTGTAACAAGAGGATCATGCTCTAAAATCAATGACCATTTTACCTTGAAAGATGGAGAACGATCTGGTTCATCGCTGATCTTGCATCCATGGCCAAACGACTGGAGCTCCATTTAGACAACCCGTGCAAATGGCTTTTCCAAGCCGAACAATTCTTCTCTCTACAAAACACACTTTCGAAATTGCAATTCCTCATGCCACAGATCTGCATGGAGGGCAATAATCTTCACTGGAACAAGGTATTGCTGCAAATCTGACGTTGACATGGGATCAGTTGCACACTTCATCAGGGAATCTGAAGCTCACTCTACACGCTTCTTCCATGACAGTCGGAGCAACATTACGTGGGTCTGTTTTTTAATGGGCTTAAAACTGAAATAAGGGATGGGTCAGGATCCACAACCCATAAACCCGGTTGGAGGTGATGCGCGTAGCCCGTAGTGTGGAGATGGCGCAGCACAAAGCTGCGCTGAAATCCAATAATGGTTTTGGACATCAACAAGGGTTGGGTTATAGGTTCAGCTCAGGACCTGCAAACTTCCCACCATTTCCACGCTCACCACTTCCTGCACGACCAACAAGGAGTTTCGACAGAAGCTCCTCCATGAGCAAAGGGATAGGGGGCAACAGAAAATCTCCTACCAATGGCGATAGAAGTAGCAGGCGAGAAGTGCATAATCAAACAGCTCACAAGTAGGAACGAGGGCGACACAAGGGCTTTTGTTTCAGATACGGACCACTCCATAAGTACCCTAATCCTAAATTTGGAGTTATGGTGTTGGGAGAAGACGAATTGTTGGAAGATATATGTGAAATACAGTCGGAGGCTCATATTCACATAATGAACAGGAGAGAGAATGTACATCAATCAATTCAAAAAGGGTCAGCAATTCAGCTAAGGAACTTCAAACTATGAAACTGTTGGAGGCTCATATTCACATTTCCATTATGTTCCTGACAAACGCAGAGTGACCAACAATTTTGTATCAGCGAAACTGGTCATTGCATCAAGCCTGCAGGTGGAACGCATGCCCGGAGGATTGGGAATTGAATTAAGAGATGGGTACCAAACTATTATCTGAGGAAAATTTTACAATTTGCAAATTGGTACTAGAGATTTTTTATGTATGATTGATTCATGGGTTTTAGATATGGGAGGCCTTCATGTGATTCATGGAGTAGCATGGTTGTGGACTCTAGGAAAGATTATAGCAAATTTCAATAAGATGTATACCAGATTCCAGGTAAGAGGACCAGGCTTCAAGGAAGTATTGGGAAGCTGAATCCTACGCTGCAAAGTGTGCTTGGGTCAAGATCTGTGGCTTTACCAAAAATCTGTCGTTGCCCTACTGCACTGCGAACATTCAATGATTGCAGTGAAGCTTTATCATCGATCCAACTGGCAGACATACAACATGCTTTAAACCAGTTTTCACCTGCTTTTCAAGAACCTAAGGAGCTGCCTCCAAAAAGAAGTTATGATCGTGACATTATTCTATGGCTTGGACAACAACCAGTTTTGGTACATCCTTACCGCTTTTATCCTAGCCCGCTCATCTTAGTAAAGACAAAGGATTCATCATGGAAAATGTGTGTTGATTATAGAGCATCGAACAAGGTGACCGTTTTGTTTAAGTTCCCAATACCGTTAGTGAAGGTAATATTAAAATGAATTGCATGGTTCTCAAGTCTTTACAAAGCATGACTTCAATTCCAGGCATCATCAAATTAGGATGAAGGAATATGATGTGGAGAAAAATGTTTTTTGGACACCCATGAACATTATGAGTTCCCTGTAATCTTGTTTGGGCTCAACAATGCCCTGTCCACATTTCAGGCAGCCATGACTGAAATTTTAAAACCACACAACAACAACCACAAACAAGAAATTATGATTGTGACATTATTCTATGGCTCGGACAACAACCAGTTTCGGTACATCCTTACTGCTTTTATTCTAGCCCAGTCATCTTAGTAAAGACAAAGGAATCATCATGGAAAATGTGTGTTGATTATAGAGCATCGAACAAGGTGACCGTTTCGTTTAAGTTCCCAATACCGGTAGTGAAGGTAATATTAAAATGAATTGCATGGTTCTCAAGTCTTTACAAAGCATGGCTTCAATTCCGGGCATCATCAAATTAGGATGAAGGAAGATGATGTGGAGAAAAATGTTTTTTGGACACCTATGAACATTATGAGTTCCTTGTAATCTTGTTTGGGCTCAACAATGCCCCGTCCACATTTCAGGCAGCCATGACTGAAATTTTAAGACCACACAACAACAACCACAAATAATCCTTAAAACACAATTAATGGGGTCAGCCACATGGATCAAACGTCGCCAATTAGCTTTATTAAAGACAATATTTTCATTGAAACCATTTAGAATAATATCATCATGAATGATTTGTTTAAGAGTCCTTTTAGATCTACCACTGCCTCTTTTAGTAAGTGAACTAGTACCCTATTAATAGATGCATCCATTAGGTTTTCTTCTAACATGTCCAAATCATCTTAATCTAATCTGAGTCATCTTCTCGTCAATCGGAGCCTAAACATCTTTTGATTCTTAGGAACAGAAAATCACAACACCCCTCGTATTGTTGGCTTTACCAAATTTCGCTCAAATTTTCAACGTGGAATGTGACGCTAGGGTTCAAGAATTGGTGTCATGCTGATGCAAGAACGACCTATAGAATATGCAAAGCAATGTCCAGTGGGTTTTCAAAAAAATCTGCTTATGAAAGGGAGATGATGGCCTTGGTTTTATCTATTCAATATGGGCATCCTTTTTAGGAAGGACCATCAGGGTTTTTACAGACCATTAAACTCTGAAATTTCTTCTCCAGTTGCAAATCACCACTGGAGAGAAGCAAAACTGGATCCCTAAACTGTTGGGCTATCAGTTTGAAAATTTTTACAAGCCCAATGAAGACAGCGCAGCAGCTGATGCACATTCCAGAATACATGAGGAAGCAGAATAACATTTAATTAATGCTTTCCCTACATTGCTCGAAGGTCAGGCTTAAACAGAGGGTCTTCTTCACGGCAACCAATGAACAAAAATTGTTGAGGATTTGCAGGACACATCTCATCTGGGGTACTCCTGGTCTTAGGGAGTTTTGTCTTTCAAAGGCAGGACACTTCTCCATGGATACTCACGTTATTAACAAAATTTCATGCCACAAACGGCTGTTCAGTAATATTTATTGGATAGGCATGAAAAGGACTCAAAAATTTTGTTACAGGAATGTGGTATTTTGTCACCAAAAAAAAAACATTCTGCACTAACCACTGGCGGCTTACTGCAACCTTTGGAGCATGGCAGAATTATTCATCAAGTGGTACATTTGCATGGCACACCCTCTTCTATTGTAAGTGATCAGAATCCTTTGTTCGTAAACAAACTTTGGCAAGAGTTATTCAGAATTTAAGGAACTGCAGAGGTGATTAATCGCTGTCTTGAGGCTTATTTAAGAAGTTCTGCAGCAGAAACCAAAAACATGGTCCACTTGGGTGCCCTGGGCTGAGTTATGCCTCTTTTCACCCTTCCACTAATACTACCCCATTTGAATCATTATACAGGCAGAAACCACCTTCTATCTTGCATTTTATTCCAGGTGAAGCACAGGCAGAAGCAGTCAGTCGAGAATTAATGGAGGGATTAAGCCACGTGTCAGTAAAAGTTTCACCTCCTTGAGGCACAGCATCAAATGCGCCATCAAGCCAATAAACATCGCAGGAATGTAGTTTTTGAAGCAAGTGAAGTTTTTTTTAAACTGAGACCTCATGGACAGCACAAAGTAGCTGATCCGATTAATGAAAAGCTGGCTCCATTAAAAAGGTTGTCAGCACGATGTCTGTTCCCCCAAGCCTAAGGCTCGGACTTCCATGATACTATTTACCCATCCAAAATTTTAGGTTCTCAGACTGCTTTCGATCACGGTGACAAGGTGATGGGGGGAGGTGGTTAAGAGGCCCATGGCCCGTGATGGGGGGAGGTGGTTAAGAGGCCCATGGCCCGAATGACTCGATGGAGCAATTGCTGGACAAAATAAGAATTGGAGGGAAGCACCAGCCTGACAGGTGCATTCAGGCCACATGGACAGCAGGTAGTTGGCCACTCTGTTAATGGAAATCAGAAGGGAGGGGATAAGAGGAGCCGACAGGAAACGAACCGGGGGGGGGGGGGGGGATTCTCTGCTGAGCTTGGAACTTCAAAGCTGGAGGAACTTTCCTATTCTCTATCCTCTACATTTTGCCAGTGTTCTAAGAATTGGTTGTTGTGGGGAAGAGTTCCAACCCAGAATTCTCTTATCCTCTCTTCTGATTACCATTAACAGAAAGGCTAACCACCAGCTATACATGAGGCCTACTAGAATATATCTGTCAGGCTGGTGCTTCCCTCTAATACCTATTTTGGCCCAGTAATTGCTCCATTGAGCCATTCTGGTCATGGGTCCCATCAATGTGCTTCGCAGAAACAGAAGGGGCACTTATGATCTTCTGATCTTAGAAAGCCCAATTGCGCATTTGGTTGGCTTTTCAGCAGATGATTTTTCGCCTCCAGGCGGAGTTCTGTTGAGTTGACCTCTTATAGAAAGCAGTGAAGGTGTGGGCAAAAAATCAAGCAGGTGGCGCATGAGGTAGGAAAAAAAGGGTTTCTTATGAACCTAATCTTCCAAAGAAGTTGCCATGTCCGGAATAAATGCTGGAATGTTCAGTAATCTAGCAGCAGAGGCTGAAGGGCAGCCCTGCAGAGAGCAATGAAGATCATCAGTGGGAACTGCCGGGTTGATAGTTCATGATTTGCATCTTCTTATGAACAAGGAAGATCCCTCTATTATTTTTCTTCTGGAGACTAAGTTGACACAAGCTGAATTTGGGCAGGAAAAGTGGGGCTGGCCTTTTGGTATTTGTGTTCCCTCTAAAGGAAGATCAAGAGGTCCGACTGCTTTTGAGAAGGCGGGGTATTGATATCCATCGACAATCTTATTCTGATTCACACCAATCTTATTCTGATTTGCACATGAATATTATTCACATGGATTTTATCAGTCGCTGGTTGCAGGAAACTGATTTCTGAAGGCTCACCAGTTTTTATGGGCATCCTGATCATGGAATCCGCTGCAATTATTGGGCTCTCAAAATCAAATCCCATGACTGTGTGTGAGGTTAATGAAATTCTTGGAAGAGAAGAGAAGCCAGGGTAGAACGAAGCATTGGGCCCATTTTGAGGAGAAGTGGAGTGGTGTAGGCTGGGTGATTTGGGGTTCATGGATGACCATTTTACTACGTCTAATGGACAGGATGGTGATGATCAAATTCTAGCTCTGTTGGACCGAGCTACTTATCTGTTCCCCCTAATTATGGTTTATCATTTTCCATGGATTTCTTCAGACCATCAGGCCCTGCAGGTCAAAGCTCAAAAAAGTGGGATGAATGAGTGGAGGAAAAGATTTAAGTTCGAAAATTTTATGGCACAGAGACTGGACTGTGAATTCATAATCAGAAAGTTGGGAGAAGGGAAGTTGGTCTCCAGATCTTCAAGGAGTGGCAAGGCGTACCAGGTCACATGAGGCTGGTTCTTCAAGTGGAATAAATCTTCTGTGGATAATATTCAGAAGCAGACTTTAAAGCCGTAGGAGCAATTTAAGTTTGTTAATCCATAGCAGCCTGAGGAGAGAGGATGCAACGCATTCTTGGAGGGGTCTTGCAACTGAGCTTAGTAATTTATTGGAGTGTGAAGAGGGGTTTTATGGAGACAGTGGGCTAAAGCGCTTGGGTTGAAGGAGATTCTAATATTTTTTTTCATGCCAAATCCATCCAAAGAAAACAGAATAATTTTATTCAGTGGGCTAAAGCGCTTGGGTTGAAGGAGATTCTAATATTTTTTTTCATGCCAAATCCATCCAAAGAAAACAGAATAATTTTATTCAGGGGCTTAAAGATGAGGCTGGCTGCTGGATTAATGATATTGTTGGGATAGAAAGATTGGTTGTGGCTCATTTTGACAATCTTTTCACTTCCAGGGCACCCTGACCATATGAGGGGGGGCTGGACTTTTTGGAGGCAAGGGTGACTGAGGATATGAATGCACTCCTTGCGGGTCATTTTTCGGAGGCAGAGGTTCCGGTGGCACTTTTCCAGATGGACTCAGTGAAGGCTCCCAAACCAGATGGTACGTCAGCATTCTTTTTTCAAAAAAATGGACACATCTTTGGGAGAACTCCTTCTCAAGCATTTGCTTATTTTAAAGAAGTGGCGAGGAGGCTTCAAGGGTGGAAGGGGAAAATGCTTTCTAAGACAGGTAAAGGGATACTTATTAATGCAGTGGCATTTAATTCTTTGAATTTTTTTTTTTCGAGGGAAGAGAACCGTCCATTGGATGAGATGGGAGAAGTTATGCTTGGATAAAGACAATAGCGATCTTGGATTTAGAGATCTCAATGCGTTTAACCATGCCACGTTCGCTAAACAGGAATGGCATGTGGTACGTGAACCAGTTGATGTATGGTGTAGGATATTGAAGGGAAAATACTTTCCAAAAGAAGATTTTCTGGGAAGGAGATCTTCTTACATATGGAGGCGTCAATTGGAAGTTTTAGAGAGGAGTTTTCATTGGTGGGTAGGTTCAGCTCAGAGTATTGGGTATGGACAGATCACTGGCTTCCTACACCATCTACTTTTAAGGAGGTTTTGCCGGGTGGTCAAGCAGACATTAATCGAAAGTTTGTGATTTGTTGATTTTAGAGGGTCGGGGATGGAACGAGGGACTGTCCGGCGGTTATTTTTGCCTCATGAGGCTAACTATTTTTTTAATTCCCTTACCAATTAATTGTAATAATGGTATCTTTATTTCGCATCCTATCCTCTCGGGATGTTCTTCGCTGAAAACGGCATACAAAAGGGTTCCTTATTATACATATCCAGGAGGGATACCTGGGTCATCAAATAGAACGTCCACTTTTCAACAAGTGTAGTCAAACGGAACCTATAAGTGTTTCCAGATTGAAAGTGTTTTTCTGACACTGAAATGATTTTCTTCAGAAATTTAAGGGTGGGTGCTTTTAAAAAAAAAAAACAAGCACCCTTTTTATTTTTTTCAACTGCTCATCATAAATGCTATAAGAAGTTTTCATCAAGTGTCAAATGAAGCCTATAACACTCACGGATGGTATTCTGCAGAAGTGTTTCCAGATTGCTTATTGAAAAGTGCATTTCAAAAAAAAAACTGCCTTTTTTTCTAACTGTCCCATCATAAATGGTATAAGAAATTTTCTAAATGTTGTCATGATAAGTGCTTCAGTATAACTATTTCAAGAATGGTCATTGAAAGTGTTTTTCTGACACTTACTGATAAGAAATTTTCAGTAAGTGTTGCCAAATCGAGGCTGCAACACTTATAACTTATGATAAGTGTTTCTGCATATGTATTGCCATGTTGCTTATTGAAAATGTTCTTCTGCCGCTTAATGAAGCGATTTTTTTCTGAAATTAAGTGAAGTGTTTATTTCAAAAACTAAAGAAATACCATTTACTTTTTCAATGACAGCCTTAGCAATCAAAACTCCATATGGAAAGGTCAAGAAAAATGTATGAAAACTCACCTTGACGGTGCAGTGATGTAATAAGCAATACCACCAACAGGGACAGACTGCCCAGAATATTCCGATTCCTGCCACTTCCCCAGAAGATTCACAAAGAAATTCCCACCGTATCTCCTGTAGAGTAACTGCACATCCAAGCATGGAGAGTTTTATGAACCCTGTTGCCCACAAGCAAATACAACCCACCAAATAAGTACCTGTGAAATGAAGTACAGATTTGACACTAGTGCGGACTGCAGAATGATGGGCATATTAGACGTGTAGAACAACTTAATGGGATATGAACCCTGTTGCCCACGAGCATTCTTTGATCTCACAGGCAAAACCACACGGAACCCTTGGAAGTAGTTCACGATGAGGAAGATCAAGACAGTGGCAAGCAAATTCGTCACATTTGGCAGATTCTGCCGGTAAAAAGCTTCTCTCAGGGCACGAACTTTGTCAGTTCGTGTAATAAGCAGATGGAATAAAGCTATTACCGCACCTTCAAACTCAGCACCTCGCCCGCTATTAATTGTGGTGGGACTAAATGCTTTCCAGATAATGCTCTCGCTGCATGGCAATTGATAAAAACATATAACAGGCTGCTAAAATCTACGAGAAGGTATTCAAAATACATTTTTACAAGTTGCTCACCAGATATTTGTCGCTATGAACAGGGAAATTCCAGAGCCTAGGCCGTATCCTTTCTGGAGAAGTTCATCCAAGCATATAACAATGATACCAGCAAAACAGAGTTGAATGATTATTAGAATAGCATTTCCAACTCCAAGTTGACTAACGCTGCCATACATTCCAGAAAGGACATACGCAACAGCTTCACCGACAGCTATGAGAATGCCCAGCAACTTTTGGGCACCATTCCTGTAGGAAAGGGGGGGAAGATGAATCGTACCAAGCACAATCAATTTCACCCCAAAAAAAACAAAAAATGAACAAAGCACCACTTACTCTTCCAAAAATATGTTAGTTTATAGAAACTAATGATGGAAAAAACATGTATTATTTCAAAACCAAAATATAAATAGATGCATACAACGGTTACACATGAGAATTAATCGGTTATGTAATATGAAAAAGAAAACTTTTAATGGGATAAACATCGCAAGCTGAAACAAAATATGCAAAAAGAGATGCTAGGGTTCCTAGGAACAATATGGTTTTTGTTAAAAGGGAGAGTAATGATGTTGATTGAGGTGCATTGTAAGGTGGGGGGGGCAGAGCAACAGTTGGAAACATCAGTGCTGCAGGAAGACAAGGTAATGCGCAGAGATAGAAACATCAGATTGGGAAGCTCATCTGTGCCACTGAAATGCTGTAATCGCTCATATAGCTTTATTTTCAAACAATGCCTTCATGTGCAATGTGCTAGTAATATTAGCCTAAGACCCCCCCAATATTACATACCTATCAGCGGAGGAAGGGAAAAAGGGCAAATGCGGGCAACCCAGTTTGTCGGTTGAGGCGTGATGGGATATTTGAAGAGCAGAGCGTGGCTCAGGGTGGGGATCGGATTTCTGTTTTGGAGTAACTAAATAATATGGGTATTGCTGCCCCGAAATATACAGATCTCTGTTTGTCTATTCTCCTTCTCATACACACAAATTGTCCTAACATTTTGGCGACTCTGATGGGGATAACAGAATGCCAACATCGAGGACACCATGGCGAGCTGTTCAACTTGTGTGTGACATGCAAACTGACAAACATGGCAGGACAAAGGCAGTAAGTGGTTGCTGTGTGAGCTCCTGTTGTTCCTTAATGCAAACAAGGATGGAGAATCAAGCAGCTTCCGTTGAGTCAGCAATGGAAAGTATTCAGCGTGTGATGACTACGATGCAGGAGAGCCAGCGAGTTGCACAAGATCTGGCACAGCAAACAGAAGAGCAAATGGCTTTAAGGATGCATGATATGGAGTAACAGGCGTTGGAATTGAGCTTCAGATGCATGGGTCGGAAACCGAAAAACAGAGCAAAGCTGCTCCAGTAAATCCTGTAGGCAGCGATTTGGAGAGTGCAGAAATCGGTGGAAGACTGGGAAGCAGCCTAGCTGCAGAGGATTCTGCTCTGGCGGACAGATTGTGGAGTGTAATGCAGAGGGTGGAGTTGCCATTGAACGATCCTTTTGGATGAAACTTCGGAGGATATGAAACTTCACCACACGTAGATTTGCATGAAAGGTACAACTCTATACTGATTTTTGTCCCGGCACAGGGTTACGTCGGGCTCAACTTGGGAATTGTTCAAACCATCACTTATGGAAAGAAATGGGAAGTCTACATAAGGTGATCCGCTGAGGTATTTGAAGATCCTGCGGCAAACTGGTACGGTGGATGACATCGAGGAGTTCGAGCAAGTCGCCCTGAGGTTGCCAAACTTCCCCAAGCCATGGTATATGAGTTCATTTATGGGAGGGTTGCAACCTGAGATTGAGAACCGGGTGTCGATGCACGAACTGACTACAAATTTAGGATGCTTGTTTTGGCAAGAAAGATCGAAAAGGAACTGATCAAAGGAGTACTCAGGAGTGACCGCAATCGACCAGTGGCACCACCAGTACCACGAGGGACCAGCGCAGTGACTACAAACTTTTCAGCTAACCGACCCACAATTGAGTGGAATAGAAGAGAAGATTTTAAGGAGAATTGTGGGGGAGGAACGATGGAAAGGGGTCAAGGCTATCAGCCGGCGGGAACGGGAAGATTAAACTAAAAGGATTGTGTTTTCTTTGTGGCCAACCCTTCGGTCCGATGCACAGATGTCCTGACAAACACCCGAGGGTGTTGGTTTGGGGAGTATGAAGACCTTGAAAGAGAGGTGGAGGCGGATGCCGACACAAGGCGGGAAGCAGGGCACTACGAAGTAAGGAAAGAGGAACTAGGAAAGCAACAGTTGGAACAAGCTGGTGAACAGGTGGAATTCTTAAGTAAGGGCGATGCAAGAGTTGATTCGATGTTGTTCGCAGGGCACCTCGCAGAGTAATGGTCTTAGTGGACAGTGGAGCTAGTCACAATTTCATCTCAAGAACTCTCACTAAGTTGGCAAACGTAGAGTTATCCCGACCAGGCCCTTCGGGATTAAACTAGGGGACGGTTACTGAGCTTTATCACAGGGAGTTTGCAGGAAAATTGAGTTGTGCTTGGAGAACTTCCGGAGGTCTGAATTTTGTGTTGGGCATGAAATGGTTGAAAAGTCTAGGAAATATTTTGACAAATTGGGGCCACAAAACCATGAAGTTCTTCTGGTAGGGGAAGGAAATTAAATTACAAGGACCTACTGCAGGTCAGGGTATTCCTATAAGCCTACAACACGAAATCCAGTCAAAAACGCTGCTACTGGAGGATTGGTTGTGGCAGACTCAGCTGATGTCTCCTGCTGGAGAGGAGAGATGGGGTGAGGACTGTGTCCAGCAGCAGTTGGAGGACATTTTGCAAAGATTCCAGATTGTTTGACGAACCACAGGGGCTTCCGCCGAGTAGATTGACAGACCACGCTATCTCACTGGTGGCAGGGGCTGCTCCAGTGAATACTAGGCCATACAAGTTGGCTCATTACCTCAAAGATGAGATAGAAGAACGGGTGACCGAGATGTTGGCCAATGGAATAATTCATCATAGCAATAGTCCTTTTGCCAGCCCCATTATTTCAGTGAAGAAGAAAGATGGTAGTTGGCGATTATGTGTGACCTAAGCACTTAATAAGCTCACAGTCAGGACAGATTTACATGAAGGATGTTTTTTTACCAAGCTTGATTTAAAATCTGGATTTCACCAGATCCGTGTGAGAGCTGAGGATGTCAGCAAGAATGCTATTAGAACACACGCAGGGCATTACGAGTTTCTTGTCATGCCATTCGGGCTGATGAACGCTCTGGTTACTTTTCAGCCCACCATGAACAGGGTGATCCGGGAATTTTTTAGGAAAAACATATTGGTTTTTTTTATGCTATCTCACTGGTGGCAGGGGCTGCTCCAGTGAATACTAGGCCATACAAGTTGGCTCATTACCTCAAAGATGAGATAGAAGAACGGGTGACCGAGATGTTGGCCAATGGAATAATTCATCATAGCAATAGTCCTTTTGCCAGCACCATTATTTCAGTGAAGAAGAAAGATGGTAGTTGGTGATTATGTGTGACCTTAAAGCACTTAATAAGCTCACAGTCAGGACAGATTTACATGAAGGATGTTTTTTTTACCAAGCTTGATTTAAAATCTGGATTTCACCAGATCCGTGTGAGAGCTGAGGATGTCAGCAAGAATGCTTTTAGAAGCCATTCGGGCTGATGAACGCTCTGGTTACTTTTCAGCCCACCATGAACAGGGTGATCCGGGAATTTTTTAGGAAAAACATATTGGTTTTTTTTATGATATCCTTATATATAGCAAAACTTGGACCATGGTTCACCTTGAAACAGCATTCTGGTTATTGCAGGTTAATCAGCTACAGATCAACGGATTATTGTATAATCGGGGACGTTTAATTTTATCCCGACGGTCTAGCCTCATTCCAAAATTCCTACACTAATATCAATCTTCCCATGTAGGCGGCCATGCTGGTTTTCTCAAAACCCATAAAAAGTTGGCCGTTGGGTTGTTTTGGAAGGGTATGACCCAACATATTTTGCAATTTGTTCGTGAATGCAGTACTTGCCGGCAGCAAAAGTATCAAACTATGTACCACGTCAGTCTCCTTCAGCCGCTGCCAATTCCAAATTTGGTTTGGGATGAAATATCAATGGATTTCAGTTCAGGACTGCCTAAATCCCAGGGGTTTAAATGTCATCCTAGTGGTCGTCAATCGATTGTCCAAATATGCCCACTTTGTGCTGTTGCAGCATCTGTATACAGAAAAATTTGAGGTTGAGGTCTTTGTTGAGGAAGTGGTCCGCTTGCACGGCATACCCAGCTCCATTCACAGCAATCGGGATCCAATATTTGTCAGTGGTTTCTGGAAAGAGCTATTTCAGATGGAGGGCACCACCTTGAAGATGAGCTTGCCTTCTCACCCCAAAAGGGACGGCCAAATGGAGATTGTCAACAGGTGTTTGGAAACTTATTTACGGTGTTTTGTTTTGGAGCGGTCATTATCTTGAGCACAGAGGATTCCTTGGACAGAATACTACTATAATACTGTGTCCCATACCTCCACTAGACTGACACCTTTTGAGGTGGTTTATGGCATGACACCCCCAATAGTGCAGCGCGACTCCGACACAGTTGCCACTACCCTTCTGGAACAAGATCATATTATGCACCGGCTCCAGGACAATCTTTCCCTCGCCCAACAGTTGATGACCCGGTTTGCCAACAAGCATCGGTGAGATGTGACTTATGAAGTTGGGGAATTTGAATTCATTAAGCTCAGGCCTAATGCGCAGACTTCAAAGTCTTTCAAGCTGAATCCCAAGTTGGCCACCCGATATTATGGTCCCTATCCCATTTTAGCCCGTTTGAGAAAAACTGTTTATAGGCTTTCCTTGACAGCGACTACACGTATCCACCCAATATACCATGTTTCTCAGCTCAAACGAGCTGTTGGGTGCAATCCGAGCTTCCGGACTTATGGGACAGCGACTTCCCTCAAAGGGCTGAATTGGCTGCATTATTGGCGAACAAACCGGCACTAGGGCGTCCACGGGGAATGTGGCTTATTCAATGGCAGGGAAACCAACAGAAGAATCCACTTGGGAGGATGATAGCAGATTCTTTCCCAATTTCCCGAACTGCACCTTGGGGATAAGGTGCCACTTAATATTAGACCAAGACCCCCAATATTACATACCTACCAGTGGAGGAAGGCCTAAAGGGGAAATGCAGGCAACCCGGTTTGTTAGTCTGTGGGGGCGCAACGGGCTATTTGAACAGCAGCACATGGCTCGGGTGGGGATCAGAATTCTGGTTTGGAGTAGCGTTTCTGTTGGAACAGACGCAGAGGAGAAGTGAACATTCCCCCGAATTTTCTTCCACCAGCAGAGGCGGTCTCTCTAAGTTCTTAATGTTTTTCTTACTTTCCGCAATTGTAACTAAAGAATACGGGTATTACTGTAGTGCAATATACAGATTCCTGTTTGTCCATTCACCTTCTCATACACAACACGTTGTCGTAGCACAACGCACGATTCAAACAACCAATTGTGATTTTGCAATCAAAACAGTTAAACCAAACAACAATGACAGTAGAAAAAAGAAGAGAAGATATGATCCACACAAAACCAGTGTCAAGAAATAAAGGTGGATTAACAGCTACTTACAAAAGAGCCCGATCCTCACGGACATTGTTGTCAACTTCAATAATCTTAGACCCAGCCAAAAGTTGCATCACCAAACCTGATGTTACAATAGGTGTAATTCCGAGTTCCATAACAGTTCCTCGGTTGGAGGCAAGAATCACCCGCATCCAGTAAAATGGGTCTGCACCCGTTGTTGAGTGTATACCATACAGAGGGAGCTGACTGCAGACAAGAAACGTGAAAAGCGATACCACCGTATATATAACTTTTTCCCGGAAGGGGACCTTGCGGTCTGCACTCTGGACTTCGGGCAAAAATGAAAGGAAAGGCCGGACAAGCTGAAGCACTCTAAATCCACCACCCATCTTTGTTTGTCAAACTTATCCGACCTAACATAAAATCAATAACAGATTCAGTGCATCAAAAGCAAACAAAACAAAGGGGTGCATAACAGGATGGACCTAACCAGACCAAACCAAAGTCTACATTTAGCAGGCCTAAAAATGATATGCACATTTAGGCCCGCACAGAATGAAGGATCAAGAAAGTCAGTCCATTCCGGTCCACATATGGACAAGACAGACCCACAAGCCAGCCCACAAAAAAAAATCTTGAAAGAAAGTTGTACCACCCGGATGAAAAGTACCCATAAAATACCCCAAAAAGGCACATGAAATCAGAACATCAGCCAATACTTGTTGAGAAAGGTCCAAAACAATACTATTGACATTTAGTACAGAGATATAATATAATACAGAAATTAAAACAAAAAAGTTGAAAGCAAAAGAAAAGGCAAAAGATACATATATACATGTATAAGGATGTATAGTTTGTAAAATTGATAATTAAAATATCAAAAACTAGGGGTGATCAACATTATCCGAACTGAACATAATTGGTTCATTTGTATTAATTGGTTTGGCTTTGGGAATCGTGTAAATTTCGGTTTTTAGTTCGGTTTTAAAATGACTTAACCGAAATTAACTGCAAAAGGAGCGATTTTTTTCATTGAATGTTATTTTTAGTTTTGATGTGATGTGATGTGATCAAATTTTCTTCTATATATTCATGGAACCAACAAAAAACTGGTAGAATCCAACTGATTTTTTTAGTTCTCAATTTGGATCGGTTTTTGGAATTATGTTAATTTCAATTTTCAGTCAGTTTGTCAGTTTTTGGAACATGATCAATTAGGTTTTGTTGAAAATCTCTATCAACCGGTTTTTATTCAGTCGGTTTTTTTAGGCTTCTTAAATGAAAAAAGAAAACAACCAATGAACACCCCTTTCAAAAGCCAACAGACCCATTTGCGGATGTCAATTGGTATTTTACACACCGGTTTTCATTCAGTCAGTTTTTATAGGCTTCTCGCATGCATGATTGTTTATATTTTTTCTTTTGGTAGTAGTGTATGAAGGCAAATTTAATGGAAAAATAACATTCAATGAGAATTGGATTCATCCAATACGTCATGGATATCAATGATAATCGTTCTGATAAGTTTTTTTTTTTTTAGGAGAATTGTTTGAAATGAAATAAGAATAAAATTGCCCTCTCGGTCGCCAGCTAGGGATCTAAACAGAAATACTGTCATTTTTAATATGGGTACCTGAAAGATGCGGTATCGGTGAGAACAGTTTGCAGAAGACGATCGAGGTTGTTGGGGATCAGAAATCAGACAACCAAAATCAGCTGACCAAAAAATTGCAGGCCGAGTCGATGAGGCGGGGTGGTTGGGATCGGAAATCAGAGGACAGTTGGCTGGTGAAAACCCGACGCGGTTGGAGATCGGAAGTGAGACAACGGGAATCAATCGACCAGAAGACTGCAACACGAATCGATGAGCCCAGTGAGTGAAATCAGGGCCGCAATAAATATTGGTGAGCAGATTTGACAGAGGACGACCCGAGGCGGTTCGAAATCGGAAGTGTCGACCGGAATAGTGCAGTGCAAAGCGATGAAGCGAGGCGGGTGGGGGTCAAAAATCGGAGGAGAGAAGGTAAATGCCGAGATAGGAGAGATGGGTTGTAGATGCGGAGCGGGGAGCGGAGAGCGGATGAGAAAGAAACCGTGGGCGGAGGTGAGAGAAACTGTGGGTGAGACGGGTGGATCGGGGTATTAGTGGAGAGGGCGGAAAAATTAATGATAATTGGATATATGGATACATGTGATTGAAATATATTAATGATATTTTATTTAGTGATTATTTTGTTAATCAAACAAATTAACTACATGTTTAGTATTGAATGTGTAAGGAAGTGATATATTTTTTATGCAAATGTGATGGGTAGCTTATCATTTGTAAATCGAGTTTATATTATTGATCAACCGTTTACTTTTTTGTAGTTGATGAAATGATAATGATACCTCCAAGTCATGTCTTAAATGGTTGAAACACTACTACAATTTTGGGCTTTGAAGCCCCCTGACACGGGCGATCGCCACTGGCGGTCGCTGAGCTTTGCCAATAAAAAAAGGGGTTTCGGCGCCCCCTGCCTCCTCCCTCGCCCTCGACCTAGTCGGCGCCCCCTGCCTCCTCCCTCGCCCTCGACCTAGCCCCCCCCCCCCCCCCCCCCGTCGTTGCCCTCCCCGCGCGTCCTCCCCCGTCGTTGCACACCCTCGTCGCCCTCGCCGCCCTCATCGGCCTCCGCCCTCCGCCCTTTGCCCTCCGGCTCTGGTCGCCCTCCGGCCACCCTCCGCCCTCCGGCCATCCTCTGCCCTTCCCTCCGTCCCCTCCGGCGTCCCTCCACCCTCTGCCCTCAGCCCCCTCTGTCTCTTACCCCTCTGCCCTCCCGCCTCCGGCCTCGGCCCTCCCCCCCACCCCGGACGACCCCCGCACCCTGGACAGCCCCCTGCACCCCGGACAGCCCCCCCCCCCCGCACCCCGGACACCCCCCCCCCTCACTGCCCGTCCCCCGTCCCCTCACTGCCACCTCTCCTCCGGCTCCCCGCCGCCGCCGCCACCCGTCCCCTCCCTCGCTGCACCGCCTCTGGCTCCGGCTCCCTTTCGCTGCCTCTCCTCTCCCTCGCAGCATCGCCTTCGGCTCCCCTCCCTTCCAGGTTTGTAGCGCAATCAGGTGTGACATGGACTTTCACTTACATTATTATTTTATCAATGGTTCACAAACAATTGATTAGTATTTATTTTAAATATAGTTGATTTGAAAAATGCAAATGTAATAAGTATTGTGTAAATGTTTGTTATACATATATTATTATGGATAAGAGTTGGATTGATCTTCCAAATCGAACGTCTAGAGAATGTTTCAATGACATTATGCAGTTTATTGACTTCACTAAAGGATTTGAAAGTGACTATATTAGTTGTTCATGTAGAAAATGTGCTAACAAATATCAATTCACACGAGATACTGTGAGGGAGCACCTATTCTTTAATGGATTTCTGAAAAATTATAAGAGTTGGACTCGTCTTGGAGAAGAATATGTTCGTTGTCAAAATACAGATGCAGTTCAGATGGATGCTGATGCAGTGATAAATGATCCAAGGCATGAAATGCTTACTGAAATGGTATGTGGGTTTGATCCTGAAGGCATTGACATCCAAAATCTTGAGACTGGTGAGATAAATCTTCAATCTGGTGTAGATCGTGATTCGAGGAGGTTTTATGAAGCACTCGATGATGCGAAAACAGAATTATATCTTGGATGTACTTCTTACAATAAACTGTCGTTTATCGTGGAGTTGTTGCATTTGAAGACTTTGAATAATTGGTCAGACACATTATTCGGCATGCTTTTGGTGTTATTGAAAAAGGTTCTTCCTGTCGACGCTAAGATTCCCGAGTCGTATTACCATGCTTGTAAATTGACAGAGAACTTAGGTTTTACATATGAGACCATTGATGCATGTGCAAACAACTGTATGTTGTTTAGAAAGGAAACTTCCCATTTGGATATTTGTACGGTTTGTGGTGCTTCCGGGTGGAAAGAGAATAGGGGAAATAAGACTAATCAAAGTCAGATTGTGATACAGGGGAAACCGATTACCGTAAAGAAAATGCGTTACTTTCCCCTTAAACCGAGGTTGAAAAGATTTTTTATGTCATCTAAAGTTTCTAATTTAATGAGATGACATGCAGAAAGAGTTCATGAAAGTGATATGTTAACCCACCTGACAGACTCTCATGCATGGAAGGATTTTGATAAGAGACATCCTGACTTTTCTAAAGATGTTCGTAATGTCCGATTGGGATTGACAACAGATGATTTCAATCCATTCAAGTCTATGTTTGGTGCAACTCATAGCACATGGCCCGTGGTGTTGGTTCCGTATAATCTTCCTCTATGACTTTGTATGAAGCAACAATTTATATTACTTTTCACTCTTATTGATGGACCTAAAAGTCTGGGGGATAAGATTGATGTTTACCTTCAGCCATTGATTGATGAGTTGAATGAATTTTGGGGCGATGGTGTGATGACTTATGACTGTGAAATGAATGAAATGTTCAAACTGCAGGCTGCTTTATTGTGGACAATCAAAGACTTCCCAGCTTATGCAAATTTATCAGGCTGGAGTACGAAAGGGGAATTTGCTTGCCCTTGTTGCAATAAAAGTAAAAAATCTGTATGACTTAAACATTCCAAAAAATGGGCATACATGGGTCACAGACGTTTTCTCCCCCCTCAGCACAGGTTCAGAAAGGACAGAGTGACATTTGATGGTTCTAGAGAGTTCAACCCATCACCAAAGATCATGACAGGAGTCAAAATGTTATCGCAGATTGAGGAAGAAAACATCTACTGGGTATATGAAATTCCGGATTTGGTGGCTCCTCCAGTACGTAATATTCGTGCTGCGGGTAGGCAACGCAGTCACAATTGGAAAAAGAAAAATATTTTTTATAGTCTTCTGTATTGGAAAACTAACATGCTGAGGCATAATTTGGATGCCATGCACATTGAAAAAAATGTTTGTGATAACATATTGTGAACCATTTTAGGTGTCAGTGGAAAATCAAAGGACCATGTTAATGTACACCGTGATTTGGAAGAAATGGGTTTAAGGAAACAGTTGCATTTACAATTAGCTGAGGGAAACAAGGCATATATGCCTGCTGCACAGTATACAATGACTACAAAGGAGAAAGAGACATTTCTTTCCATTTTGAAGATGCTCAAGGTGCCTGATGGTTACTCTTCTAATATTTCAAAGTGTGTGAATCTGACGAGCAAGACATTGCAAGGGTTGAAAAGTCATGACAATCACATACTTCTTCATCAGTTGATTCCAATCACAATTTGTGATTGTTTATCCCCCAATGTTGTTTAGCCGTTGATTGAGATGGGTAATTTTTTTAGACATTTTTGTTTAAGAAATCAACGAATGAGTGATTTAAAAAATTTGCAGCACCGAATTGTTCTTACACTTTGTCACTTTGAGAAACTCCCCCCTCATTTTTTGATGTTATGGTCCACTTGATAGTGCAACTAACTGATGAAGTAATGGCTACTGGTCCAGTGTAATTCAGGTGGATGTATCCTATTGAGCGGTATTTGAGTACATTGAAACGATTTGTACGCAACAGAGCTCGTCCGAAGGCATCAATAGCCAATGGTTATTTGATGGATGAGTGTACTAATTTTTGTGCAGAATATCTTACGGATGTTGAAAAAAAATTAGATGAGCCCTCTCGGATTCATGATGGTCTAGTTAGAGAAGGAACCACATTTGATATGGATAACATCAAGTGGATACAAGCACATCGATATATCTTGTTCAATACTCCATCAATTGCACCATTAATGAAGTAAGTATCTTATCACTTTTATTGTTTAAATTTTTCATGTTTTGTTTGCATAAGTTGATCATTTAAACATCGCGTTATCATTTGAAGGAAACACATTAATGAAATAAAAGAAGGGATGTATCGTGCGACTGAGTTGCAAATTCAACAATCTCATTATGCATCATTTCATGATTGGTTCAAGGATTATGTATGTATAAATTGATTTTCATTATGACTGAAGTATTATACTAATTTCTTTCTGTATATATCAGTATTGAATTTTATAAATTATGTAGGTTCATAAGCTGAGGGAGTTAGGGGACCCCATGCTAACTGAAGAATTTTTTCAACTGGCCGAGGGTCCATCTATAAGGGCTCGTCGTTATAAAGCTATTGATGCTAATGGTTTTCGATTTCACATTAAAGATGTTGACGACAAATGAGCAACACAAAAAAGTGGCATCGGTTGTCCATTTGTCGATTCTGGTTATTACTATGGTCAATTGATAGACATCATTGAAGTTGTATACACACACGAGTTGAAGTACATATTGTTAAAGTGTAATTGGGTTGATTCAGTGCGTGAATGTAAAGTCGATCAATATCAGTTTTCATTGGTGAATTTTAACTATATGTTATACAGAAATGAACGAGTTGAGAATGAACCTTTCATTTTGACATCACAAGTGGAACAAGTATTCTTCGTTACTTTACCTTTGAATCTAAGTTGGCAAGTTGTTGTCAAAATGTCTCAGTGAGGGGTGTTTTTATTTGAAGAAGATGAACCTGAGACTGTTCCGTTTGTTTCCCAATAGCTTGATCAACATACTGTAGTTCAACATGAAGAAGATATTTATTGGGTCAGAGTGGCTGTTGAAGGAGAAATGGTCGATTTTCATGTTTAAAGAAATGTATAATTGTTTTCCCGCTATTTAGTATTGAATGTCCTAAGATATCATAAATTATCTAACCATTTTATAAATCCTTGTAAGTTTTAATCCTCACTTTTGGAAGTTTATTAAGTTATAAATATTTAGGGTGATTTTACTCTTGGTATATTGATGTTATTATCAGTGTATCTTCCCTTTGAGGTATTCTTCATCTGGTTCATGTGCCGCTTGAATTTTTATTAATTCAATCTGAAATTTGGCTATGCATTGATTGGTTTTTTACATAATTTGTATATTTGTTTTGTTAACTTTCTGATTTTTTTAAAATTCATTCATAACTAATTATTCAATCCATTTTTGTTTGATTAACAATTGTACAAATTTGATTTTTTAAGAACAATTCAATTTATCTTTTAGACACTTTGGATAGTCCCCTTACTAATGTTTTCTATTACTGCAGGCATGTTAGGGGAAGAGGCAGCAGATCCACATCATCCATCTGAGGCATCTATGTCTCAGGGTCGAGGTATGTTTGAATGTCATTGTCTCTATTTTTTATGTAATTGATATATATATATATATATATATGTTTATAACATCTGTCAAATTATATATAAAATTTCAATAGGATCAGACTCGATTACTTATTCATCTCACAAGAGAGGCCCCGGTAGTGGCATTTTATCATGGAATTCTGACACGACGATTGATGTTTCCTTTGATGAGGTATTTCATCCTGTGGGACTGAATGGCCCTACATTTATTCGTCAGCTAGGTCATATCATATGTGACCCACATCGATTTCCATTGACCACACGTGACTGGGCTTCTATCCCTCAGGACACATTAGATCGTCTTTGGAGGGAGGTTCAGGTAAGAAGACCATTTTACTTTATTCTCTATGTATAAATAATACTAATATGTGTGATTTTTTTCTTTAATGGCAAAATTTGAAAGTATGCCCCGATGAGTTTCGGCCCTTGTGTATGATCAAATGTCGTAAGATGTGGAAAGACTATAAAGGCAAAGTGAAAAGGGACCACTGGGTACCAAATGTGGGTGCCTAGAAATTCTGGAAAAAGTCCCGAGAGGTGTCCTCCCGGCTTAGTGGCATGACTTAGTTGCATATTGGTCTACTGAGGGTGTTTCGGTTTGTATATTTATTTTTGTGTATATATATTTTCAAGAATGTGTGATTTTTTTGAAATTTAAATGAATTGAATGTAGGAGGTGTCAGCACGCCATTCTAAGAATCGAGCGTTGCAGGGACCACCTCACACGCTCAAGACTCATCACATGTCTCAGATCTGACATGAGGTATTTATTATTCATTTTTTAATTTATTAATTAATATGGTTTTGTGTTTATATTCTATTCATATACAGTTGCGGGAGCAAGGTGCACCGACTGATAAAATGTCGGTGTGGATGAGGACTCGTGATCACAATGATCCAGAGGCTACAACATTGATAGTAAGTGCTTGTACTTACTAATACTTACATAAATCTGTATATTAACATATATATGTATATATATTTAAATATTTCACAGGCTCAATTTGAAGCTGAGTTAGAACATCTGCCAGAGGACCAACGACAACTTCCCATGCGAAGAGATGAGATCTTTCATCGCATTATTAGTCAGGATGGGCATGGATATAGTTTGACATATGAAACAGGGATTCCTCATTCTGTAGTGTCACGCGCTGTGGTTGTCGGTCCTGCTGTTGCTCAGATGACACAACAGTTGTCAGATTTCGAGGCACAGCTGTGCACTTCCAAGGAGGTAAATGCACAATTGACCGCTGAGGTTAGAGCACTGCAGGAATATGTGCGTCCAGGTGATGGTGCGGGGGATCATACGATGCAGGTTTATACTGTATTTATTTATTTAATTTTTTTTGTTATGAAAATATTCATAATGTTTATTTGTTGTAGGCCCCTGGCCCACCGGATGGAGGTAGCAGTCATGACCATGCATGACGCATCATATTCACGAGGTGTGTTTCTGTTTTTACTGGTGGGGTTGTTATTGATGTTTAGGTTGGGTTTCTAGTGATATTTTTTGTGATTTAGGGGTATCATGTGTGATTTGACCTGATACAATGTTTGTGTGCACGAATTGAGAAGTAACCATGAAACCAATTAATGATTTGGATATTTTTTGTTCATTTAATTCTTTAATGTTTTAAATTGCATGTTCTGTAATAGTTTTGAAAAAACCAAGTGATTCCTAATATAAACCATGAAACTTTTTTTTGATGACTGAGCTCAGGTTCCCTATTTGTAGTCCCCGGACAGCCCCCCCGGGACAACCCCCCCTCCCACACCCCCGGACCCCCCGCACCCCCCGGACAGCCCGCCCCACCCCCGGATAGCCCCCCACCCCCGAGCAGCACCCCCCATCCCAGTCAGCCCCCCCGCACCCCCGAACACCCCCCCCCCCCCGCACCCCCGGACAGCCCCCCGCACCCCCCGGACAGCCCGCCCCACCCCCCGGACAGCACCCCCACCCCCGGACAGCACCCCCACCCCAAACAGCCCCCACCCCCGGACACCCCCCCTCCCGCACCCCCAGACAGCACCCCCCCCCCCCGCACACCCCGGACAGCCCCCCCCACACCCCCGGACGGCCCCCCCGCACCCCCCGGACAGCTCGCCCCACCCCCGGACAGCCCCCCACCCCCAGACACCCCCACCCCGGACAACCCCCACACCCCAGACAACCCCCCCGCACCCCCGGGCAGCCCCCCCCCCCCCCACACACCCCCTGGACCACCCACCCCACCCCCAGAATCCTAGTGAATCTCAAGCATCATGCACAAACAGAAATAAAAATAAAACAATGGTTGTAGAATCATCCACAATTGACCTCAACATCTTATCCCCCCCGGACAGCACCCTGCACCCTGAAAAGCCCGCCCCCCACCCCCTGGACAGCCCGCCCCCACCCCCATATGGCACCCCCACCCCGGACAACCCCCCCGAACACCCCCACCCCCGGACAACACCCCCCACCCCAGACAGCACCCCCCACCCCCGGAAAGCCCCCCCGCACCCCCCGGCAGCCGCCCCACCCCCCGGGCAGCCGCCCCACCCCCGGGCAGCCGCCCCACCCCCGGGCAGCCCCCCCACCCCCGGGCAGCCCCCCCCCCCCCCGGACAACACCCCCACCCCGGACAACCCCCCCCGGACAGCCCCCCACCCTGGACAACCCCCCCCCCCCTCGCACCCCCGAACAACCCCCTCGG